>BPTQ01000005.1:360633754-360692314 GCA_019973895.1 Chrysanthemum seticuspe | reverse complement strand
GCAGCATCCGTGGTAGTCCTCTTCAAACTGTTCCCTTTCAAAATTACCTGCCATAGATTCCAATCAATGTTGGAGATCCAGTTTTGCATCTTCATAGCCCAAAGATCATATTCCTCCCTCTTAAGGTAAGGAAACTTAGCATTGCTATTAGACAGACTTAGTTGCTGCAGATGGGTGGAGTTTTGGTTGTTGGTGAGTTCAGTATCAGCATCTGAACCAGGCATGATGTTTTGTTATGGTTGTATGGGTGTTTAGAAAAAGCTTGTCCTTAGTATCGTAGAGACTCTCACGAAGCTCTGATACCACTTGTTGAAACAGACAAAGACCTTGATAGATCTTGAGCTCGTGGATCGTTATGTATGCCTATGTAATCACAAGCACCATAAAAGACAATCTCTACAACTAATGTTTATCAGCGGAATATAAACACAAGTAAATAACTAAGAACTTCTTGATCCTCTATGGATCTTTATATTAACTAAAACTGAGTTTTTCCAATCTCTACATAAACCTTTCTAATGTGTTCCTTTTATAGATAAGGAACCCTAAACAATATCGCTAAACCGTTTTCCAAGAAACGTATAATCATAAAACTAAATAAGATATACACAATCACTTCCTAATAAAGCTCATGTATATCCACACTAAATAAACTAAACACGGAATAAACACTTCCGCAGAATCAAACTAATCACTATTATTCTTCAGCAGAATAAGTCTTCGGCAGAATCCACTTCACTTCAGTAGAAACACTTCGGCATTAAGTTCAGCATAATCAGACTTTCACATAATTCCCAACAGTTTCCCAAATCAACTCCTTAGCAAAACGAAGAGCCCCTTCTTCATCATTAAACAACAAGTCTTCTCGAATAGATGCTTCAGTAATCTTCACAGTTCTTCCAACAACTGTTGATCTAATATAGTATTCATCTTCTTCCATATTATCTCTTGCATTAGCCCAAAATTCTTGAATCCAAAGTGCAATAATATCCAGCTCCACTAAAAGAGCATAACTGATTGGCGACCCAGTAAGATAATCAATAATGTCATAAAAAGCCACATTCGCCTCAGTCTTGTCCAAATTAGCCACCATATTGTGCTTTGAAACAGTAGGTCGATTCGCCATTGATGAATAGATAAGCACAATTAAAAGATATGATCGAGTAATAAAGAGATGGTGAATGGTGAGATAAAGAAGAAAAAGATTCTAATGTATCAATATTAGAGGGAAACTCAGAAAGTAGTTATTTATATGTAGGATTTGAAAAATCACAACCCATAATAACAAAGTTACCGGTACTAAAAATTACCCCTCAATATTACCGTTGGAACAGTACTTTAATACGACAAACAGTACTTTCCACATAAGCAGTACTTTCCCAAGCAGTACTTTCATGAAATTAAAAGCAGTACTTTCCAAAATTCCTCTGTAAAAACTAAGTATACATACATATCCTCCCCTCAAACAATGCATAGGACTATACTAACACCTTATAGTCCTCCCCTCAAATGTAACTCAGTAGTTAATCATGCCAATACTCACCACTAAATGATTGAATCTTGAAACATCAAAGCCTTTGGTGAGTAAGTCAGCTACATTATCTTCTGTGTGAACCTTAACAACATTAATGAGCCTGTGCTCATAACAATCTCTAATGAAGTGATGCCTAATCTGAATGTGCTTGGTCCACAACAGCTTGCAGCAGCCACATATTCAGCTTCAGTAGAGGATGTTGCTGCAATTGTCTGCTTCTTGCATTGCCAGGAGACTAACCTTCTTCCAAGATATTGGCATCCTCCAGTTGTTGATCTTCTATCATAATTATCACCTGCATAATCACTATCTGAAAAAGCTTCCAAGTGAAAAGGTGACTCCTTAGGATACCACAACCCCAACTTGGGTTGCTGTTTCAAATAACTAAAAATCCTCTTTACTGCATTCATATGAGAGACCTTTGGTGAGACTTGATATCTTGCACATAAACACACTGCAAACATGATATCAGGCCTTGATGCAGTAAGATACATTAGACAGCCAATCATTGATCTGTATAACTTGACTTCAACAGGTTGTCCATCTTCATCCTTACCCAATGAGTTGATTGATTTAATATGTGTAGTTACTGGCTTCATAGCATCAAAACTGAACTTCTTAAGTATGTCAGATACATACTTGTCTTGACTGATAAAAATTCCTTCCTTAGACTGCTTAACTTGAAGTCCCAAAAAGAAAGTTAACTCACCCATTGAACTCATCTGAAATTCTTTCTGCATCAGCTGCTCAAACTCCTTCACCATAGACTGTTTGGTAGCTCCAAAGATGATATCATCAACATACACTTGAACTAACATGATATCCTTCTTGTCTCTCTTGATAAACAAAGTCTTGTCAATAGCCCCCCTTCTGTAACCATGTTTTAATAAGAAAGTGGAGAGCCTTTCATACCAAGCTCTAGGTGCCTGATGAAGGCCATAAAGAGCCTTAACCACCTTGTAGACTTTGTTAGAGTGCTTAGGATCTTCAAAACCTGGAGGTTGTTTAACATACACCTCTTCTGTAATAGTGCCATAGAGAAAGGCACTCTTGACATCCATTTGGTAAACCTGAAAACCCATATATGAAGCAAAAGCAAGAAATATTTGAATAGCCTCAATCCTTGCTACAGGAGCAAATACTTCATCATAATCTACTCCTTCTTCTTATCTGTAGCCTTGAGCTACTAATCTTGCCTTGTTTTTAATAACATTGCCTCTTTCATCTCTTTTTACTCTGAAGACCCATCTGGTTCCAATAACTCTCTTCCCATCTGGAAGATCACATAAAACCCAAACTTCTTGAAGTTTAAATTGAAGAAGTTCCTCCTGCATAGCTTCAACCCAGCTTTCTTTAGTCAATGCTTGAGCAATATTCTTGGGTTCCTCTTGAGAGATGAAACAAGTAAATAGGCAGGTTTGATGGTCCTTATGATTTAGCCTGTTTTGTTTATACACAAAGCTAAGTAAAGCATTGTGAGATGTTATGAAACTCTTAGCTTTGTGTCTTTTCATAACTCCAGAAGTAGAAGGACCAATGATTTGATCAGTTGGATGATTCTTATGGATTCGTAAGATTGGAGACTGTGGAACTCCATATGCATGATCCAAGTTAGTATAATCAGCACCTTCATTGGAATCTGAGAAAATACCTTCATCTTCAAGCTCATCATCAGTTTCTTCTAAACCAGGCATGGTCGGATTATCCAAATCATCTAAAGTACTGTCAACTGGTGTATCAGTACTTTGGTCGAAAGTACTGTCCAAAGTACTGTGAGAATTCTCTGCATGCTTATTCTTTTTATTTGCTTCTTCATAAGCTCTTCTTTGTTCATCAGAATGAGAATGTGCCATTATATCTTGAAAAAGCATCTAATTAAGTGTCTTTTGAATAGCTTGATCCTCAGCAGATAGTGAAGGATTTGGTTCATCAGTACTTTGCTTTGGTTTATCAGTACTTTGCTTTGGAACATCAGTACCTTGCTTTGGTTCTGTATCAGTAACAGCATCAGGTCTAATATGAACTCCAGGAACAACATATTGTGAATCTTCTCCATGATAAATAGGTTGATTTTCTTCTCTGACAGGTACATAGTTCATGGAAGGAGTCAAAACCTCAAGATCAAACATCCAATCAGGACCTTTACCCTTCTGATTCTCTTGATCTTCTAAAAACTCAACATGAAGACAATCCTGAACCTTCTTAGTAACTCTGTTGTATAATCTAAAGCCCTTGCTATTGGTACAATATCCCAATAAATATCCTTCTTCTGACTTGCCATCAAACTTTCCCAAATTATCAATAGTGTTTAAAATAGTGAGAGGGCATCCAAAAGGCTTCAAAAATCTAATGTTGGGTTTGTTGCCCATCAGCAACTCATAAGGTGTCTTCATTTGTGGTTTGGTGACTGATACTCTGTTAAGTACATAGCAAGCAGTACTTATAGCCTCAGCCCAGAATTGAATAGGTAGTTGAGAGTCTGCAAGCATAGTTCTGGCTGTTTCAATCAAAGTTCTATTCTTCCTCTCAGCGACACCATTCTGTTGTGGTGTTCTGGCAATACTGAACTCCCTCTTGATTCCTTTGTTAGCATAAAATTCATCCATTTGCTTGTTCTTGAATTCAGTCCCATTGTTACATCTAATACATCTAACCTTGAGTCTCAATTGGTTTTCCAGTGTGATGATTAGAGTCTGTATAGCATCAAAAGTATCATCTTTAAAACCCAAGAAAAATACCCAACTGAATCTACTGCAATCATCTGTAATAACCAAGCAGTACTTCTTCTTGTTTAAACTTGCCACAGAGACAGGTCCAAACAGATCCATATGTAACAGCACCAATGGTTCTCTAATAGTTCTCTCCTCAAGCTTCTTGCATGAAGCTTTATGCTGTTTACCCTTCTTGCATGCCAAACATGAGTGATCATTCTTGTAAGTATTTGAAGGTAAAACTTTAACTAAATTTCCTTTGACCAGTTTGTTGATATTCTTTAAATTAACATGGCCCAATCTTCTATGCCACTGATGTGCTTCTTCAGTTGATGCTTTTGCCACTAAACAGGTGGCTCTTCCATAAGAGTGAAGACTCTTCATGTCTAGACTATACACATCATTGGTTCTTGGTACTCTGAGTACTACCAAGTCATCAGCAACAGGCTTGAATTCAGATGAAAGAATGAGACATTCTGTGTCAGTGAATAACACATGATGCTTTTTATCACAGATTTGAGAGACTGACAATAAGTTGAACTTTAGCTCCTTCACATATCTAACATTCTCAAAATCGATTCTTCCAGCTTTGATTGTTCCTTTCCCAGTAATCTTTCCTCCATTGGGATCATTCCCAAATGCAACTCTCCCTCCACTAATAGATCTAAAATCTGACAGAATCTCCTTATCTCCTGTCATACTTCCAGAGCAACCACTATCTACAATCAGATGATCTTTAAGTTCCTCCTCTGGGTTGCCCTGCACAAAGATTTAGAAAGTTAGTCTCTTTTAGGAACCCAAGCCATTACTGACTTGTGTTCCCCTTGTGGAGTTACAAACTCAAATTCTTTGAGTATGTAATTTCCACTGTTTTTCAAAACATGATCCAGGATTATCTTTTGATTTTTAGCATGTGGATTTTCAAAACTTTCTGGATTTTCAACAGAACTCTCTTTTGCAAATTCATTCTCTTTTTCCTGTATTATGAAAACATCAGATTCACTTTTTGTTGAAAGTACAGTTTGTCCCTCAGCAGTACTTTCCCTTTTAACCCATTCAGTTTTAACAGTTGGTTCCTGGGATCTAGATCCCCTATGTGAGTTATAATACCTTCTAGTATGATAATAGTGAGATCTCCTAGGGTTCCTATTCCAAGTAGTGTGAGCAGTACCTTGTGTTGACTGAGCAGTACTTTGAGAAGGTACTGCTTGTGAAGGTACTGGTTGTCTAGAAAAAGATCTTCTTTGGTGAGGGTACCTATGATCTGATGAGAAGTTACTGTGATTGACCCTATTAGAATTATTCCAGACTGGTTTGTTCTCTCTAGGTTTCTGGTTAGTAGACTTATTCTTTGGAAACTTGTTTAGATATTCTGAGTGTCGGTCACAATCTTTGATTAAGTGATTAGGACTATAACATACAAAACACAGTTTTTCACCCATAATTCCAAAGTGTCTACTCCTATGTCTATGACCAAAAATATTTTGCCTTCTAGATGAATGATTAAATCTGTTTTGACCAAAGTTATCCCAAAAAGGTTTAGCAGCACTGTTTTGAAAAGGTTTTCCTGAAGGTACTGCTTGTGGAGCAGTACTTTGAGTTGAAGGTACTGCTTGACTTTGAACATTGGTATTAATAGTATCTTTTGGGGTTTCTGACCTAGATTGACCAATAAGCTTCTTCCTAAACTCAAGGCTGTCTACACCAAAACGTGAAACATCAGGTCTTATGGGTTGATGACTACCAACTGGATGTGGAACATCATGATAACCTTTGTCTTTCTTATACTCAGGAGGTGAATCACTAATTGAATCCTCATTACTAGATGTGTCTACATAATTAATGAGTTCATCATCACTAGTGGTTACATCTTCTAAATCTAAGTCATCCTGATCACTAGATGTGTTCTCTTTCATGTTAGTAAAATCCATACCAAATCCTAAGCCAGTTCTAATGTAAGCCCTTCTCTGTTTTTCAACATAAGCAACATGAGACAAGCCAGATTCTTTCCAGTCATCAAACTTAGCTAATAGATCATCTCTCTCCTTAGTGAGTTTCTCAATTTCAGCAATTTTATAGTTTAGTTTCCATTCACTGAGTTTTAACTGGTAATCCTGTTGTTCATACTTTTCAGCCCAAGGCATTTCATTATTTTCATGTGTTATAATTTTAGCTTCCAAAGACTCTAATGTAATTTGATAACTTGCTACTTCATACCTAGCCTTAACACAATTGTCTCTTTCAAACACATAGTTTTTTAGCAATTTTTGATAGAAATCATGACAATTTGAGCATACCTCAGAGATAGGAGATGAACTTGGTGATGTAGCTACCATAGCATGTAGTACAGTATCATCTTCAGACTCCAAGCTCCAGTCAAATCCTCCTAGACAGTCTCTGGGTTCCAAAGCAGCATGTTCAGGTTCCTCATAAAAAACAGAGCTCCAGTCCAGTTCTTTCACAAAATCTTCAACCTCTTCCTCCATAGCAACCATACAGTAGGTTACTGGTTCATCATCAAACTCAGCACTCCAGTCAAACTCTGATAAACTTTCTTGAGCAACCAAAGCTTTGGTTTCAGTAATAGGGATTTCTTTGAGTTCCAGCTTTGGTTTTTCAATCATTCTATTTGCTTGATACTTAGCAAATCTGCACTCCCTTGCAAAGTGTCCAGTCTTTTGACAATTGAAGCATTCAATCTTTGATTTGTCAAAAGTGATTCCCTGTTTTGGTTTGAAATCAATGTTCTTTCCTGTTTTCTTCGTGTACTTCTTAATCCTTGCAGTAATCATTGCTACTTGCCACCTTATATCAATTTCTTCCAAAGCATCCTCTTCAATCTGTGAGAGATCTTCTTCATAGGTGACAGGTAAAGAAGCCTGTTGAGCAAAGAAGGAACACACTACTTCATCTGAGTGCATAGTAGGAGGTGGTAGTGCTTGTTGAGCATGAGTGGGAGCTGCATACGAGACAGTACTTTGAGTCACAGTACTTTGAGTTGGAGAAGCAGTACTTTTAATGGAAGTACTGCCCTTCTTTTCAGATGATAGAAAAACAATACTGTGAGACTTAGAACTTGTTTGACCATTCATCTCGTGCTCATACACCTTTATATGGTTGTAGAGATCATCAAAGTCCATGACATCCAAACCTGGTTGTCCTCTGATCATTGTAGCAATAACATGCCATGTAGATGGCAAACTTCTTAGAAACTTCAGATTTGCATCTTCAACTGAAACTTCTGCCTTGTATAACTCCAGCATGTTGAGAAGATTTTGAAACCTATCATATGCAGCATCAAGACTCTCTCTTTCACCTACAGTGAAAGTTTCAAATTGTTGTTTCAGCAGATTTCTGTGCATCTTCTTAGAAGCTTCATTCCCTCCAAATCTGGTCTTGAGAGTAGCCCATAGCTGCTTTGCATCTTTTGCATCATGAAATTTGAGAAGATGACCATCTGGAATGGCAGACAAGAGAATATTAAGTGCCTTCTCCTGATTCCTTAAAGTTGCGGCTGGCAGGACTGCTTTAGGTGCTATTGGTTGTCCAGCAATCGCTACAGGTTCTGGAACTACTTCATTACCATTGACAATTACATTCCATAAAGCATGGTCTGTAATGGCAATGTATTGCCTCATCTTCATACACCATAAGTCATATTCACCCTTTTTGATGACAGGTATCCTCATTGAGGTGATGGAGGGTGGTGGAATAGAATCAATCGACATCTTTAGGTTTTGTAGTAGGGTTTAGGGTTTCTTCTTAGTCAGAGTTTCCACACAAGCTCTGATACCACTTGTTGGATCGATGTACTCTAACCATACTAACTTAACTAGCTTGTTTAAGGTTTAATAACCTCGGATAAATACTAAGTTATTAACAATGAAACACTGAGTAATCTTTATTAAGTACGCGGAATTTACTCAATAAATCTAAGAAGAACAACTTTATTAATAACTCTAAATCTGCTTCTTATGCAGATACTTTAACAACTCTAAGATTATTGAACTTTCTAAACTCTAAACAACGTGTAATCGTAAACTCTAAGACTTGTGAATTCGTATCTCTAATGCCAATCTAGGGGTCCTTTTATAGGCTCAAGGATAACCCAAGTCGGTTTACAATAATGTATCCTTGTACGACAAGTAATCTATTCTAGAATTACAAGACTTTCCATAAACGAATAGACAGTTCTTTAACTCTTGCAGTACTTTGACCTTCATGTGCAGTACTTTGACTTTATCTTGTGCAGTACTTTGACTCTTTGACTTTCTCCAGTTCTTTACCATTCTGCAGTACTTTGTAAATCTTCAGTACTTTAACTGTTCAGCACTTTCATATCCCAACATGCCTTATGCGCGATTTTTAAAACTATTCTGCCAACAAAACAGCACTGATACTTTCGAAGGAGACAGAGATGTACATGAATAACACTTCGCCTTTGATTGGGGCGGTAAGTGTAGATAGAATTTCCATGAACTCCTTAAGCTTTTGGAAGGCAACTTCTGCATCTACGCTCCATTGGAATGTCTTTTCGTCTGTGCAGCCTTTGAGTGTTTTGAAGAATGGTAAGACCTATCTGCATCCTTCGATAAGAATCTGCTGAGGGCAAAACTTTAGATTCGATGTTATGTGAGATCGTATGGATGAAGAGAAAGTATAGATCTAAAAGTGATGCAAGTAAGGAAAGTAAGTAAAGTAACGGATAGAAATGAAACAAACGATTTATAGTGGTTCGGCTACAAGGACACCTTCCTTGCCCTACTCGACTCCCTGAGTTACCTACTCGAGAGTTCAAGCACTATGTCAACAAACTCATTCAACTTGGCGGAGAAGCCTTCACAACGTTGCTTTCACTTTTTCCAGTACAAAACTAAATACTGAGTCCGTAACACGGAGGACCAAACCAACACTACTATAACACAACAAATATGTGAAGTATGAAATATAAGATCTTTGCTACAAAAATCTAGTGGAGGAACAAATCAATCAAGGACCCCTTGCTTGGATGACTTGTAGAGTGCACGTGATCTCGCCTTAGAGAAGGACCTATATAAGAATCACAACAAAAGAAAGAAGAACTACTATCTAGATCAAGTGATCTTGGGTTAGAAGAATGTAAGAGTGTATGAGAGAATTTGCAAGAAGAGGGGTGATTTGCAATGAAGAAATGACTCTCTATTTATAGGCAAATTCTTGCCACTGTTGCACGGATCCCATGGATCCCTTGCTTAAGGGATCCGTCTAGTGTAACTCCAGGGATCCGTGGGACGCTTCTCTTTGCCCATGGGTTTTTGGATTATGGGTCATGGGTTATGGGTTGGTCCATGGGTATTTATTTGGATACAATATATCTAATACATGCAATGCATCTAGTCAATAGGTATGGGTTAACACCATGGATATGCTCCATGGGTATGGGTCATGGGTTGTGATTTTTACCCATCCTAATAAACTGTTATAACAAATGATTTATTACAACAACTTGTATTAAATGACTATATGTAAATACTTTACAAAAATAACATGTATCATTATAATTTTACTTATGATAACATTACATTTGTTATCAACAAAACACAAAGAGATAGGTAAATATTAATAAATGTTTTTACGGTTTATTTGTATTAACAATCTCTCCCTTTTTGTTGATGACAAAACATAATGTTATGATGAGTAAAACTTAAGATTAGATGTATGTTTTGAAAGCATAAGTTTTACTTCTTCTCCCCCTTTTTGTCGAAACAAAAAGTGACCCTAATGAAGAAATAGAATGTGGAAAAATAGTCCACGTATCTCTAACTCCCCCTTGACGGTAGCTCCCCTTAGAATGAGGCGTTAAGTGAGAAAACATAAAAACCTACAAACATAAGGTTAGTAGTAACACGCTTAAACAATCTTGTGATTGAAGAGAATCAAGATTAGGAGCCAAGGTATGTAAACAAAGCCTTGTAATAAAATAACAAAGTGTAGTGGTATTTATGCCACATACAAGCATGTAAATCTAAGAACAAGATTTGTTCTAAAAATGACTCAAAAGAAAGTAATATAAATAATAAAATGATTCCGTCCATGCTTGCATAAGGTTATGGATGGAAGTTTTGATGAGTAATGATGTTGATGCCAATGGGGGATAGACATTGTTGGTCCTCTACCAATAGCTCCAGGAGGGGTTAAGTTTCTGGTCGTAGCCATCGACTACTTCACAAAATGGGTAGAAGCCAAGCCTTTAGCATCAATAACAGGAAGAAACATGGAGAAATTTGTGTGGGAAAACATCATATGCCGGTTCGGAATCCCTCACATCATCATATCAGATAACAAGAAGCAGTTTGCCGAAGGGGTATTTCTCATGTTTTGCAAAGGTCTGAACATAAAGCAATCCTTCACCTCCGTCTACCATCCTCAGGGTAACGGACAGGTGGAAGTAACAAATAGAGATTTCATCCAAAGCATAGAATGAAGGCTCGGTCGCATCTACCACGGTTGGGTAGATGAGCTACCCCAAATACTCTGGGCTCACAGGACGCATATAAAGTCAAGTCATGGGGAGACACATTTTAGCCTGACATATGGCAGCGAAGCTGTAATTCCTTCGGAAGTAAGTGTTGAAACGGAATGTGTCATGAACTTCGAAGCAACAGAAAATGAAAAAATACTCCGTAGCAATCTGGACTTACTTGAAGAAAGAAGGGAAATAGCCTCATTAAGGGAGGCTATTCACAAATAGAAGATTGAAAAGTATTACAACAACAGGGTTCGACCTTCGACATTCAAGCCAGGTGAATACGTCCTCCGACTCAACAATGCAAGTAAAGTTGAGTATTAGGGAAAACTAGGGCCTACATGGGAAGGACCCTACGTCGTAATAGAAGCATATGGAAATGGAGCCTACAAGCTAGAAACCTTCGACGAAGACGCTATTGACAGGATTTGGAATGGTACTACCCTTCGTAAGTTTAATATATAGAACTTACAATGTCTAAGGACATTTTTTTACTTTCTTTTCAATCAATGTATTTGCATTCTTCTCACTTGGGGAAAGAAGCATTAATGGTAGGCGTCTAGTGTTCATTTCTTAAAATGATGTAATCCTCCCTACCCACTTAATGAAATAACACATTTTCCCTCAAATCTCTTGTTTCATTCTAGTACAACAAAGATTTGCCAGCCAAGTCATTTTATAAGTTTCAATGTCGAAGGGATTTAACAAGACAAACAAAAATCTTGATCATATGCATAACATCCATCTAAACTTCACATTAACTTTCCTAAGTGGTCTTAAGGTATTCCAAGCCTTATGCTACCCAAAGGATGAAGACGGAGTGGGTCGCTACCCTCTGTCAACAATTAAATCATACGATTTCTATATTCTTGGTGCATAATTTACACACAATGAGGCTATGCATCTACCATACGCCTTAGGTTGTAAAATAAGTTACGTGCAAATGAAACGTACGATAAGAATCAAACTTAAACAAAATGTAGGCCCTAAAGGCCATTACTAGATATTTTTTAAAGACTAGTTTAACTAGTCAAGAGGCCGAATCCTTAACGATCATCAAACAAGCATTGTCTTAAGGTCGTAGCCTTCACCAAACATACAAGTAAATTGTTTCATCAGGCATAAAGCCTAGAAAGGAACACAAGATAATTGTTTTAAGAACATATACCATTAAACGTGAAAAACTCATTTAAAATGTTAATAAATACTCATAGAACCACAATGTTACAAGAATATAGTAAAATTTTCAAATATGGTAAAAATCCGCTCTAAAGGGTATATATTGAACACCTTTACCCATTTACTGGATTTTTTAGAATATATACCATTAAACGTGAAAAACTCATTTAAAATGTTAATAAGTACTCATTTGAAACTAAATGAAGTCCTGACGAAGTATAGTGCAATTATAAAAGCCGAAGATTGGGTTAATTTTGTAAACTACACAGCCAACGAAGAATACAAGGTGTTAATTAGTCATTTTTATTCAAGTTCAAATATCTTTCACCTTTTAGAATTATGATGAACCGTTGGATAATATTCAGAATTATGGCGACCCATTGGATCATACTCAGAATTATGGCGACCCATTAGGCCATATTGGTTCAAAAGTAATAAAGGTTCAAACTTTTGATGCAAAATGTCAAAATCTAGAGATGACCCAAAATTCAGAGACCTGTCAGGTCATATTCAGTATTATGGCGACCTATTGGATCATATTTAGAATGATGTCGACCAATTGGGTTATATTTAGAATTATGAGTATGATCCAACGGTTCATCATAATTCTAAATATAACCCAATTGGTCAACATAATTCTAAATATGATCCAACGGGTCATCGTAATTCTAAATATAACTCAATTGGTCAACCTAATGGGTCGACATAATTCCGAGTATGATCCAATTGGTCAACATAATACTCAATATAATCCAACGGGTCATCATAATTCTAAATATAACTCAATTGGTCGACATAATTCTAAATATGATCCAATGGTTCGCCATAATACTAAATTTGACCTAACAGGTCTCTGAATTTTCCAGATTTGGACAGTTTGCATTAAAAGTTTGAACCATTATAACTTTTGAACCATAACTCCATTTTCACCGAATCACCTGTTAAAACATCCGTGAGAATGAGGAGAATGTCATTTAGAATATGACCCAACCGGTTGAAAAAGTTATAATGGTTCAAACTTTTGATGCAAAATGTCCAAATCTGGAGATGACCCAAAATTCAGAGACCTGTTAGGTCATATTTAGTATTATGGCGAACCATTGTATCATATTTAGAATTATGTCGACCAATTGAGTTATATTTAGAATTATGATTACTCGTTGGATTATATTGAGTATTATGTTGACCAATTGGATCATACTCAAAATTATGTCGACCCATTAGGTTGACCAATTGAGTTATATTTAGAATTATGATGACCCGTTGGATCATATTTAGAATTTTGTTGACCAATTGGGTTATATTTAGAATTATGATGAACCGTTGGATAATATTCAGTATTATGGTGACCGATTGGATCATACTCAGAATTATGTCGACCCATTAGGCCATATTGGTTCAAAAGTTATAAAGGTTCAAACTTTTGATGCAAAATGTCCAAATCTGGAGATGACCCAAAATTCAGAGACCTGTTGGGTCATATTCAGTATTATGGCGACCCATTGGATCATATTTAGAATGATGTCGACCAATTGGGTTATATTTAGAATTATGATAACCCGTTGGATCATATTCAGTATTATGGTGACCCGTTGGATCATACTTAAAATTATATCGACCCGTTGGGCCATATTCAACATGACATTCTCCTCGTTCTCACGGATGTTTTAACAGGTAATTCGGTGAAAATGGAGTTACGGTTCAAAAGTAATAAAGGTTCAAACTTTTGATGCAAAATGTCCAAATCTGGAGATGACCTAAAATTCAGAGACCTGTTGGGTCATATTCAGTATTATGGCGACCCATTGGATCATATTTAGAATTATGTCGACCAATTGGGTTATACATAACATCCATTTAAACTTCACATTAACTTTCCTAAGATGTCTTAAGGTATTCCAAGCCTTATGCTACCCAAAGGATGAACACGGAGTGGGTCGCTACCCTCTGTCAACAATTAAATTATACGATTTCTATATTCTTGGTGCATAATTTACACACAATGAGGCTATGCATCTACCATACGCCTTAGGTTGTAAAATAAGTTACGTGCAAATGAAACGTACGAGAAGAATCAAACTTAAACAAAATGTAGGCCTTAGAGGCCATTAGTAGATATTTTTTAAAGACTAGTTTAACTAGTCAAGAGGCCGAATCCTTAACGATCATCAAACAAGCATTGTCTTAAGGTCGTAGCCTTCACCAAACATACAAGTAAATTGTTTCATCAGGCACAAAGCCTAGAAAGGAACACAAGACAATTGTTTTAAGAACATATACCATTAAACGTGAAAAACTCATTTAAAATGTTAATAAGTACTCATAGAACCACAATGTTACAAGAATATAGTAAAATTTTCAAATATGGTAAAAATCCGCTATAAAGGGTATATATTGAACACCTTTACCCATTTATCGGATTTTTTAGAATATATACCATTAAACGTGAAAAACTCATTTAAAATGTTAATAAGTACTCATTTAAAACTAAATGAAGTCCCGACGAAGTATAGTGTAATTATAAAAGCCGAAGATTGGGTTAATTCTGTAAACTACACAGCCAACGAAGAATACAAGGTGTTAATTAGTCATTTTTATTCAAGTTCAAATATCTTTCACCTTTTTAGAATGATGTCGACCAATTGGGTTATATTTAGAATTATGATGACCCGTTGGATCATATTCAGTATTATGGCGACCCATGGATCATACTCAAAATTATGTCGACCCGTTAGGCCATATTCAACATGACATTCTCCTCATTCTCACGGATGTTATAACATGTAATTCGGTGAAAATGGAGTTACGGTTCAAAAGTAATAAAGGTTCAAACTTTTGATACAAAATGTCCAAATCTGGAGATGACCTAAAATTCAGAGACCTGTTGGGTCATATTCAGTATTATGGCGACCCATTGGATCATATTTAGAATTATGTCGACCAATTGGGTCATATTTAGAATTATGATGACCCGATGGATTATATTAAGTATTATGTTGACCCGTTGGATCATACTCAAAATTATGTCAACCGGTTGGGTCATATTCTAAATGACATTCTCCTAATTCTCACGGATGTTTTGACAGGTGATTCGGTGAAAATGGAGTTATGGTTCAAAAGTTATAATAGTTCAAACTTTTGATGCAAAATGTCCAAATCTGGAGATGACCCAAAATTCAGAGACCTGTTAGGTCATATTTAGTATTATGGTGAACCATTGAATCATATTTAGAATTATGTCGACCAATTGAGTTATATTTAGAATTATGATGACCCGTTGGATTATATTGAGTATTATGTTGACCAATTGGATCATACTCAGATATATGTCGACCCATTAGGTTGACCAATTGAGTTATATTTAGAATTATGATGACCCCGTTGGATCATATTTAGAATTATGTTAACCAATTGGGTTATATTTAGAATTATGATGAACCGTTGGATAATATTCAGTATTATGGCAACCCATCGGATCATACTCAGAATTATGTCAACCCATAAGGCCATATTGGTTCAAAAGTTATAAAGGTTCAAACTTTTTATGCAAAATGTCAAAATCTAGAGATGACCCAAAATTCAGAGACCTGTCGGGTCATATTCAGTATTATGGCAACCCATTGGATCATATTTAGAATGATGTCGACCAATTGGGTTATATTTAGTATTATGATGACCCGTTGGATCATATTCAGTATTATGGTGACCCATTGGATCATACTTAAAATTATGTCGACCCGTTGGGCCATATTCAACATGACATTCTCCTCGTTCTCACGGATGTTTTAACAGGTAATTCGGTGAAAATGGAGTTACGGTTCAAAAGTAATAAAGGTTCAAACTTTTGATGCAAAATGTCCAAATCTGGAGATGACCTTAAATTCAGAGACCTGTTAGGTCATATTCAGTATTATGGCTACCCATTGGATCATATTTAGAATTATGTTGACCAATTAGGTTATATATAGAATTATGATGACCCGATGGATTATATTAAGTATTATGGTTACCCATTGGATCATACTTAAAATTATGTCAACCGGTTGGGTCATATTCTAAATGACATTCTCCTCATTCTCACGGATGTTTTGACAGGTGATTCGGTGAAAATGGAGTTATGGTTCAAAAGTTATAATGGTTCAAACTTTTGATGCAAAATGTCCAAATCTGGAAAATTCAGAGACCTGTTAGGTCATATTTAGTATTATGGCGAACCATTGGATCATATTTAGAATTATGTCGACCAATTGAGTTATATTTAGAATTATGATGACCCGTTGGATTATATTGAGTATTATGTTGACCAATTGGATCATACTCGGAATTATGTCGACCCATTAGGTTGACCAATTGAGTTATATTTAAAATTATGATGACCCGTTGGATCATATTTAGTATTATGTTGAACAATTGGGCTATACTTAGAATTATGATGAACCGTTGAATAATATTCAGAATTATGGCGACCCATTGTATCATACTCAGAATTATGTCGACCCATTAGGCCATATTGTTTCAAAAATTATAAAGATTCAAACTTTTGATGCAAAATGTCCAAATCTGGAGATGACCCAAAATTCAAAGACCTGTCGGGTCATATTCAGTATTATGGCGACCTATTGGATCATATTTAGAATGATGTCGACCATTTGGGTTATATTTAGAATTATGATGACCCGTTGGATCATATTCAATATTATGGTGACCCATTGGATAATACTCTAAATTATGTCGACCCGTTGGACCATATTCAACATGACATTCTCCTCGTTCTCACGGATGTTTTAACAGGTAATTCGGTGAAAATGGTGTTACGGTTCAAAAGTAATAACGGTTCAAACTTTTGATGCAAAATGTCCAAATCTGGAGATGACCCAAAATTCAGAGACCTGTTAGGTCATATTCAGTATTATGGCAAACCATTCGATCATATTTAGAATTATGTCGACCAACTGAGTTATATTTAGAATTATGATGACACGTTGGATTATATTGAGTATTATGTTAACCAATTGGATCATACTCAGAATTATGTCAACCTATTAGGTTGACCAATTAAGTCATATTTAGAATTATGATGACCCGTTGGATCATATTTAGAATTATGTTGACCAATTGGGTTATATTTAGAATTATGATGAACCGTTGGATAATATTCAGTATTATGGTGACCCATTAGATCATACTCAGAATTATGTCGACCCATTAGGCCATATTGGTTCAAAAGTTATAAATGTTCAAACTTTTGATGCAAAATGTCCAAATCTGGAGATGACCCAAAATTCAGAGACCTGTTGGGTCATATTCAGTATTATGGCGACCCATTGGATCATATTTAGAATTATGTCGACCAATTGGGTTATATTTAGAATAATGATGACCCGCTGGATCATATTCAGTATTATGGCGACCCATTGGATCATACTCGAAATTATGTCGACCCGTCGGGTCATATTCTAAATGACATTCTCCTCGTTCTCACGGATGTTTTGACAGGTAATTAGGTGAAAATGGATTTATGGTTCAAAAGTTATAAAGGTTCAAACTTTTGATGCAAAATGTCCAAATCAGGAGATGACCCAAAATTCAGAGACATGTTGGGTCATATTCAGTATTATGGCGACCCATTGGATCATATTTAGAATTATGTCGAACAATTAGGTTATATTTAGAATTATGATGACCCGTTGGATCATATTCATTATTATGGCGACCTATTGGATCACACTCAAAATTATGTCGACCCGCAAGGCCATATTGGTTCAAAAGTTATAAAGGTTCAAACTTTTGATGCAAAATGTCCAAATCTGGAGATGACCCAAAATTTAGAGACCTGTTGGGACATATTCAGTATTATGGCGACCCATTGGATCATATTTAGAATGATGTCGACCAATTGGGTTACATTAAGAATTATGATGACCCGTTGGATCATATTTAGTATTATGGCGACCTATTGGATCATACTCAAAATTCTGTCGACCCGTTGGGCCATATTCAACATGACATTCTCCTTGTTCTCAAAGATGTTTTAACAGGTAATTTGGTGAAAATGGAGTTATTGGTCAAAAGTTATAAAGGTCAAAAGTTATACAGAGACTTGTTGGGTCATATTCAATATTATAGCAACCCATTGGATAATATTTAGAATTATGTTGACCAATTGGGTTATATTTAGAATTATGATGACCCGTTGGATAATATTCAGTATTATGGCGACCCATTGGATCATACTCATAATTATGTCAACCGGTTGGGTCATATTCTAAATGACATTCTCCTCATTCTCACGGATGTTTTGACAAGTAATTCGGTGAAAATGGAGTTATGGTTCAAAATTTATAAAGGTTCAAACTTTTGATGCAAAATGTCCAAATCTGGAGATGAACCAAAATTTAGAGACCTGTTGGGTCATATTTAGTATTATGGCGACCCATCGGATCATACTCAAAATTATGTCGACCTGTTGGGTCATATTCTGAATGACATTCTCCTCGTTCTCATGGATGTTTTGGCAGGTAATTCGGTGAAAATAGAGTTATGGTTCAAAAGTTATAAAGGTTTAAACTTTTGATGCAAAATGTCAAAATCTGGAGATGACCCAAAATTCTGAGATCTGTTGGGTCATATTTAGTATTATGGTGACCCATTGGATCATATTTAGTATTATGTCAACCAATTGGATTATCTTTAGCATTATGATGACCCGTAGGATCATATTCAGTATTATCGCGACCCATTGGATCATACTCAGAATTATGTCGACCCGTTAGGCCATATTGGTTCAAAAGTTATAAAGGTTCAAACTTTTGATGCAAAATGTCCAAATCTGGAGATGACCCAAAATTCAGAGACCTGTTTGGACATATTCAGTATTATGGCGACCCATTGGATCATATTTAGAATGATGTCGACCAATTGGGTTATATTTAGAATTATGATGACCCGTTGGATCATATTTAGTATTATAGCGACCCATTGGATCATACTCAAAATTATGTCGACCCGTTGGGCCATATTCAACATGACATTCTCCTCGTTGTTACGGATGTTTTAACAGGTAATTTGGTGAAAACGTAGTTACGGTTCAAAACTTATAAAGGTTCAAAATTTTGATGCAAAATGACCAAATCTGGAGGTGACCCAAAATTCAAAGACGTGTTGGGTCATATTTAGTATTATGGTGACCAATTGGATCATATTTAGAATTATGTTGACCAATTGGGTTATATTTAGAATTATGATGACCCGTTGGATCATATTCAGTGTTATGGCGACCTATTGGATCATGCTCAGAATTATGTCGACCCGCTAGGCCATATTCAACATGACATCTTCCTCGTTCTCACAGATGTTTTAACAGGTAATTTGGTGAAAATGGAGTTACGGTTCAAAAGTTATAAAGGTTCAAACTTTTGATGCAAAATGTCCAAATCTGGAGATGACCCAAAATTCTAAGACCTGTTTGGTCATATTCAATATTATAGCGACCCATTGGATCATTTTTAGGATTATGCTGACCAATTCAGTGAAAATGGAGTTACATTCGTGAGAACAAGGAGAATGTCATGTTGAATATGGCCCAACGGGTCGACAGAATTTTGAGTATGATCCAATAGGTCGCCATAATACTAAATATGATCCAACGGGTCATCATAATTCTTAATATAACCCAATTGGTCGACATCATTCTAAATATGATCCAATGGGTCGCCATAATACTGAATATGTCCCAACAGGTCTCTAAATTTTGGGTCATCTCCAGATTTGGACATTTTGCATCAAAAGTTTGAACCTTTATAACTTTTGAACCAATATGGCCTAGAGGATCGACATAATTTTGAGTGTGATCCAATAGGTCGCCATAATATTGAATATGATCCAACGGGTCATCATAATTCTAAATATAACCCAATTGTTCGACATAATTCTAAATATGATCCAATGGGTCGCCATAATACTAAATATGACCCAACATGTCTCTGAATTTTGGGTCATCTCCTGATTTGGACATTTTGCATCAAAAGTTTGAACCTTTATAACTTTTGAACCATAAATCCATTTTCACCTAATTTCGAGTATGATCCAATGGGTCGCCATAATACTGAATATGATCCAGCGGGTCATCATAATTCTAAATATAACCCAATTGGTCGACATAATTCTAAATATGATCCAATGGGTCGCCATAATACTGAATATGACCCAACAGGTCTCTGAATTTTGGGTCATCTCTAGATTTGGACATTTTGCATCAAAAGTTTGAACATTTATAACTTTTGAACCAATATGGCCTAATGGGTCGACATAATTCTGAGTATGACACAATGGGTCGCCATAATACTGAATATTATCCAACGGTTCATCATAATTCTAAATATAACCCAATTGGTCAACATAATTCTAAATATGATCCAACGGGTCATCATAATTCTAAATTTGACTTAATTGGTCAACCTAATGGGTCGACATAATTCTGAGTATTATCCAATTGGTTAACATAATACTCAATATAATCCAACGTGTCATCATAATTCTAAATATAACTCAGTTGGTCGACATAATTCTAAATATGATCGAATGGTTTGCCATAATACTGAATATGACCCAACAGGTCTCTGAATTTTGGGTCATCTCCAGATTTGGACATTTTGCATCAAAAGTTTGAACCTTTATTAATTTTGAACCGTAACTCCATTTTCACCGAATTACCTGTTAAAACATCCGTGAGAACGAGGAGAATGTCATGTTGAATATGGCCCAACGGGTCGACATAATTTTGAGTATGATCCAATGGGTCACCATAATATTGAATATGATCCAACGGGTCATCATAATTCTAAATATAACCCAATTGGTCGACATCATTCTAAATATGATCCAATAGGTCGCCATAATACTGAATATGACCCGACAGGTCTCTGAATTTTAGGTCATCTCCAGATTTGAACATTTTGCATCAAAAGTTTGAACCTTTATAACTTTTGAACCAATATGGCCTAATGGGTCGACATAATTCTGAATATTATTCAACGGTTCATCATAATTCTAAATATAACCCAATTGTTCAACATAATTCTAAATATGATCCAACGGGTCATCATAATTCTAAATATAACTCAATTGGTCAACCTAATGGGTCGACATAATTCCGAGTATGATCCAGTTGGTCAACATAATACTCAATATAATCCAACGGGTCATCATAATTCTAAATATAACTCAATTGGTCAACATAATTCTAAATATGATCCAATGGTTCCCCATAATACTAAATATGACCTAACAGGTCTCTGAATTTTCCAGATTTGGACATTTTACATCAAAAGTTTGAACCATTATAACTTTTGAACCATAACTCCATTTTCACCGAATCACCTGTCAAAACATCCGTGAAAATAAGGAGAATGTCATTTAGAATATGACCCAACCGGTTGACATAATTTTAAGTATGATCCAATGGGTAACCATAATACTTAATATAATCCATCGGGTCATCATAATTCTAAATATAACCTAATTAGTCAACATAATTCTAAATATGATCCAATGGGTCGCCATAATACTGAATATGACCCAACAGGTCTCTGAATTTTAGGTCATCTCCAGATTTGGAGATTTTGCATCAAAAGTTTGAACCTTTATTACTTTTGAACCGTAACTCCATTTTCACCGAATTACCTGTTAAAACATCCGTGAGAACGAGGAGAATGTCATGTTGAATATGGCCCAACGGGTCGACATAATTTTAAGTATGATCCAATGGGTCACCATAATACTGAATATGATCCAACGGGTCATCATAATTCTATATATAACCCAATTGGTCGACATCATTCTAAATATGATCCAATGGGTCGCTATAATACTGAATATGACCCGACAGGTCTCTGAATTTTGGGTCATCTCTAGATTTTGACATTTTGCATAAAAAGTTTGAACCATTATAACTTTTGAACCAATATGGCCTTATGGGTTGACATAATTCTGAGTATGATCCAATGGGTTGCCATAATACTGAATATTATCCAACGGTTCATCATAATTCTAAATATAACCCAATTGGTCAACATAGTTCTAAATATGATCCAACGGGTCATCATAATTCTAAATATAACTCAATTGGTCAACCTAATGGGTCGACATATATCTGAGTATGATCCAATTGGTCAACATAATACTCAATATAATCCAACGGGTCATCATAATTCTAAATATAACTCAATTGGTCGACATAATTCTAAATATGATTCGATGGTTCGCCATAATATTAAATATGACCTAAAAGGTCTCCGAATTTTGGGTCATCTCCAGATTTGGACATTTTGCATCAAAAGTTTGAACCATTATAACTTTTGAACCATAACTCCATTTTCACCGAATCACCTGTCAAAACATCCGTGAGAATGAGGAGAATGTCATTTAGAATATGACCCAACCGGTTGACATAATTTTGAGTATGATCCAATGGGTCACCATAATACTTAATATAATCCATCGGGTCATCATAATTCTAAATATAACCCAATTGGTCGACATAATTCTAAATATGATCCAATGGGTCGCCATAATACTGAATATGACCCAACAGGTCTCTGAATTTTAGGTCATCTCCAGATTTGGACATTTTGTATCAAAAGTTTGAACCTTTATTACTTTTGAACCGTAACTCCATTTTCACCAAATTACCTGTTAAAACATCCGTGAGAATGAGGAGAATGTCATGTTGAATATGGCCTAACGAGTCGACATAATTTTGAGTATGATCCAATGGGTCGCCATAATACTGAATATGATCCAACGGGTCATCATAATTCTAAATATGACCCAATTGGTCGACATCATTCTAAAAAGGTGAAAGATATTTGAACTTGAATAAAAATGACTAATTAACACCTTGTATTCTTCGTTGGCTGTTTAGTTTACAGAATTCACCCAATCTTCGGCTTTTATAATTGCACTATACTTCGTCGGGACTTCATTTAGTTTTAAATGAGTACTTATTAACATTTTAAATGAGTTTTTCAGGTTTAATGGTATATATTCTAAAAAATCCGATAAATGGGTAAAGGTGTTCAATATATACCCTTTATAGCGGATTTTTACCATATTTGAAAATTTTACTATATTCTTGTAACATTGTGGTTCTATGAGTACTTATTAACATTTTAAATGAGTTTTTCAAATTTAATGGTATATGTTCTTAAAACAATTGTCTTGTGTTCCTTTCTAGGCTTTATGCCTGATGAAACAATTTACTTGTATGTTTGGTGAAGGCTACGACCTTAAGACAATGCTTGTTTGATGATCCTTAAGGATTCGGCCTCTTGACTAGTTAAACTAGTCTTTAAAAAATATCTACTAATGGCCTCTAGGGCCTACATTTTGTTTAAGTTTGATTCTTCTCGTACGTTTCATTTGCACGTAACTTATTTTACAACCTAAGGCGTATGGTAGATGCATAGCCTCATTGTGTGTAAATTATGCACCAAGAATATAGAAATCGTATAATTTAATTGTTGACAGAGGGTAGCGACCCACTCCGTGTTCATCCTTTGGGTAGCATAAGGCTTGGAATACCTTAAGACCACTTAGGAAAGTTAATGTGAAGTTTAAATGGATATTATGTATAACCCAATTGGTCGACATAATTCTAAATATGATCCAATGGGTCGCCATAATACTGAATATGACCCAACAGGTCTCTGAATTTTAGGTCATCTCTAGATTTGGACATTTTGCATCAAAAGTTTGAACCTTTATTACTTTTGAACCGTAACTCCATTTTCACCGAATTACCTGTTAAAACATCCGTGAGAACGAGGAGAATGTCATGTTGAATATGGCCCACCGGGTCGATATAATTTTGAGTATGATCCAATGGGTCACCATAATACTGTATATGATCCAACGGGTCATCATAATTCTAAATATAACCTAATTGGTCGACATCATTCTAAATATGATCCAATGGGTCGCCATAAAACTGAATATGACCCGACAGGTCTCTGAATTTTGGGTCATCTCCAGATTTGGACATTTTGCATCAAAATTTTGAACCTTTATAACTTTTGAACCAATATGGCCTTATGGGTTGACATAATTCTGAGTATGATCCAATGGGTTGCCATAATACTGAATATTATCCAACGGTTCATCATAATTCTAAATATAACCCAATTTGTCAACATAATTCTAAATATGATCATACGGGTCATCATAATTCTAAATGAAACTCAATTGGTCAACCTAATGGGTCGACATATATCTGAGTATGATCCAATTGGTCAACATAATACTCAATATAATCCGGGTCATCATAATTCTAAATATAACTCAATTGGTTGACATAATACCAAATATGACCTAACAGGTCTCTGAATTTTGGGTCATCTCCAGATTTGGACATTTTGCATCAAAAGTTTGAACCATTATAACTTTTGAACCATAACTTCATTTTCACCGAATCACCTGTCAAACATCCGTGAGAATGAGGAGAATGTCATTTAGAATATGACCCAACCGGTTGACATAATTTTGAGTATGATCCAATGGGTCACCATAATACTTAATATAATCCATCGGGTCATCATAATTCTAAATATAACCCAATTGGTCGACATAATTCTAAATATGATCCAATGGGTCGCCATAATCCTGAATATGACCCAACAGGTCTCTGAATTTTAGGTCATCTCCAGATTTGGACATTTTGCATCAAAAGTTTGAACCTTTATTACTTTTGAACCGTAACTCCATTTTCACCGAATTACCTGTTAAAACATCCGTGAGAACGAGGAGAACATAATTTTGAGTATGATCCAATGGATCACCATAATACTGAATATGATCCAACGGGTCATCATAATTCTAAATATAACCCAATTGGTCGAGATCATTCTAAATATGATCCAATGGGTCGCCATAATACTGAATATGACCCGACAGGTCTCTGAATTTTGGGTTATCTCCAGATTTTGACATTTTGCATCAAAAGTTTGAACCTTTATAACTTTTGAACCAATATGGCCTAATGGGTCGACATAATTATGAGTATGATAAAATGGGTCGCCATAACACTAAATATTATCCAACGGTTCATCATATTTCTAAATATAACCCAATTGGTCAACATAATTCTAAATATGATCCAACGGGTCATCATAATTCTAAATATAACTCAATTGGTCAACCTAATGGGTCGACATAATTCTAAGTATGATCCAATTGGTCAACATAATACTCAATATAATCCAACGGGTGATCATAATTCTAAATATAACTCAATTGGTCGACATAATTCTAAATATGATCCAATGGTTCGCCATAATACTAAATATGACCTAACAGGTCTCTGAATTTTCGGCCATCTCTAGATTTTGACATTTTGCATCAAAAGTTTGAACCATTATAACTTTTGAACCATAACTCCATTTT
This sequence comes from Chrysanthemum seticuspe, assembly GCA_019973895.1. NCBI lineage: Eukaryota > Viridiplantae > Streptophyta > Magnoliopsida > Asterales > Asteraceae > Chrysanthemum > Chrysanthemum seticuspe. Next base: position 360,666,948 of record BPTQ01000005.1, on the reverse strand, counting down.
CACCGATTCACCTGTCAAAACATCCGTGAGAATGAGGAGAATGTCATTTAGAATATGACCCAACCGGTTGACATAATTTTGAGTATGATCTAATAGGTCGCCATAATACTGAATATGATCCAACGGGTCATCATAATTCTAAATATAACCCAATTGGTCGACATCATTCTAAAAAGCTGAAAGATATTTGAACTTGAATAAAAATGACTAATTAACACCTTGTATTCTTCGTTGGCTGTGTAGTTTACAAAATTAACCCAATCTTCGGCTTTTATAATTGCACTATACTTCGTCGGGACTTCATTTAGTTTTAAATGAGTACTTCTTAACATTTTAAATGAGTTTTTCACGTTTAATGGTATATATTCTAAAAAATCCGGTAAATGGGTAGAGGTGTTCAATATATACTCTTTATAGCGAATTTTTACCATATTTGAAAATTTTACTATATTATTGTAACATTGTGGTTCTATGAGTACTTATTAACATTTTAATGGTATATGTTCTAAAAACAATTGTCTTGTGTTCCTTTCTAGGCTTTATGCCTGATGAAACAATTTACTTGTATGTTTGGTGAAGGCTACGACCTTAAGACAATGCTTGTTTGATAATCATTAAGGATTCGGCCTCTTGACTAGTTAAACTAGTCTTTAAAAAATATCTACTAATGGCCTCTAGGGCCTACATTTTGTTTAAGTTTGATTCTTCTCGTACGTTTCATTTGCACGTAACTTATTTTACAACCTAAGGCGTATGGTAGATGCATAGCCTCATTGTGTGTAAATTATGCACCAAGAATATAGAAATCGTATAATTTAATTGCTGACAGAGGGTAGTGAACCACTCCTTCTTCATCCTTTGGGTAGCATAAGGATTGAAATACCTTAAGACCACTTAGGAAAGTTAATGTGAAGTTTAGATGGATGTTATGCATATGATCAAGACTTATTGTTTGTCTTGTTAAATCCCTTCGACATTGAAACTTATAAAATGACTTGGCTGGCAAATCTTTGTTGTACTAGAATGAAACAAGATATTTGAGGGAAAATGTGTTATATCATTAAGTGGGTAGGGAGGATTACATCATTTTAAGAAATGAACACTAGACGCCTACCATTAATGCTTCTTTCCCCAAGGGAGAAGAATGCGAATACATTGATTGAAAAGAAAGTAAAAAAATGTCCTTAGACATTGTAAGTTCTATATATTAAACTTACGAAGGGTAGTACCATTCCAAATCCTGTCAATAGCGTCTCCGTCGAAGGAGTCTTTTTTTCATTTTCTGTTGCTTCAAAGTTCATGACACATTCCGTTTCAACACTTACTTCCGAAGGAAATACAGCTTCGGTGCCATATGTCAGGCTAAAAGGTGTATCCCCGTGACTTGACTTTGTTTGCGTCCTGTGAGACCAGAGTACTTGGGGTAGCTCATCTACCCAACCGTGGTGGATGCGACCGAGCCTTCGTTCTATGCCTTGGATGAAATCTCTATTTGTTACTTCCACCTGTCCGTTACCCTGAGGATGGTAGACGGAGGTGAAGGATTGCTTTATGTTGAGACCTTTGCAAAACACGAGAAATACCCCTTCGGCAAACTGCTTCACGTTATCTGATATGATGATGTGAGGGACTCCGAACCGGCATATGATGTGTTCCCACACAAATTTCTCCATGTTTCTTCCTGTTATTGATGCTAAAGGCTTGGCTTCTACCCATTTTGTGAAGTAGTCGATGGCTACGACATGAAACTTAACCCCTCCTGGAGCTATTGGTAGAGGACCAACAATGTCTATCCCTCATTGGCTGAAAGGCCATGCGGATGTAACGGAGGTCATATCCTGTTTGGTTAGCCTTGGTACTCTTGAATGGATCTGACAGGCTTCACACTTCTAAATTATTTCTTCTACGTCCCTGTGCATCGAAGGCCGATAGTACCCTATCTTCATTATCTTGGAAACGACGGAGCGAGGTCCTGCGTGGAGACCGCAAGACCCTTCATGCACCTCTTGAATTATGTTCGAAGCTTGCCTAGGTCCTACACAACAGAGCCATAGAGACAAGAAAGATCTTTGGTATAGATAGTTCCCCATGATCCTGAACCGTGGTGCCTTGATGTGGACCTTTCGTGTTAGCTTTGGATCCTCCGGTAGGATGGGACTTATCAAGTATTCTTTGATCGGAGTCATCCAACTTGACTCTTCTTCCAGGATTACGTCAGATACCTCCTTTTAGATAATAGACCTTTCTGTCAATACTTCAACCAGAACTTCCATAGTTAAATGAGCGAATGCCATTGATTCCAACTTGCTAAGTACATCTGGCTTTTTATTCTGGTTTCTTCGAACATGCTCTATGTCGTAGGAATTAAATCTTTCGAGAATTTCCTTGGCTTGATCTAGGTACTGCTTAATGACAGACTGTCTTGCTTCATAGGAGCCCTTGATCTAGTTAGCCACCAGTTGTGAGTCAACAAAAATAGCCAAATCATGTACCTCCATGTCTTTAGCTAGTCGGAGGCCTGCTGGTAGTGCTTCGTATTCCGCCTCATTGTTAGTAGCATCAAATTCGAAGCGGAGTGCATAAGTATACTCCTTTCCTTATGGGCTAACCAATATTAACCCTGCTCCTAATCCGTCGGAGCTAGAGGCTCCGTCGGTGTAAAGCTTCCACCCTTCGGTTGCCTTCGCAGGCTTCTTTTCAGCAACTTTGTTGTTAGCTTTGGTTTGGAGGGTGTCTCTGCTAAGAAATCTGCCAGTATCTGCCCCTTGACTGAATTTCTCCCCTTGTATTCTATTTGATACTCCCCTAGCTCGATGGCCCATTTAGCTATCCTTCCAGATTTCTCGGGTTTTGATAGTATATGCTTGATTGGCTTGTCAGTGAGCATAGTTATGGGATGAGCCTGGAAATACCTTCGAAGGCGTCTTGCATTATGAACCAGGGCTAGGATTAACTTTTCTAGCTCCGGATAATTCATCTCAGCTCCCTGGAGGACTCAACTAACAAAATAGATAGGGATTTGTTTCTTTTCCCTTTCTGCCAACCAGTGTTTTGAAAGGCTCAAGGCGCACTAAGGCGCAAAAGGGGGCAAGGAGACTCGAGTCGAGGCGCAATCCAAGGCGCGGGATTCATGAATGTAAGGCGCACTAAATACATTAAGTTTTTATAACGTATGTGAAAATTTATGTCGCTTAAATAACACAAAATAACTTTAAAATACTTAATACATGGCACATAATGCCACATTTTCATAATAATATGTCATAAAGAAAATACTTAATGAAACAAAGTAACTTCTTAAAGAACATTTCAATCAATAAAATAAACATAAATCAATTCAAATTTACAAATCATACAAATACTCACACTATGACTTAAAAGGCCCATGTATATAGCTTATAAGCCCCATTTATCTTTTCTTAATATTTAGAAAAAGGGCCCAAAAACCCGTTACATCTCCAAGGCGCAAAAATCCCTAAGGTGCAAAGGCGCAAAAATCTCCAAGGCGCGCGATTTTTGTGGGATTCATGCATGTCGTGAGCCTCGATCTAAAAGAATCCCAAAGGCTAGAGCCTCGTGGGATTTAGAGCCTAGGCACGCCTTGTTGGATCGATGTACTCTAACCAAACTAACTTAACTAGCTTGTTTAAGGTTTAATAACCTCGGATAAATCCTAAGTTATTAACAATGAAACACTGAGTAATCTTTATTAAGTACGCGGAATTTACTCAATAAATCTAAGAAGAACAACTTTATTAATAACTCTAAATCTGCTTCTTATGCAGATACTTTAACAACTCTAAGATTATCGAACTTTCTAAACTCTAAACAACTTGTAATCGTAAACTCTAAGACTTGCGAATTCGTATCTCTAATGCCAATCTAGGGGTCCTTTTATAGGCTCAAGGATAACCCTAGTCGGTTTACAATAATGTATCCTTGTACGACAAGTAATCTATTCTAGAATTACAAGACTTTCCATAAATGAATAGACATTTCTTTAACTCTTGCAGTACATTGACCTTCATGTGCAGTACTTTTACTTTATCTTTAGCAGTACTTTGACTCTTTGACTTTCTCCAGTTCTTTGCCATTCTGCAGTACTTTGTAAATCTTCAGTACTTTAACTGTTCAGCAATTTCATATCCCAACAATCCTCCCCTAACTTGAATTCTACTTGATTGACTTCAAGTTCCTTTGTAAATTAATCTTTCACTTTTCCAGCTTCAAGGAATGATTGTCTTTATCTGTGGATTGTAGTTTCTGCACTTTATCAAAGTATCTTTATTTTTTTATAGCATCATCCAGCAAGCTCCATTTTTTCAGTAACACAGCAACATATGACAGTTTGTACATTAATTCAGTTTAAGTTGCATAGTATTCTCATCACTTCCAGGTGTGTTAACTCCTGTGAGAGGTGAATCATTGAAAATTAATGGATTTTAATCTCTTTACCAAAGCCATTAACTTTGGAGTAGCCAAATGTTTTGGTGTGTAAGACCATGGTACATTGATAACCATATGATTTTTAGCAAACCACCAGCTATCAACAGATTTGATTTGTCTTTACCAAAAGTTGTACCTTTCTGGACTAGTTAGTTCTTTTATCAAATGGTGGACTAATTACCAATAATGGATTTTCCACTGCCTTTACCACAAGCCATTCTCTTGTGGGGTAGCCAACTCTTCACATTAACTGATATGGTGGATTGATAACCTATTGATGTTACCATCTCAAAAACCATTTATTCAACCTTTGTTTCAAAATATTTATTACTTAGCAAAAGATTTCTTCTAAAATTCATTTAACTGGTTTATTTCTGCAAATAGTACTTTGATGAAAGTACTGTCTGATCAGCAGTACTTTGAATAAAAGTACTGATATATCAAAAAGTATTCATTCAAATAAAATTCATACTAGTTATTGATCATCCTTAGCAATAGTAGTCCAGTTTATAAACAAATTGATGACCATGAGAGCAATTTCATTGTCCTCTTCTACTTCCATTCCATGCTCTAGCATCCTTCTCATAAGATCAACAGTGAGAGGATATCTTCTATCTGCAAACATGTGAATCATTGTTCCATTTTCCAGCTCTAGAACATGTACTCCGGATTCTTTAAAAAATCTCCAACAAACAATTTCCCATTGCTCTTGATTCTTCCAAATTTCATCACTGCTCTGTTCTTCAGTTTCCCATGCTGTTGTGAGATCTCCAAGTAAAACTAAACCACTTCCTTCTGATGAATTATGTTCAAAGTAGTCTCGCACCAAATGATATAGATGAAATAAATCCACTCTGTCAATTGCATGTAGTACATCCCATAACCTATTGAACACTTTGAAACTTTCATCATCTCTGTGAAACATCATATAACTTCCATCTTTGGATTTCACAACTTCAAAAACAGTAATCTGAGATCTGTTCATCTTCATATCAGCATCTTCTTTAGAATATTCAAAGTCTACTACTCTGAGATAATTTCTTAGTTCATCCCTAGTCTCAGTTCTTAACTCAACTTTCTCTTTCTTTGAAGACTGTTGATCAACTTCAGTTTTCCTTTTTCTTTTGAAACTTTTCTTTCTTTCAGCTTCAGTCCAAGTAGCTTCATCTTTATAATCTTTGATGCTTGCAACATCCTTCTTATAAGCTTCTCTCTCAGCATCATATAGTCTTTTCATATCAACATAATCCAGCTTCTGTAATCCCTTATATCCTCTGCTTTTCAAGTATGCCATCATTGCATTTCTTTCTTTAGCTAAATTAGGTCTTCTTGACATATATCTAACAGGAGTAGGTGACTGTAATGGTTCAGCAACTAGTTCAGCATTTAATTCTTCTTGTAACTTCCTAGCTACCTCTTCATTCATTGCTTCTTCATTAGTCACTTCAGCCTCTACTTCAGCATCTAGTTCTTCTTGGACCTTTTTAGCAGCTTCTTCATTCCTAGCAACTTCAATTGCTCTAATATCTGCTAAAGTTAGCTTTTTCTTCTTAGTTTCTATCAACTTGCCTTTACCTTTATCCTTAGGATCTATTGCAGGTTAAGAAGTTCTTATTTGTTCCTCTGCAACTTCAGAAATAGTAACAGCTCTTGGCTTTGATAAATCATGTAAAATCGTTGCAATAAATTCATCATCACTAGCAGTATGAATTCTTTGTGGTGTATCAGCTTCTTTAGGTATAGCAGTTGTTGAGGGACCAGCTTGTTCTTCATGTGGAATAGTTGAAGGACCAGCTTCCTCTTCAAAATCTAATACTCTTGGTGTAATCAACACTTATCTGTGAGATATAGTGAAAGCAGTACTTTGTTGTTTAGTACCTTGATCTTAAGACCTTTCTTCTTCAGTACTTTCAATAACAACATGTTCTTCAGTACCTTGAGTTTCTTTTTCCTTAACATCTTCTTACAAATTCTTTTCTTCTAAATTCCTCCCCAATTGGTCAGAAGATGGTTTAGGAACCTTTTTGCTTTTGGTTTTCTTCTTAAATTGCCTTCTGCGCTTGTGTTCTTCCTTAACCCATAAGCGATAACGTTTGATAAAAGGCTTAACAAAATTCTTTAACCTCTTATACTTGAGCATCAACCTCTTAATCTGCTTAGCTTGAGTCTCAGAAGTCTTCTTCAACTTGACCAACTCCCTTGTCAAAATATAATTATCCAATGTTAATCCTTCACGAGGGATAGTATGTGAAGTATCTCCTTGAACTGGTGAATGTGCCTCTGGTTGAGAAACAGGAACAGATTGTGGTGGAGATATAGAAGGTGAACCTGCAACCTCTTCTTGAACTTCAATACTTGGGGAAGCAGTATCATGAGTTGCAGTACCTCCTTGAGATGCAGCACCTGCTGAAGATGCAGCACTTTGAGAACCAGTACTTGCAGAAGCAGTACTTGCAGGTGCAGTACCTTCACTAGCTTCATCATCTTCAACATCAGCTCTAACAGCTTGAACAACTTCCATCATGGAAGTAGTTAATGGTGTATCCGGACCTCTGAATAAATCACTTCTTCACACCATAAAAGTAAAAATCTTTGCTTGTTGTACAATAACAGGAAGTAAATCCGTAAGCTTAGGTACATCAGCAAGTTGTTTGTTCAGAAAGACTTGTACAAACCTGGGATACATTAACCATTTTGATCCATGAGAAATGTGAGAAAGCATGCCATCAAGAATAAACCTTGAAAAATTGAAAACACGATCTGTAGCTAATCCCACCATAGGAGATGCTATGTTTGACCCAAACTGCTCCCAAGAAGTACTTTTAGCACTTATGCAATGGAGTAATACATGAATCAAAAACTTCCATTGAGGACAAAATAAAGCATTCTTGAACGTTTGTTCTGTCAAAGACCCTTCATAACCAATATGCCCAAAAGTTTCCCAAATCAACTCCTTAGGAAAACGAAGAGCCCCTTCTTCATCATTAAACAACAAGCCTTCTCGAATAGATGCTTCAGTAATCTTCACAGTTCTTCCAACAACTGTTGATCTAATATAGTATTCATCTTCTTCCATATTATCTCTTGCATTAGCCCAAAATTCTTGAATCCAAGGTGCAATAATATCCAACTCCACTAAAAGAGCATAACTGATTGGCGACCCAGTAAGATAATCAATAAAGTCATGAAAATCCACATTCGCCTCAGTCTTGTCCAAATTAGCCACCATATTGTGCTTTGAAACAGTAGGTCGATTCGCCATTGATGAATAGATAAGCACAATTAAAAGATATGATCGAGTAATAAAGAGATGGTAAATGGTGAGATAAAGAAGAAAAAGATTCTAATGTATCAATATTAGAGGGAAACTCGGAAAGTAGTTATTTATAGTTAGGATTTGAAAAATCACAGCCCATAATAACAAAGTTACCGTTACTAACAATTACCCCTCAATATTACCGTTGGAACAGTACTTTAATACGACAAATAGTACTTTCCACATAAGCAGTACTTTCCCAAGCAGTACTTTCCAAGCAGTACTTTCATGAAATTAAAAGCAGTACTTTCCAAAATTCCTCTGTAAAAACTAAGTATACATACATATCCTCCCCTCAAACAATGCATAGGACTATACTAACACCTTATAGTCCTCCCCTCAAATGTAACTCAGTAGTTAATCATGCCAATACTCACCACCAAATGATTGAATCTTGAAACATCAAAGCCTTTGGTGAGTAAGTCAGCTACATTATCATCTGTGTGAACCTTAACAACATTAATGAGCCTATGCTCATAACAATATCTAATGAAGTGATGCCTAATCTGAATATGCTTGGTCTTGGAATGATAAACTGGATTCTTCACAATACAGATAGTACTCTCATTATCAATATTGATAGGATTCTTCTTAAAATTGAACCCATAGTCCAAGAGTTGATTTTGCATCCACAAAACTTGTCCACAATAGCTTGCAGCAGCCACATATTCAGCTTCAGTAGAGGATGTTGCTGCAATTGTCTGCTTCTTTCATTGCCAGGAGACTAACCTTCTTCCAAGATATTGGCATCCTCCAGTTGTTGATCTTCTATCATAATTATCACCTGCATAATCACTATCTGAAAAAGCTTCTAAGTGAAAAGGTGACTCCTTAGGATACCACAACCCCAACTTGGGTTGCTGTTTCAAATAACTAAAAATCCTTATTACTGCATTCATATGAGAGACCTTTGGTGAGACTTGATATCTTGCACATAAACACACTGCAAACATGATATCAGGCCTTGATGCAGTAAGATACATTAGACAGCCAATCATTGATCTGTATAACTTGACTTCAACAGGTTGTCCATCTTCATCTTTACCCAATGAGTTGATTGATTTAATAGGTGTAGTTACTGGCTTCATAGCATCAAAACTGAACTTCTTAAGTATGTCAGATACATACTTGTCTTGACTGATAAAAATGCCTTCCTTAGACTGCTTAACTTGAAGTCCCAAAAAGAAAGTTAACTCACCCATTGAACTCATCTGAAATTCTTTCTGCATCAGCTACTCAAACTCCTTCACCATATACTATTTGGTAGCTCCAAAGATGATATCATCAACATACACTTGAACTAAAATGATATCCTTCTTGTCTCTCTTGATAAACAAAGTCTTGTCAATAGCCCCCCCTTCTGTAACCATGTTTTAATAAGAAAGTGGAGAGCCTTTCATACCAAGCTCTAGGTGCCTGATGAAGGCCATAAAGAGCCTTAACCACCTTGTAGACTTTGTTAGGGTTCTTAGGATCTTCAAAACCTGGAGGTTGTTTAAAATATACCTCTTTTGTAATAGTGCCTTAGAGAAAGGCACTCTTAACATCCATTTGGTAAACCTGAAAACCCATATATGAAGCAAAAGCAAGAAATATTCGAATAGCCTCAATCCTTGCTACAGGAGCAAATACTTCATCATAATCTACTCCTTCTTCTTGTCTGTAGCCTTGAGCTACTAATCTTGCCTTGTATTTAATAACATTGCCTCTTTCATCTCTTTTCACTCTGAAGACCCATCTGGTTCCAATAACTCTCTTCACATCTGGAAGATCACATAAAACCTAAACTTCTTGAAGTTTAAATTGAAGAAGTTCCTCCTGCATAGCTTCAACCCAGCTTTCTTTAGTCAATTCTTGAGCAATATTCTTGGGTTCCTCTTGAGAGATGAAACAAGTAAATAGGCAGGTCTGATGGTCCTTATGATTTAGCCTGTTTTGTTTATACACAAAGCTAAGTAAAGCATTGTGAGATGTTATGAAACTCTTAGCTTTGTATCTTGTCATAACTCCAGAAGTAGAAGGACCAATGATTTGATCAGCTGGATGATTCTTATGGATTCGTAAGATTGGAGACTGTGGAACTCCATATGCATCATCCAAGTAAGTATAATCAGCACCTTCATTGAAATCTGAGAAAATACCTTCATCTTCAAGCTCATCATCAGTTTCTTCTAAACCAGGCATGGTCAGATCATCCAAATCATCTAAAGTACTGTCATTTGGTGTATCAGTACTTTGGTCGAAAGTACTGTCCAAAGTACTGTGAGAATTCTCTGCATGCTTATTCTTTTTATTTTGCTTCTTCATAAGCTCTTCTTTGTTCATCAGAATGAGAATGTGCCATTATATCTTGAAAAAGCATCTGATTAAGTGTCTCTTGAATAGCTTGATCCTCAGCAGATAGTGAAGGATTTGGTTCATCAGTACTTTGCTTTGGTTTATCAGTACTTTGCTTTGGAGCATCAGTACTTTGCTTTGGTTCTGTATCAGTAACAGCATCAGGTCTAATATGAACTCCATGAACAACATATTGTGAATCTTCTCCATGATAAATAGGTTGATTTTCTTCTCTGACAGGTACATAGTTCATGGAAGGAGTCAAAACATCAAGATCAAACATCCAATCAGGACCTTTACCCTTCTGATTCTCTTGATCTTCTAAAAACTCAACATGAAGACAATCCTGAACCTTCTTAGTAACTCTGTTGTATACTCTAAAGCCCTTGCTATTGGTACAATATCCCAATAAATATCCTTCTTCTGACTTGCCATCAAATTTTCCCAAATTATCAATAGTGTTTAAAATAGTGAGAGGGCATCCAAAAGGCTTCAAAAATCTAATGTTGGGTTTGTTGCCCATCAGCAACTCATAAGGTGTCTTCATTTGTGGTTTGGTGACTGATACTCTGTTAAGTACATAGCAAGCAGTACTTATAGCCTCATCCTAGAATTGAATAGGTAGTTGAGAGTCTGCAAGCATAGTTCTGGCTGCTTCAATCAAAGTTCTATTCTTCCTCTCAGCAACACCATTTTGCTGTGGTGTTCTGGCAATACTGAACTCCCTCTTGATTCCTTTGTTAGCACAAAATTCATCCATTTGCTTGTTCTTGAATTCAGTCCCATTGTCACATCTAATACCTCTAACCTTGAGTCTCAATTGGTTTTCCAGTGCGATGATTATAGTCTGTATAGCATAAAAAGTATCATCTTTAAAACCCAAGAAAAATACTACTGCAATCATCTGTAATAACCAAGCAATCCTAATAAACTGTTATAACAAATGATTTATTACAACAACTTGTATTAAATGACTATATGTAAATACTTTAAAAAAATATCATGTATCATTATAATTTTACTTATGATAACATTACATTTGTTATCAACAAAACACAAAGAGATAGGTAAATATTAATAAATGTTTTTACGGTTTATTTGTATTAACAATCTCTCCCTTTTTGTTGATGACAAAACATAATGTTATGATGAGTAAAACTTAAGATTAGATGTATGTTTTGAAAGCATAAGTTTTACTTCTTCTCCCCCTTTTTGTCGAAACAAAAAGTGGCCCTAATGAAGAAATAAAATGTGGAAAAATAGTCCATGTATCTCTAACTCCCCCTTGACGGTAGCTCCCCTTAGAATGAGGCGTTAAGTGAGAAAACATAAAAACCTACAAACATAAGGTTAGTAGTAACATGCTTAAACAATCTTGTGATTGAAGAGAATCAAGATTAGGAGCCAAGGTATGTAAACAAAGCCTTGTAATAAAATAACAAAGTGTAGTGGTATTTATGCCACATACAAGCATGTAAAACTAAGAACAAGATTTGTTCTAAAAACGACTCAAAAGAAAATAATATAAATAATAAAATGATTCCATCCATGCTTGCATAAGGTTATGGATGGAAGTTTTGATGAGTAATGATGTTGATGCGAATGGGGGATAGACATTGTTGGTCCTCTACCAATAGCTCCAGGAGGGGTTAAGTTTCTGGTCGTAGCCATCGACTACTTCACAAAATGGGTAGAAGCCAAGCCTTTAGCATCAATAACAGGAAGAAACATGGAGAAATTTGTGTTGGAAAACATCATATGCCGGTTCGGAGTCCCTCACATCATCATATCAGATAACGAGAAGCAGTTTGCCGAAGGGGAATTTCTCGTGTTTTGCAAAGGCCTGAACATAAAGCAATCCTTCACCTCCGTCTACCATCCTCAGGGTAACGGACAGGTGGAAGTAACAAATAGAGATTTCATCCAAGGCATAGAACGAAGGCTCGGTCGCATCCACCACGGTTGGGTAGATGAGCTACCCCAAGTACTCTGGGCTCACAGGACGCATATAAAGTCAAGTCATGGGGAGACACCTTTTAGCCTGACATATGGCACCGAAGCTGTAATTCCTTCGGAAGTAAGTGTTGAAACAGAATGTGTCATGAACTTCGAAGCAACAGAAAATGAAAAAAAAGACTCTGTAGCAATCTGGACTTACTTGAAGAAAGAAGGGAAATAACCTCATTAAGGGAGGCTATTCACAAACAGAATATTGAAAAGTATTAGGGAAAACTAGGGCCTACATGGGAAGGACCCTACGTCGTAATAGAAGCATATGGAAATGGAGCCTACAAGCTAGAAACCTTCGACGAAGACGCTATTGACAGGATTTGGAATGGTACTACCCTTCGATCAATGTATTTTTTTACTTTCTTTTCAATCAATGTATTTGCATTCTTCTCACTTGGTAGGCGTCTAGTGTTCATTTCTTAAAATGATGTAATCCTGCCTACCCACTTAATAATATAACACATTTTCCCTCAAATCTCTTGTTTCATTCTAGTACAACAAAGATTTGCCAGCCAAGTCATTTTATATGTTTCAATGTCGAAGGGATTTAACAAGACAAACAATAAGTCTTGATCATATGCATAACATCCATCTAAACTTCACATTAACTTTCCTAAGTGGTCTTAAGGTATTCCAAGCCTTATGCTACCCAAAGGATGAAGACTGAGTGGGTCGCTACCCTCTGTCAACAATTAAATTATATGATTTCTATATTCTTGGTGCATAATTTACACACAATGAGGCTATGCATGTACCATACGCCTTAGGTTGTAAAACAAGTTACGTGCAAATGAAACGTACGATAAGAATCAAACTTAAACAAAATGTAGTCCCTAGAGGCCATTAGTAGATATTTTTTAAAGACTAGTTTAACTAGTCAAGAGGCCGAATCCATAACGATCATCAAACAAGCATTGTCTTAAGGTCGTAGCCTTCACCAAACATACAAGTAAATTGTTTCATCAGGCATAAAGCCTAGAAAGGAACACAAGACAATTGTTTTAAGAAGATATACCATTAAACGTGAAAAACTTATTTAAAATGTTAATAAGTACTCATAGAACCACAATGTTACAAGAATATAGTAAAATTTTCAAATATGGTAAAAATCCGCTATAAAGGGTATATATTGAACACCTTTACCCATTTACCGGATTTTTTAGAATATATACCATTAAACGTGAAAAACTAATTTAAAATGTTAATAAGTACTCATTTAAAACTAAATGAAGTCCTGACGAAGTATAGTGCAATTATAAAAGCCGAAGATTGGGTTAATTTTGTAAACTACACAGCCAACGAAGAATACAAGGTGTTAATTAGTCATTTTTATTCAAGTTCAAATATCTTTCACCTTTTTAGAATGATGTCGACCAATTAGGTTATATTTAGAATTATGATGACCCGTTGGATCATATTCAGTATTATGGTGACCCATTGGATCATACTCAAAATTATGTCGACCCGTTAGGCCATATTCAACATGACATTCTCCTCGTTCTCACGGATGTTTTAACAGGTAATTCGGTGAAAATGGAGTTACGGTTCAAAAGTAATAAAGGTTCAAACTTTTGATACAAAATGTCCAAATTTGGAGATGACCTAAAATTCAGAGACCTGTTGGGTCATATTCAGTATTATGGCGACCCATTGGATCATATTTAGAATTATGTCAACCAATTGGGTTATATTTAGAATTATGATGACCCGATGGATTATATTAAGTATTATGGTGACCCATTGGATCATACTCAAAATTATGTCAACCGGTTGGGTCATATTCAAAATGACATTCTCCTCATTCTCACGGATGTTTTGACAGGTGATTCGGTGAAAATGGAGTTATGGTTCAAAAGATATAATGGTTCAAATTTTTGATGCAAAATGTCCAAATCTGGAGATGACCCAAAATTGAGAGACCTGTTAGGTCATATTTAGTATTATGGCGAACCATTGGATCATATTTAGAATTATGTCGACCAATTGAGTTATATTTAGAATTATGATGACCCGTTGGTTTATATTGAGTATTATGTTGACCAATTGGATCATACTCAGATATATGTCGACCCATTAGGTTGACCAATTAAGTTATATTTAGAATTATGATGACCCGTTGGATCATATTTAGAATTTTGTTGACCAATTGGGTTATATTTAGAATTATGACGAACCGTTGGATAATATTCAGTATTATGGTGACCCATTGAATCATACTCAGAATTATGTCAACCCATAAGGCCATATTGGTTCAAAAGTTATAAAGGTTCAAACTTTTGATGCAAAATCTCAAAATCTAGAGATGACCCAAAATTCAGTGACCTGTCGGGTCATATTCAGTATTATGGCGACCCATTGGATCATATTTAGAATGATGTCGACCAATTGGGTTATATTTAGAATTATGATGACCCGTTGGATCATATTCAGTATTATGGTGACCCATTGGATCATACTTAAAATTATGTCGACCCGTTGGGCCATATTCAACATGACATTCTCCTCGTTCTCACGGATGTTTTAACAAGTAATTCGGTTAAAATGGAGTTACAGTTCAAAAGTAATAAAGGTTCAAACTTTTGATGCAAAATGTCCAAATCTGGAGATGACCTAAAATTCAGAGACCTGTTGGGTCATATTCAGTATTATGGCGACCCATTGGATCATATTTAGAATTATGCCGTCCAATTAGGTTATATTTAGAATTATGATGACCCGATGGATTATATTAAGTATTATGGTTACCCATTGGATCATACTCAAAATTATGTCAACCGGTTGGGTCATATTCTAAATGACATTCTCCTCATTCTCACGAATGTTTTGATAGGTGATTCGGTGAAAATGGATTTATGGTTCAAAAGTTATAATGGTTCAAACTTTTGATGCAAAATGTCCAAATCTGGAAAATTCAGAGACCTGTTAGGTCATATTTAGTATTATGGCGAACCATTGGATCATATTTAGAATTATGTCGACCAATTGAGTTATATTTAGAATTATGATGACCCGTTGGATTATATTGAGTATTATGTTGACCAATTGGATCATACTCGAAATTATGTCGACCCATTAGGTTGACCAATTGAGTTATATTTAGAATTATGATGACCCGTTGGATCATATTTAGAATTATGTTGACCAATTGGGTTATATTTAGAATTTTGATGAACCGTTGGATCATACTCATAATTCTAAATATAACCCAATTGGTCGACATCATTCTAAATATGATCCAATAGGTCGCCATAATACTGAATATGACCCGACAGGTCTCTGAATTTTGGGTCATCTCTAGATTTTGACATTTTGCATCAAAAGTTTGAACCTTTATAACCTTTGAACCAATATGGCCTAATGGGTCGCCATAATTTTGAGTATGATCCAATGGGTCGCCATAATTCTGAATATTATCCAACGGTTCATCATAATTCTAAAAATAACCCAATTGGTCAACATAATTCTAAATATGATCCAACGGGTCATCATAATTCTAAATACAACTCAATTGGTCAACCTAATGGGTCGACATAATTCTGAGTATGATCCAATTGGTCAACATAATACTCAATATAATCCAACGGGTCATCATAATTCTAAATATAACTCAATTAGTCAAAATAATTCTAAATATGATCCATTGGTTCGCCATAATACTAAATATGACCTAACAGGTCTCTGAATTTTCCAGATTTGGACATTTTGCATCAAATGTTTGAACCATTATAACTTTTGAACTATAACTCCATTTTCACTGAATCACCTGTCAAAACATCCGTGAGAATGAGGAGAATGTCATTTAGAATATGACCCAACCAGTTGACATAATTTTGAGTATGATCCAATGAGTAACCATAATACTTAATATAATCCATCGGGTCATCACAATTCTAAATATAACCCAATTGGTCGACATAATTCTAAATATGATCCAATGGGTCGCCATAATACTGAATATGACCCAACAGGTCTCTGAATTTTAGATCATCTCCAGATTTGGACATTTTGCATCAAAAGTATGAACCTTTATTACTTTTGAACCGTAACTCCATTTTCACCGAATTACCTGTTAAAACATCCGTGAGAACGACGAGAATGTCATGTTGAATATGGCCCAACGGGTCGACATAATTTTAAGTATGATCCAATGGGTCACCATAATACTGAATATGATCCAACGGGTCATCATAATTCTAAATATAATCCAATTGGTCGACATCAGTCTAAATATGATCCAATGGGTCGCCATAATACTGAATATGACCCGACAGGTCTCTGAATTTTGGGTCATCTCTAGATTTTGACATTTTGCATCAAAAGTTTGAACCTTTATAACTTTTGAACCAATATGGCCTAATGGGTCGCCATAATTTTGAGTATGATCCAATGGGTCGCCATAATTCTGAATATTATCCAACGGTTCATCATAATTCTAAATATAACCCAATTGGTCAACATAATTCTAAATATGATCCAACGGGTCATCATAATTCTAAATACAACTCAATTGGTCAACCTAATGGGTCGACATAATTCTGAGTATGATCCAATTGGTCAACATAATACTCAATATAATCCAACGGGTCATCATAATTCTAAATATAACTCAATTGGTCAAAATAATTCTAAATATGATCCAATGGTTCGCCATAATACTAAATATGACCTAACAGGTCTTTGAATTTTCCAGATTTGGACATTTTGCATCAAAAGTTTGAACCATTATAACTTTTGAACTATAACTCCATTTTCACCGAATCACCTGCCAAAACATCCGTGAGAATGAGGAGAATGTCATTTAGAATATGACCCAACCAGTTGACATAATTTTGAGTATGATCCAATGGGTAACCATAATACTTAATATAATCCATCGGGTCATCACAATTCTAAATATAACCCAATTGGTCGACATAATTCTAAATATGATCCAATGGGTCGCCATAATACTGAATATGACCCAACAGGTCTCTGAATTTTAGATCATCTCCAGATTTGGACATTTTGCATCAAAAGTATGAACCTTTATTACTTTTGAACCGTAACTCCATTTTCACCGAATTACCTGTTAAAACATCCGTGAGAACGACGAGAATGTCATGTTGAATATGGCCCAACGGGTCGACATAATTTTAAGTATGATCCAATGGGTCACCATAATACTGAATATGATCCAACGGGTCATCATAATTCTAAATATAACCCAATTGGTCGACATCAGTCTAAATATGATCCAATGGGTGGCCATAATACTGAATATGACCCGACAGGTCTCTGAATTTTGGGTCATCTCTAGATTTTGACATTTTGCATCAAAAGTTTGAACCTTTATAACTTTTGAACCAATATGGCCTAATGGGTCGCCATAATTTTGAGTATGATCCAATGGGTCGCCATAATTCTGAATATTATCCAACGGTTCATCATAATTCTAAATATAACCCAATTGGTCAACATAATCCTAAATATGATCCAACGGGTCATCATAATTCTAAATACAACTCAATTGGTCAACCTAATGGGTCGACATAATTCTGAGTATGATCCAATTGGTCAACATAATACTCAATATAATTCAACGGGTCATCATAATTCTAAATATAACTCAATTGGTCAAAATAATTCTAAATATGATCCAATGGTTCGCCATAATACTAAATATGACCTAACAGGTCTCTGAATTTTCCAGATTTGGACATTTTGCATCAAAAGTTTGAACCATTATAACTTTTGAACTATAACTCCATTTTCACCGAATCACCTGTCAAAACATCCGTGAGAATGAGGAGAATGTCATTTAGAATATGACCCAACCAGTTAACATAATTTTGAGTATGATCCAATGGGTAACCATAATACTTAATATAATCCATCAGGTCATCACAATTCTAAATATAACCCAATTGGTCGACATAATTCTAAATATGATCCAATGGGTCGCCATAATACTGAATATGACCCAACAGGTCTCTGAATTTTAGGTCATCTCCAGATTTGGACATTTTGCATCAAAAGTATGAACCTTTATTACTTTTGAACCGTAACTCCATTTTCACCGAATTACCTGTTAAAACATCCGTGAGAACGACGAGAATGTCATGTTGAATATGGCCCAACGGGTCGACATAATTTTAAGTATGATCCAATGGGTCACCATAATACTGAATATGATCCAACGGGTCATCATAATTCTAAATATAACCCAATTGGTCGACATCAGTCTAAATATGATCCAATGGGTCGCCATAATACTGAATATGACCCGACAGGTCTCTGAATTTTGGGTCATCTCTAGATTTTGACATTTTGCATCAAAAGTTTGAACCTTTATAACTTTTGAACCAATATGGCCTAATGGGTCGCCATAATTCTGAGTATGATCCAATGGTTCGCCATAATACTGAATATTATCCAACGGTTCATCATAATTCTAAATATAACCCAATTGGTCAACATAATTCTAAATATGATCCAACGGGTCATCATAATTCTAAATATAACTCAATTGGTCAACCTAATGGGTCAACATATATCTGAGTATGATCCAATTGGTCAACATAATGCTTAATATAATCCAACGGGTCATCATAATTCTAAATATAACTCAATTGGTTGACATAATTCTAAATATGATCCAATGGTTCGCCATAATACTAAATATGACCTAACAGGTCTCTGAATTTTGGGTCATCTCCAGATTTGGACATTTTGCATCAAAAGTTTGAACCATTATAACTTTTGAACCATAACTCCATTTACACCGAATCACCTGTCAAAACATCCATGAGAATGAGGAGAATGTCATTTAGAATATGACCCAACCGGTTGACATAATTTTAAGTATGATCCAATGGGTCACCATAATACTTAATATAATCCATCGGGTCATCATAATTCTAAATATAACCCAATTGGTCGACATAATTCTAAATATGATCCAATGGGTCGCCATAATACTGAATATAACCCAACAGGTCTCTGAATTTTAGGTCATCTCCAGAATTGGACATTTTGTATCAAAAGTTTGAGCCTTTTTTACTTTTGAACCGTAACTCCATTTTAACCGAATTACCTGTTAAAACATCCGTGAGAACGAGGAGAATGTCATGTTGAATATGGCCTAACGGGTCGACATAATTTTGAGTATGATCCAATGGGTCGCCATAATACTGAATATGATCCAACGGGTCATCATAATTCTAAATATAACCCAATTGGTCGACATCATTCTAAAAAGGTGAAAGATATTTGAACTTGAATAAAAATGACTAATTAACACCTTGTATTCTTCGTTGGCTGTGTAGTTTACAAAATTAACCCAATCTTCGGCTTTTATAATTGCACTATACTTCGTCAGGACTTCATTTAGTTTTAAATGAGTACTTATTAACATTTTAAATGAGTTTTTCACGTTTAATGGTATATATTCTAAAAAATCTGGTAAATGGGTAAAGGTGTTCAATATATACCCTTTATAGCGGATTTTTACCATATTTGAAAATTTTACTATATTCTTGTAACATTGTGGTTCTATGAGTACTTATTAACATTTTAAATGAGTTTTTCACGTTTAATGGTATATGTTCTTAAAACAATTGTCTTGTGTTCCTTTCTAGGCTTTATGCCTGATGAAACAATTTACTTGTATGTTTGGTGAAGGCTACGACCTTAAGACAATGCTTGTTTGATGATCGTTAAGGATTCGGCCTCTTGACTAGTTAAACTAGTCTTTAAAAAATATCTACTAATGGCCTCTAGGGCCTACATTTTGTTTAAGTTTGATTCTTATCGTACGTTTCATTTGCACGTAACTTATTTTACAACCTAAGGCGTATGGTAGATGCATAGCCTCATTGTGTGTAAATTATGCACCAAGAATATAGAAATCGTATAATTTAATTGTTGACAGAGGGTAGCGACCCACTCCGTCTTCATCCTTTGGGTAGCATAAGGCTTGGAATACCTTAAGACCACTTAGGAAAGTTAATGTGAAGTTTAGATGGATGTTATGCATATGATCAAGACTTATTGTTTGTCTTGTTAAATCCCTTCGACATTGAAACTTATAAAATGACTTGGCTGGCAAATCTTTGTTGTACTAGAATGAAACAAGAGATTTGAGGGAAAATGTGTTATATCATTAAGTGGGTAGGGAGGATTACATCATTTTAAGAAATGAACACTAGACGCCTACCATTAATGCTTCTTTCCCCAAGTGAGAAGAATGAAAATACATTGATTGAAAAGAAAGTAAAAAAATGTCCTTAGACATTGTAAGTTCTATATATTAAACTTATGAAGGGTAGTACCATTCCAAATCCTGTCAATAGCGTCTTCGTCGAAGGTTTCTAGCTTGTAGGCTCCATTTCCATATGCTTCTATTACGACGTAGGGTCCTTCCCATGTAGGCCCTAGTTTTCCCTAATACTCAACTTTACTTGCATTGTTGAGTCGGAGGACGTATTCACCTGGCTTGAATGTCGAACATCGAACCCTGTTGTTGTAATACTTTTCAATCTTCTATTTGTGAATAGCCTCCCTTAATGAGGCTATTTCCCTTCTTTCTTCAAGTAAGTCCAGATTGCTACGGAGTATTTTTTTTTCATTTTCTGTTTCTTCGAAGTTAATGACACATTCCGTTTCAACACTTACTTCCGAAGGAATTACAACTTCGCTGCCATATGTCAGGCTAAAAGGTGTCTCCCCATGACTTGACTTTATATGCGTCCTGTGAGCCAGAGTATTTGGGGTAGCTCATCTACCCAACCGTGATAGATGCGACCGAGCCTTCATTCTATGCTTTGGATGAAATCTCTATTTGTTACTTCCACCTGTCCGTTACCCTGAGGATGGTAGACGGAGGTGAAGGATTGCTTTATGTTCAGACCTTTGCAAAACACGAGAAATACCCCTTCGGCAAACTGCTTCTCGTTATCTGATATGATGATGTGAGGGAATCCGGACTGGCATATGATGTTTTCCCACACAAATGTCTCCATGTTTCTTCCTGTTATTGATGCTAAAGGCTTAGATTCTACCTATTTTTTGAAGTAGTCGATGGCTACGACCAGAAACTTAACCCCTCCTGGAGCTATTGGTAGAGGACCAACAATGTCTATCCCCCATTGGCATCAACATCATTACTCATCAAAACTTCCATCCATAACCTTATGTAAGCATGGACGGAATCATTTTATTATTTATATTATTTTCTTTTGAGTCATTTTTAGAACAAATCTTGTTCTTAGATTTACATGCTTGTATGTGGCATAAATACCACTACAGTTTGTTATTTTATTACAAGGCTTTGTTTACATACCTTGGCTCCTAATCTTGATTCTCTTCAATCACAAGATTGTTTAAGCGTGTTACTACTAACCTTATGTTTGTAGGTTTTTATGTTTTCTCACTTAACGCCTCATTCTAAGGGGAGCTACCGTCAAGGGGGAGTTAGAGATACGTGGACTATTTTTCCACATTTTATTTCTTCATTAGGGTCACTTTTTGTTTCGACAAAAAGGGGGAGAAGAATTAAAACTTATGCTTTAAAAATATAAATCTAATTTTAAGTTTTACTCATCATAACATTATGTTTTGTCATCAACAAAAAGGGAGGGATTGTTAATACAAATAAACCGTAAAAACATTTATTAATATTTACCTATCTCTTTGTGTTTTGTTGATAACAAATGTAATGTTATCATAAGTAAAATTATAATGATACATGTTATTTTTGTAAAGTATTTACATATAGTCATTTAATACAAGTTGTTGTAATAAATCATTTGTTATAACAGTTTATTAGAATGGGTAAAAATCACAACCCATGACCCATACCCATGGAGCATATCCATGGTGTTAACCCATACCTATTGACTAGATGCATTGCATGTATTAGATATATTGTATCCAAATAAATACCCATGGACCAACCCATAACCCATGACCCATAATCCAAAAACCCATGGGCAAAGAGAAGCGTCCCACGGATCCCTGGTGTTACACTAGACGGATCCCTTAAGCAAGGGATCCATGGGAACCGTGCAACAGTGGCAAGAATTTGCCTATAAATAGAGAGTCATTTCTTCATTGCAAATCACCCCTCTTCTTGCAAATTCTCTCATACACTCTTACATTCTTCTAACCCAAGATCACTTGATCTAGATAGTAGTTCTTCTTTCTTTTGTTGTGATTCTCATATAGGTCCTTCTCTAAGGCGAGATCACGTGCACTCTACAAGTCATCCAAGCAAGGGGTCCTTGATTGATTTGTTCCTCCACAAGATTTTTGTAGCAAAGATCTTATATTTCATACTTCACATATTTGTTGTGTTATAGTAGTGTTGGTTTGGTCCTCCGTGTTACGGACTCAGTATTTAGCTTTGTACCGGAAAAAGTGAAAGCAACGTTGTGAAGGCTTCTCCGCCAAGTTGAAGGAGTTTGTTGACATAGTGCTTGAACACTCGAGTAGGTAACTCAGGGAGTGGAGTAGGGCAAGGAAGGTGTCCTTGTAGCCGAACCACTATAAATCGTTTGTGTCATTTCTATCCCTTACTTTACTTACTTTCCTTACTTGCATCACTTTTAGATCTATACTTTCTCTTCATCCATACGATCTCACATAACATCGAATCTAAAGTTTTGCCCTCAGCAGATTCTTATCGAAGGGTGCAGATAGGTCTTACCATTCTTCAAAACACTCAAAGGCTGCACAGACGAAAAGACATTCCAATGGAGCGTAGATGAAGAAGTTGCCTTCCAAAAGCTTAAGGAGTTCATGGAAATTCTATCTACACTTACCGCCCCAATCAAAGGAGAAGTGTTATTCATGTACATCTCTGTCTCCTTCGAAAGTATCAGTGCTGTTTTGTTGGCATAATAGTTTTAAAAATCGCGCCTCGGGCGTGTTGGGATATGAAAGTGTTGAACAGTTAAAGTACTGAAGATTTACAAAGTACTGCAGAATGGCAAAGAACTGGAGAAAGTCAAAGAGTCAAAGTACTGCACAAGATAAAGTCAAAGTACTGCACATGAAGGTCAAAGTACTGCAAGAGTTAAAGAACTGTCTATTCATTTATGGAAAGTCTTGTAATTCTAGAATAGATTACTTGTCGTACAAGGATACATTATTGTAAACCGACTAGGGTTATCCTTGAGCCTATAAAAGTAACCCTAAATTGGCATTAGAGATACGAATTCACAAGTCTTAGAGTTTACGATTACAAGTTGTTTAGAGTTTAGAAAGTTCGATAATCTTAGAGTTGTTAAAGTATCTGCATAAGAAGCAGATTTAGAGTTATTAATAAAGTTGTTCTTCTTAGATTTATTGAGTAAATTCCGCATACTCAATAAAGATTACTCAGTGTTTCATTGTTAATAACTTAGGATTTATGTGATCTTCCAGATGGGAAGAGAGTTATTGGAACCAGATGGGTCTTCAGAGTAAAAAGAGATGAAAGAGGCAATGTTATTAAAAACAAGGCAAGATTAGTAGCTCAAGGCTACAGACAAGAAGAAGGAGTAGATTATTATGAAGTATTTGCCCCTGTAGCAAGGATTGAGGCTATTCGAATATTTCTTGCTTTTGCTTCATATATGGGTTTTCAGGTTTACCAAATGGATGTCAAGAGTGCCTTTCTCTATGGCACTATTACAGAAGAGGTGTATGTTAAACAACCTCCAGGTTTTGAAGATCCTAAGCACCCTAACAAAGTCTACAAGGTGGTTAAGGCTCTTTATGGCCTTCATCAGGCACCTAGAGCTTGGTAGGAAAGGCTCTCCACTTTCTTATTAAAACATGGTTACAGAAGGGGGGCTATTGACAAGACTTTGTTTATCAAGAGAGACAAGAAGGATATCATGTTAGTTCAAGTGTATGTTGATGATATCATCTTTGGAGCTACCAAACAGTCTATGGTGAAGGAGTTTGAGCAGCTGATGCAGAAAGAATTTCAGATGAGTTCAATGGGTGAGTTAACTTTCTTTTTGGGACTTCAAGTTAAGCAGTCTAAGGAAGGAATTTTTATCAGTCAAGACAAGTATGTATCTGACATACTTAAGAAGTTCAGTTTTGATGCTATGAAGCCAGTAACTACACCTATTAAATCAATCAACTCATTGGGTAAAGATAAAGATGGACAACCTGTTGAAGTCAAGTTATACAGATCAATGATTGGCTGTCTAATGTATCTTACTGCATCAAGGCCTGATATCATGTTTGCAGTGTGTTTATGTGCAAGATATCAAGTCTCACCAAAGGTCTCTCATATGAATGCAGTAAAGAGGATTTTTAGTTATTTGAAACAGCAACCCATGTTGGGGTTGTGGTATCCTAAGGAGTCACCTTTTCACTTGGAAGCTTTTTCAGATAGTGATTATGCAGGTGATAATTATGATAGAAGATCAACAACTGGACGATGCCAATATCTTGGAAGAAGGTTAGTCTCCTGGCAATGCAAGAAGCAGACAATTGCAGCAACCTCCTCTACTGAAGCTGAATATGTGGCTGCTGCAAGCTGTTGTGGACAAGTTTTGTGGATGCAGAATCAACTCTTGGACTATGGGTTCAATTTTAAGAATACTCCTATCAATAATGATAATGAGAGTACTATCTGTATTGTGAAGAATCCAGTTTATCATTCCAAGACCAAGCACATTCAGATTAGGCATCACTTCATTAGAGATTGTTATGAGCACAGGCTCATTAATGTTGTTAAGGTTCACACAGATGATAATGTAGCTGACTTACTCACCAAAGGCTTTGATGTTTCAAGATTCAATCATTTGGTGGTCAGTATTGGCATGATTAACTACTGAGTTACATTTGAGGGGAGGACTATAAGGTGTTAGTATAGTCCTATGCATTGTTTGAGGGGAGGATATGTATGTATACTTAGTTTTTACAGAGGAATTTTGGAAAGTACTGCTTTTAATTTCATGAAAGTACTGCTTGGGAAAATACTGCTTATGTGGAAAGTACTGTTTGTCGTATTAAAGTACTGTTCCAACGGTAATATTGAGGGGTAATTGTTAGTAACGGTAACTTTGTTATTATGGGCTGTGATTTTTCAAATCCTACCTATAAATAACTACTTTCCGAGTTTCCCTCTAATATTGATACATTAGAATCTTTTTCTTCTTTATCTCACCATTCACCATCTCTTTATTACTTGATCATATCTTTTAATTGTGCTTATCTATTCATCAATGGCGAATCGACCTA
Organism: Chrysanthemum seticuspe; assembly: GCA_019973895.1. Taxonomy (NCBI): domain Eukaryota; kingdom Viridiplantae; phylum Streptophyta; class Magnoliopsida; order Asterales; family Asteraceae; genus Chrysanthemum; species Chrysanthemum seticuspe. The sequence goes on along the minus strand of BPTQ01000005.1, from coordinate 360,641,618 downwards.
CTGTTTCAAAGCACAATATGGTGGCTAATTTGGACAAGACTGAGGCGAATGTTGCTTTTCATGACATTATTGATTATCTTACTGGGTCGCCAATCAGTTATGCTCTTTTAGTGGAGCTGGATATTATTGCACTTTGGATTCAAGAATTTTGGGCTAATGCAAGAGATAATACGGAAGAAGATGAATACTATATTAGATCAACAGTTGTTGGAAGAACTGTGAAGATTACTGAAGCATCTATTCGAGAAGACTTGTTGTTTAATGACGAAGAAGGGGCTCTTCGTTTTGCTAAGGAGTTGATTTGGGAAACTTTTGGGCATATTGGTTATGAAGGGTCTTTGACAGACCAAACGTTCAAGAAAGCTTTATTTTGTCCTCAATGGAAGTTTTTGATTCATGTATTGCTCTATTGCATAAGTGCTAAAAGTACTTCTTAGGAGCAGTTTGGGTCAAACATAGCATCTGCTATGGTGGGATTAGCTACAGATCGTGTTTCCAATTTTTCAAGGCATATTCTGAATGGCATGCTTTCTCACATTTCTCATGGATCAAAATGGTTAATGTATCCCAGGTTTGTACAAGTCTTTCTGAACAAACAACTTGCTGATGTACCTAAGCCTACGGATTTACTTCTTGTTATTGTACAGCAAGCAAAGATTTTTACTTTTATGGCGCGAAGAAGTGATTTATTCAGAGGTCCGGATACACCATTAACTACTTCCATGATGGAAGTTGTTCAAGCTGTTAGAGCTGATGTTGAAGATGATGAAGCTAGTGAAGGTACTGCACCTGCAAGTACTGCTTCTGCAAGTACTGGTTCTCAAAGTGTTGCATCTTCAGCAGGTGCTACATCTCAAGGAGGTACTGCAACTCATGATACTGCTTCCCCAAGTATTGAAGTTCAAGAAGAGGTTGCAGGTTCACCTTCTATATCTCCATCACAATCTCTTCCTGTTTCTCAACCAGAGGCACATTCACCAGTTCAAGGAGATACTTCACATACTATCCCTCGTGAAGGATTAACATTGGATAATTATATTTTGACAAGGGAGTTGGTCAAGTTGAAGAAGACTTCTGAGACTCAAGCTAAACAGATTAAGAGGTTGATGCTCAAGTATAAGAGGTTAAAGATTTTTGTTAAGCCTTTTATCAAACGTTATCGCTTATGGGTTAAGGAAGAACACAAGCGCAGAAGGCAATTTAGGAAGAAAACCAAAAGCAAAAAGGTTCCTAAACCATCTTCTGACCAATTGGGGAGGAATTTAGAAGAAAAGAATTTGAAAGAAGATGTTAAGGAAAAAGAAACTCAAGGTACTGAAGAACATGTTGTTATTGAAAGTACTGAAGAAGAAAGGTCTGAAGATCAAGGTACTAAACAACAAAGTACTGCTTTCACTGGATCTCACAGACAAGTGTTGATTACACCAAGAGTATTAGATTTTGAAGAGGAAGCTGGTCCTTCAACTATTCCACATGAAGAACAAGCTGGTCCCTCAACAACTGCTATACCTAAAGAAGCTGATACACCACAAAGAATTCATACTGCTAGTGATGATGAATTTATTGCAACGATTTTACATGATTTATCAAAGCCAAGAGCTGTTACTATTTCTGAAGTTGCAGAGGAACAAACAAGAACTTCTCAACCTTCAATAGATCCTAAGGATAAAGGTAAAGGCAAGTTGATAAAAACTAAGAAGAAAATGCTAACTTTAGCAGATATTAGAGCAATTGAAGTTGCTAGGAATGAAGAAGCTGCTAAAAAGGTCCAAGAAGAACTTGATGCTGAAGTAGACGCTGAAGTGACTAATGAAGAAGCAATGAATGAAGAGGTAGCTAGGAAGTTACAAGAAGAATTAAATGTTGAACCAGTTGCTAAACCATTACAGTCACCTACTCCTGTTAGATATATGTCAAGAAGACCTAATTTAGCTAAAGAAAGAAATGCAATGATGGCATACTTGAAAAGCAGAGGATATAAGGGATTATAGAAGCTGAATTATGTTGATATGAAAAGACTATATGATGCTGAGAGAGAAGCTTATAAGAAGTATGTTGCAAGCATCAAAGATTATAAAGATGAAGCTACTTGGACTGAAGCTGAAAGAAAGAAAAGTTTCAAAAGAAAAAGGAAAACTGAAGTTGATCAACAGTCTTCAAAGAAAGAGAAAGTTGAGTTAAGAACTGAGACTAGGGATGAACTAAGAAATTATCTCAGAGTAGTAGACTTTGAATATTCTAAAGAAGATGCTGATATGAAGATGAACAGATCTCAGATTACTGTTTTTGAAGTTGTGAAATCCAAAGATGGAAGTTATATGATGTTTCACAGAGATGATGAAAGTTTCAAAGTGTTCAATAGGTTATGGGATGTACTACATGCAATTGACAGAGTGGATTTATTTCATCTATATCGTTTGGTGCGAGACTACTTTGAACTTAATTCATCAGAAGGAATTGGTTTAGTTTTACTTGGAGATCTCACAACAGCATGGGAAACTGAAAAACAGAGCAGTGATGAAATTTGGAAGAATCAAGAGCAATGGGAAATTGTTTGTTGGAGATTTTTTGAAGAATCCGGAGTACATGTTCTAGAGCTGGAAAATGGAACAATGATTCACATGTTTGTAGATAGAAGATATCCTCTCACTGTTGATCTTATGAGAAGGATGCTAGAGCATGGAATGGAAGTAGAAGAGGATAATGAAACTGCTCTCATGGTCATCAATTTGTTTATAATTTGGACTACTATTGCTGAGGATGATCAATAACTGGTATGAATTTTATTTGAATGAATACTTTTTGATATATCATTACTTTTATTCAAAGTACTGCTGATCAGACAGTACTTTTATCAAAGTACTGTTTGCAGAAATAAACTAGTTAAATGAATTTTAGAAGAAATCTTTTGCTAAGTAATAAATATTTTGAAACAAAGGTTGAATAAATGGTTTTTGAGATGGTAACATCAATAGGTTATCAATCCACCATGGTTACAAAAGGATTGGCTAATCCATTAGCAAACGGCTCTGGTAAAGATATCTCAAATCCGTTTTTAGTTGACAACTTGCTAATAAGTTGTATGGAAATCAACTCACCATATCAGTTAATGTGAAGAGTTGGCTAGCCCACAACAGAATGGCTTGTGGTAAAGGCAGTGGAAAATCCATTATTGGTACTTAGTCCACCATTAGATAAAAGAACTAACTAGTCCAGAAGGGTACAGCTTTTGGTAAAGACAAATCAAATCTGTTGATAGCTGGTGGTTTGCTAAAAATCATATGGTTATCAATGTACCATGGTCTTACACACCAAAACATTTGGCTACTCCAAAGTTAATGGCTTTGGTAAAGAGATTAAAATCCATTAATTTTCAATGATTCACCTCTCACAGGAGTTAACACACCTGGAAGCGATGAGAATAGTATGCAACTTAAACTGAATTAATGTACAAACTGTCATATGTTGTTGTGTTACTGAAAAAATGGAGCTTGCTGGATGATGCTATAAAAGAATAAAGATACTTTGATAAAGTGCAGAAACTACAATCCACAGACAAAGACAATCATTCCTTGAAGCTGGAAAAGTGAAAGATTAATTTACAAAGGAACTTGAAGTCAATCAAGTAGAATTCAAGTTAGGGGAGGATTGTTGGGATATGAAAGTGCTGAACAGTTAAAGTACTGAAGATTTACAAAGTACTGCAGAATGGCAAAGAACTGGAGAAAGTCAAAGAGTCAAAGTACTGCTAAAGATAAAGTCAAAGTACTGCACATGAAGGTCAAAGTACTGCAAGAGTTAAAGAACTGTCTATTCGTTTATGGAAAGTCTTGTAATTCTAGAATAGATTACTTGTCGTACAAGGATACATTATTGTAAACCGACTAGGGTTATCCTTGAGCCTATAAAAGGACCCCTAGATTGGCATTAGAGATACGAATTCACAAGTCTTAGAGTTTACGATTACAAGTTGTTTAGAGTTTAGAAAGTTCGATAATCTTAGAGTTGTTAAAGTATCTGCATAAGAAGCAGATTTAGAGTTATTAATAAAGTTGTTCTTCTTAGATTTATTGAGTAATGTCCGCGTACTTAATAAAGATTACTCAGTGTTTCATTGTTAATAACTTAGGATTTATCCGAGGTTATTAAACCTTAAACAAGCTAGTTAAGTTAGTTTGGTTAGAGTACATCGATCCAACAAGCCGTGCCTAGGCTCTAAATCCTACGAGGCTCTAGCCTTTGGGATTTTTTTAGATCGAGGCTCACGACATGCATGAATCCCACAAAAATCGCGCGCCTTGGAGATTTTTGCGCCTTTGCACCTTTGGGATTTTTGCGCCTTGGAGATGTAATGGGTTTTTGGGTCCTTTTTCTAAATATTAAGAAAAGATAAATGGGGCTTATAAGCTATATACATGGGCCTTTTAAGTCATAGTGTGAGTATTTGTATGATTTGTAAATTTGAATTGATTTATGTTTATTTTATTGATTGAAATGTTCTTTAAGAAGTTACTTTGTTTCATTAAGTATTTTATTTATGACATATTATTATGAAAATGTGGCATTATGTGCCATGTATTAAGTATTTTAAAGTTATTTTGTGTTATTTAAGCGACATAAATTTTCACATACGTTATAAAAACTTAATGTATTTAGTGCGCCTCACATTCATGAATCCCGCGCCTTGGATTGATCCTCGACTAGAGGCTCCTTGCCCCCTTTTGTGCCTTGAGCCTTTCAAAACACTGGTTGGCAGAAAGGGAAAAGAAGCAAATCCCTATCTATTTTGTTAGTTGAGTCCTCCAGGGAGCTGAGCTGAATTATCCGGAGCTAGAAAAGTTAATCCTAACCCTGGTTCATAATGCAAGACGCCTTCGAAGGTATTTCCAGGCTCATCCCATAACCATGCTCACTGACAAGCCAATCAAGCAGATACTATCAAAACCCGAGAAATCTGGAAGGATTGCTAAATGGGCCATCGAGCTAGGGGAGTATCAGATAGAATACAAGGGGAGAAATTCAGTCAAAGGGCAGATACTGGCAGATTTCTTAGCAGAGACACCCTCCAAACCAAAGCTAACAACAAAGTTGCTGAAAAGAAGCCTACGAAGGCAACTGAAGGGTGGAAGCTTTACACCGACGGAGCCTCTAGCTCTGACGGATTAGGAGCAGGGTTAATATTGGTTAGCTCATAAGGAAAGGAGTATACTTATGCACTCCGCTTCGAATTTGATGCTACTAACAATGAGGCGGAATACGAAGCACTACCAGCAGGCCTCCGACTAGCTAAAGACATGGAGGTACAGGATTTGGCTATTTTTGTTGACTCACAACTGGTGGCTAACTAGATCAAGGGCTCCTACGAAGCAAGACAGTCTGTCATTAAGCAGTACCTAGATCAAGCCAAGTAAATTCTAGAAAGATTTAATTCCTACGACATAGAGCATGTTCGAAGAAACCAGAATAAAAAGCCAGATGTACTTAGCAAGTTGGCATCAATGGTATTCGCTCATTTAACTATGGAAGTTCTGGTTGAAGTATTGACAGAAAGGTCTATTATCTAAAAGGAGGTATCTGACGTAATCCTGGAAGAAGAGTCGAGTTGGATGACTCCGATCAAAGAATACTTGATAAGTCCCATCCTACCGGAGGATCCAAAGCTAACACGAATGGTCCGCATCAAGGCACCACAATTCAGGATCATGGGGAACTATCTATACCAAAGGTCTTTCTTGTCTCTATGGCTCTGTTGTGTAGGACCTAGGCAAGCTTTGAATAAAATTCAAGAGGTGCATGAAGGGTCTTGCGGTCTCCACGCAGGACCTCGCTCCGTCGTTTCCAAGATAATGAAGATAGGGTACTATCGGCCTTCGATGCACAGGGACGTAGAAGAAATAATCTAGAAGTGTGAAGCCTGTCAGATCCATTCAAGAGTACCAAGGCTAACCAAACAGGATATGACCTCCGTTACATCCGCATGGCCTTTTAGCCAATGAGGGATAGACATTGTTGGTTGATGAGTGTGTAAATACTCATCATTTTCAGTCAAATCTGAACTGCAAAACGTCTAAAAATGCTCAGAAATGCATCAAAATACTGAAAATATTCTAAAAGTGCATTTTATATGTTTCAAATGCAAAATGTGCAAAAACAAAGGAAAATCGATCAAAGTTTGCAATATTGGCAGTTTCAGTCCCCCAAATTTCAAAACTTGTCAAAATTAGTCCCTATGCATTTATTTTGAAAGGTAAAGTCAACCCAAGGTTTTGAAAGTCAATTTCACAAAATATTACACTTGGGTTACAAGTTTTTCAAAATTACATGTTTAGTCCCTGAAAATCCAAAAATGGCAAAATAGATCCCTGGGAACTTTAAAAAATCAAAAATGAAAAATCTAGCCCTTGGTCTATTTAAGATTGGCAAGACCAACCCATGGACTAATTTTCATAATTTACAGATTTGGTCCCTTGGTTTTGTGAAATTGCAAATTGGTCCTTGTGCTAAACCTAAACCCAACCGGACCCTTCTAATAACCCATGCCCAAACCAATTCCCCTTGGCCCAATCCATGACCCGGTCCAATATCCACTACCCAACCCGACCAAACCCAACGTTTAAAATAATATACCCCGCCCCCTAAACCTGTCTTCCCCGACAAAAGTGTCTGCAACCTTCCACCTCCAGCCACCAACAACCACCCTACTTCACACCTTGTCTCCCCCCTCCTCACCTAACATACAAATCACATTAAATGCACCTTCTCCCTTGTCCCAACTGGCTTGTACCAGTTTTGGCGCCAAAACCATCAAACGGCCAAGATGGTTCAAAATTCATCCAAGGGTTGAGATTTATGATGGGAAATGATCAGAGTGGTGAGAGAAGCAGCTTAGAGCATAAATAAAGGAAGAAGGAAGGCAAGGAGAGAGTACTTAGATTATTTTTCAAAAATAGATGTCGTTTTGTATTTCTTTAGCTTAAAATAGTCCCTTAGTTGTTGTTTTCAGTTTCAGTGTATCAAAGTATTTTGTTCAAATGTATTGCAACTTAATTTAAGTATCAATTCAAGTCTAAGTTCAATTTCCATATTTTATGTCACTGTTGAATTTCTCATTCTCAAAATCCCATGTCAAATCTGTTAGCAGTTTAGTTTTAAGCTCAAACAAGCTCTAATAAGCTTGTTAAAGCTTTGTATAAGCTTACATTTACATTTCATGCAACTTTGGACATTGGTCAACAAAAGTCAACTTGGAGCAAAAATTGATGCAGGAATGATATGGGTTGGTTCAGGACTTGAAATGGGTAGAATTGGAAGCAATGGGTTGGATAATATAGGTTAGAGGTCCTTGGGTTCACTGTTGGCAAGCCATTGTGGCTAGGGACCTTTGTAAGTGATTTTCACAAGATCTTGCATACAATGTATTTGTAGTCATAATTTGTTAAAACCTGTTTTAATAGTTGTGTTTAAGTTAAATAAGTTTAGTTTGATTAATGATTTTTGCTTGTTCAATCTTTAGCTTAGTTTTTGTTTGAAAAACAGTTAATCAAGGGTGTTTGGATTTACTGTCATAACTGTCCTAAGGGTCTATTTAGTGATCATTGTCTGTTGGTTCATGCTTGTTAGGTCCATACTAACTCATTTGAGTCATTAAACTAAGCCTGCAACCACTGAAAGTCAAACATCTCATCAAATCTGTCTAACTGTTTCTCTGTTGGATTTTTGGATTAGCAAAACCTTGTTTTGTGCCTAGAATTGTTAAACATAGCTTGCATTAGTGTCATTACACCATATTACTTCATTATCAGTCATAAAATTGGAATCAAAGTCCAAGAAAGTCAAACTTGCTCAACTACCTTTAAAAGTCAAA
>BPTQ01000005.1:360594971-360625506 GCA_019973895.1 Chrysanthemum seticuspe | reverse complement strand
GTAAAAAAAAAAAAAAAAAAAATCATCTTTCTAAATAATGGCCGTAGTATTTCCCTTTCACGTTCTTTGTTTCGGCATAACCGCCGGTACTTTGAATATTGAGGGCAATATTCATCTCTAGTGTGGGGGGGATTCTCACGAATTTTATCATGTAATTATACCGCCCAATCCCCCCGTTTTTGGCCAAAATTTTTTTTTGGAGTAAGTGTTCTACACTTACTCAATTGGTTATCAGTCCGCCTTATCTAATAAACAAAAGGATTGGCTAATCCAGGAGCAAACGGCTCTTGGTAAAGATATCTCAAATCCGTTGACGGCTTGCAATTTGCCCAAAATTGTATGGTATTCAGCTCACCATATCCTAAAAAGTGAAGAGTTGGCTAGCCCGCAAGATTATGGCTTGTGGTAAAGGCAGTGGAAAAACCATAATTGGTAATCAGCTCACCAAAGATAATATTGATAATTTATCTAAGAGTTGGCTAGTCCAGAAGCAAACGGCTTCTGGTAAAGACAAATCAAATCCGTTGGAAGCTGGTGGTGTGCTCAAAATCACATGGTTATCGGTGTACCATGGTTCTTACTTGAACTGAAACATTTGGCTACTCCAGAAGTAATGGCTTTTGGTAAAGAGATCGAAATCCATTAGTTTTTCTCAAAAGATTGCTAGGGACTAGCAATAGTTTAGTGTGGGGGATTGATGAGTGTGTAAATACTCATCATTTTCAGTCAAATCTGAACTGCAAAACGTCTAAAAATGCTCAGAAATGCATCAAAACACTGAAAATATTCTAAAAGTACATTTTATATGTTTCAAATGCAAAATGTGCAAAAACAAAGGAAAATCGATCAATGTTTGCAATATTGGCAGATTCAGTCCCCCAAATTTCAAAACTTGTCAAAATTAGTCCCTATGCATTTATTTTGAAAGGTAAAGTCAACCCAAGGTTTTGAAAGTCAATTTCACAAAATAATACACTTGGGTTACAAGTTTTTCAAAATTACATGTTTAGTCCCTGAAAATCCAAAAATGGCAAAATAGATCCCTGGGAACTTTAAAAAATCAAAAATGAAAAATCTAGCCCTTGGTATATTTAAGATTGGCAAGACCAACCCTTGGACTACTTTTCATAATTTACAGATTTGGTCCCTTGGTTTTGTGAAATTGCAAATTGGTCCTTGTGCTAAACCTAAACCCAACCGGACCCTTCTAATAACCCAAGCCCAAACCAATTCCCCTTGGCCCAATCCATGACCCGGTCCAATATCCACTACCCAACCCGACCAAACCCAACGTTTTAAATAATATACCCCGCCCCCCTAAACCTGTCTTCCCCGACAAAAGTGTCTGCAACCTTCCACCTCCAGCCACCAACAACCACCCTACTTCACACCTTGTCTCCCCCCTCCTCACCTAACATACAAATCACATTAAATGCACCTTCTCCCTTGTCCCAACTGGCTTGTACCAGTTTTGGCGCCAAAACCATCAAACGGCCAAGATGGTTCAAAATTCATCCAAGGGTTGAGATTTATGATGGGAAATGATCAGAGTGGTGAGAGAAGCAGCTTAGAGCATAAATAAAGGAAGAAGGAAGGCAAGGAGAGAGTACTTAGATTATTTTTCAAAAATAGATGACGTTTTGTATTTCTTTAGCTTAAAATAGTCCCTTAGTTGTTGTTTTCAGTTTCAGTGTATCAAAGTATTTTGTTCAAATGTATTGCAACTTAATTTAAGTATCAATTCAAGTCTAAGTTCAATTTCCATATTTTATGTCACTGTTGAATTTCTCATTCTCAAAATCCTATGTCAAATCTGTTAGCAGTTTAGTTTTAAGCTCAAACAAGCTCTAATAAGCTTGTTAAAGCTTTGTATAAGCTTACATTTACATTTCATGCAACTTTGGACATTGGTCAACAAAAGTCAACTTGGAGCAAAAATTGATGCAGGAATGATATGGGTTGGTTCAGGACTTGAAATGGGTAGAATTGGAAGCAATGGGTTGGATAATATAGGTTAGAGGTCCTTGGGTTCACTGTTGGCAAGCCATTGTGGCTAGGGACCTTTGTAAGTGATTTTCACAAGATCTTGCATACAATGTATTTGTAGTCATAATTTGTTAAAACCAGTTTTAATAGTTGTGTTTAAGTTAAATAAGTTTAGTTTGATTAATGATTTGTGCTTGTTCAATCTTTAGCTTAGTTTTTGTTTGAAAAACAGTTAATCAAGGGTGTTTGGATTTACTGTCATAACTATCCTAAGGGTCTATTTAGTGATCATTGTCTGTTGGTTCATGCTTGTTAGGTCCATACTAACTCATTTGAGTCATTAAACTAAGCCTGCAACCACTGAAAGTCAAACATCTCATCAAATCTGTCTAACTGTTTCTCTGTTGGATTTTTGGATTAGCAAAACCTTGTTTTGTGCCTAGAATTGTTAAACATAGCTTGCATTAGTGTCATTACACCATATTACTTCATTATCAGTCATAAAATTGGAATCAAAGTCCAAGAAAGTCAAACTTGCTCAACTACCTTTAAAGTCAAAACATAAAAAATGGATTTGAGCTAGATTAGGAGGATTTTTCATGGCTTCATTTTTGAGCCATATTCAGTAAAACTTGGCATTCTAAAAAGTTCAACTAGTCTTCTTTCTTATCACCATTTTTACTGATTTTTGTCAAATTTGCATAAGCTTCAAATAAGCTTGTGAATTAGGACCTAGTTCCCCTGCTCACAAGTCTCAGCTCAAACTGAGTTTCTCTCAGTTTTGTGCAGGATTGCACAAGGCTCATAAGAGCTTCCCAAGGTCTGGTCTTTTGGTTATAAGTAGCTACTTAGGTCTAGTTTAGGTCTTAATATTTGGATTTTGATTTTAAGCTTATTTGAGTGCTTATTTTGTAACTGCAAGTAGGTACCCAAAAACTGTTTTAGCACTTTAGTTAAAATCATCAAATCTGTACATCTTGCAATTCAGAGGCTATGGCTTATTGTTTTTAGTTGCATTTTGGCTATTATAGCATAGTAGAACTGCTGGTAACATTTGGTAGCTTATTGTGGTTGTTGGCTTATTGAAAGTGCTTATTTCTAAGCACATTCCACATCAGTTTCATATTCCTCCAAACAACCATCTGTTTTTCCATTTTTCCTAGATTCTTATTATTATTTTAGAGTTTTCCTGAAATTTTCAGATTTTTCCTAGCTGGTTTGCTCTTTTTCTTGATTTTAATTAGTTTTTAGCACTTTTTAATTAGCTTTTAATACAAAAAATTAAGAAAAGGTTCAAAAAAATAATTTTTCATTTTTCTTAGGTTCAGATAAATATAAAAAGTAAAAAAAGTAATTTTCCAGATTTTTCATAGTTTATTTTGTAATTTTTAGTAATTTAATTAGTTTTTAATAGTTTAAAATTCATAAAAAAATAGAAAAATATTCAGAAAAATACAAAAATAGTTTTGAAAATTCTCTTTTGACATTTTAGATTTTTCTAAGTCTTAATTTTATTTTTCTAGCTTTATTTCACATTTTCTTGTATTTTAGGCAATTATTTAATAGTTAAAAATAGTTTTTAATTAGATAATTAGTTATAAAAATAATTTTCTTTTGCTATAAATTTTCTTTTATCATTAGGTTTGTAAAGATATCATTTTCATATTTTTAGGGTTAATATTGTGTAAGTTTCACATTTTTATTTTGTACGTCGCGTAGTTTTTAATTTCCATTTTATAAAAACATAAAAACAAAAACATCATTTTAAATATAGTGATAGCGTTTATTTAATAGTTTTTATCTTTTTAATTTCCTTTAATTTGCATTTAAGCCATTTTAATTTGTTTGCTATTTCTGTAGTTATAATCTCAAACCCCTTTTTCGTTCAAATTCCTCGATCACTATACGTGAGGTGATCCATTGCATAGCTCGCTGGGACATAACGACCCGGGGAGACTCTATACTCCTCAGATCTTCATTGCATTCGTGCTTGAGCAGTTTTAAGCTGATTATGGTCTGCCATTCACAAGTGGCAGGCTTGAGTGATTTAGCTTGACTGTTTGGCACGCATCATTGGTCCTCTACCAATAGCTCCAGGAGGGGTTAAGTTTCTGGTCGTAGCCATCGACTACTTCACAAAATGGGTAGAAGCCAAGCCTTTAGCATCAATAACAGGAAGAAACATGGAGAAATTTGTGTGGGAATACATCATATGCCGGTTTGGAGTCCCTCACATCATCATATCAGATAACGAGAAGCAGTTCGTCGAAGGGGTATTTCTCGTGTTTTGCAAAGGTCTGAACATAAAGCAATTCTTCACCTCCGTCTACCATCCTCAGGGTAACGGACAGGTGGAAGTAACAAATAGAGATTTCATCCAAGGCATAGAACGAAGGCTCGGTCGCATCCACCACGGTTGGGTAGATGAGCTACCCCAAGTACTCTGGGCTCACAGGACGCATACAAAGTCAAGTCACGGGGATACACCTTTTAGCCTGACATATGGCACCGAAGCTGTAATTCCTTCGGAAGTAAGTGTTGAAACGGAATGTGTCATGAACTTCGAAGCAACAGAAAATGTAAAAAAGACTCCTTCGACGGAGACGCTATTGACATGATTTGGAATGGTACTACCCTTCGTAAGTTTAATATATAGAACTTACAATGTCTAAGGACATTTTTTTACTTTATTTTCAATCAATGTATTTGCATTCTTCTCACTTGGGGAAATTAGCATTAATGGTAGGCGTCTAGTGTTCATTTCTTAAAATGATGTAATCCTCCCTACCCACTTAATGATATAACACATTTTCCCTCAAATCTCTTGTTTCATTCTAGTACAACAAAGATTTGCCAGCCAAGTCATTTTATAAGTTTCAATGTCGAAGGGATTTAACAAGACAAACAATAAGTCTTGATCATATGCATAACATCCATCTAAACTTCACATTAACTTTCCTAAGTGGTCTTAAGGTATTCCAAGCCTTATGCTACCCAAAGGATGAAGACGGAGTGGGTCGCTACCCTCTGTCAACAATTAAATTATACAATTTCTATATTCTTGGTGCATAATTTACACACAATGAGGCTATGCATCTACCATACGCCTTAGGTTGTAAAATAAGTTACGTGCAAATGAAACGTACGAGAAGAATCAAACTTAAACAAAATGTAGGCCCAAGAGGCCATTAGTAGATATTTTTTAAAGACTAGTTTAACTAGTCAAGAGGCCGAATCCTTAAAGATCATCAAACAAGCATTGTCTTAAGGTCGTAGCCTTCACCAAACATACAAGTAAATTCTTTCATCAGGCATAAACCCTAGAAAAGAACACAAGACAATTGTTTTTAGAACATATACCATTAAACGTGAAAAACTCATTTAAAATGTTAATAAGTACTCATAGAACCACAATGTTACAAGAATATAGTAAAATTTTCAAATATGGTAAAAATCCGCTATAAAGGGTATATATTGAACACCTTTACGCATTTACCGGATTTTTTAGAATATATACCATTAAACGTGAAAAACTCATTTAAAATGTTAAGAAGTACTCATTTAAAACTAAATGAAGTCCCGCCGAAGTATAGTGCAATTATAAAAGCCGAAGATTGGGATAATTTTGTAAACTACACAGCCAACGAAGAATACAAGGTGTTAATTAGTCATTTTTATTCAAGTTCAAATATCTTTCACCTTTTTAGAATGATGTCAACCAATTGGGTTATATTTAGAATTATGATGACCCGTTCGATCATATTCAGTATTATGGCGACCCATTGGATCATACTCAAAATTATGTCAACCGGTTGGGTCAAATTCTAAATGACATTCTCCTCATTCTCACGGATGTTTTGACAGGTGAATCGGTGAAAATGGATTTATGGTTCAAAAGTTATAATGGTTCAAACTTTTGATGCAGAATGTCAAAATCTAGAGATGACCGAAAATTCAGAGACCTGTTAGGTCATATTTAGTATTATGGCGAACCATTGGATCATATTTAGAATTATGTCGACCAATTAAGTTATATTTAGAATTATGATGACCCGTTGGATTATATTGAGTATTATGTTGACCAATTGGATCATACTCAGAATTATGTCGACCCGTTATGTTGACCAATTGAGTTATATTTAGAATTATGATGACCCGTTGGATCATATTTGAATTATGTTGACCAATTGGGTTATATTTAAAATTATTATGAACCGTTGGATAATATTCAGTGTTATGGCGACCCATTTTATCATACTCATAATTATGTCGACCCATTAGGCCATATTGGTTCAAAAGTTATAAAGGTTCAAACTTTTGATGCAAAATGTCAAAATCTGGAGATAACCCAAAATTCAGAGACCTGTCGAGTCATATTTAGTATTATGGCGACCCATTGGATCATATTTAGAATGATGTCGACCAATTGGGTTATATTTAGAATTATGAAGACCCGTTGGATCATATTCAGTATTATGGTGATCCATTGGATCATACTCAAAATTATGTTCTCCTCGTTCTCACGGATGTTTTAACAGGTAATTCGGTGAAAATGGAGTTACGGTTCAAAAGTAATAAAGGTTCAAACTTTTGATGCAAAATGTCCAAATCTGGAGATGACCTAAAATTCAGAGACCTGTTGGGTCGTATTCAGTATTATGGCGACCCATTGGTTCGTATTTAAAATTATGTCGACCAATTGGGTTATATTTAGAATTATGATGACCCGATGGATTATCCCATTGGATCATACTCAAAATTATGTCAACCGGTTGGGTCATATTCTAAATGACATTCTCCTCATTCTCACAGATGTTTTGACAGGTGATTCGGTGAAAATGGAGTTATGGTTCAAAAGTTATAATGGTTCAAACTTTTGATGCAAAATTTCCAAATCTGGAGATGACCCAAAATTCAGAGACCTGTTAGGTCATATTTAGTATTATGGCGAAGCATTGGATCATATTTAGAATTATGTCGACCAATTGAGTTATATTTAGAATTATGATGACCCGTTGGATTATATTGAGTATTATATTGACCAATTGGATCATACTCAAAATTATGTCGACCCAATAGGTTGACCAATTGAGTTATATTTAGAATTATGATGACCCGTCGGATCATATTTAGAATTATGTTGCCCAATTGGGTTATATTTAGAATTATGATGAACCGTTGGATAATATTCAGTATTATGGCGACCCATTGGATCATACTCAGAATTATGTCGACCCATTAGGCCATATTGGTTCAAAAGTTATAAAGGTTCAAATTTTTGATGCAAAATGTCCAAATCTGGAGATGACCCAAAATTCAGAGACCTGTCGGGTCATATTCAGTATTATGGCGACCCATTGGATCATATTTAGAATGATGTCGACCAATTGGGTTATATTTAGAATTATGATGACCCGTTGGATCATATTCAGTATTATGGTGACCCATTGGATCATACTCAAAATTATGTCGACCCGTTGGGCCATATTCAACATGACATTCTCCTCATTCTCACGGATGTTTTAACAGGTAATTCGGTGAAAATGGAGTTACGGTTCAATAGTAATAAAGGTTCAAACTTTTGATGCAAAATGTCCAAATCTGGAGATGACCCCAAATTCAGAGTCCTGTTGGGTCATATTCAAAATTATGGCGACCCATTGGATCATATTTAGAATTATGTCAACCAATTGGGTTATATTTAGAATTATGATGACCCGATGGATTATATTAAGTATTATGGTGACCCATTGGATTATACTCAAAATTATGTCAACCCATAAGGCCATATTCTAAATGACATTCTCCTCATTCTCATATAGGTTTTGACAGGTGATTCGGTGAAAATGGAGTTATGGTTCAGAAGTTATAATGGTTCAAACTTCTGATGCAAAATGTCCAAATCTGGAGATGACCTAAAATTCAGAGACCTGTTAGGTCATATTTAGTATTATGGCGAACCATTGGATCATATTTAGAATTATGTCGACCAATTGAGTTATATTTAGAATTATGATGACCCGTTGGATTATATTGAGTATTATGTTGACCAATTGGATCATACTCAAAATTATGTCGACCCATTAGGTTGACCAATTAAGTTATATTTAGAATTATGATGACTCGTTGGATCATATTTAGAATTATGTTGACCAATTGGGTTATATTTAGAATTATGATGAACCGTTGGATAATATTCAGTATTATGGCGACCCATTGGATCATACTCAGAATTATGTCAACCCATAAGGCCATATTGGTTCAAAAGTTATAAAGGTTCAAACTTTTGATGCAAAATGTCAAAATCTAGAGATGACCCAAAATTCAGAGACCTGTCGGGTCATATTCAGTATTATGGCGACCCATTGGATCATATTTAGAATGATGTCGACCAATTGGGTTATATTTAGAATTATGATGACCCGTTGGATCATATTCAGTATTATGGTGACCCATTGGATCATACTCAAAATTATGTCGACCCGTTGGGCCATATTCAACATGACATTCTCCTCATTCTCACGGATGTTTTAACAAGTAATTCGGTGAAAATGGAGTTACGGTTCAATAGTAATAAAGGTTCAAACTTTTGATGCAAAATGTCCAAATCTGGAGATGACCCCAAATTCAGAGTCCTGTTGGGTCATATTCAGTATTATGGCGACCCATTGGATCATATTTAGAATTATGTCAACCAATTGGGTTATATTTAGAATTATGATGACCCGATGGATTATATTAAGTATTATGGTGACCCATTGGATTATACTCAAAATTATGTCAACCCATAAGGCCATATTCTAAATGACATTCTCCTCATTCTCATAGAGGTTTTGACAGGTGATTCGGTGAAAATGGAGTTATGGTTCAGAAGTTATAATGGTTCAAACTTCTGATGCAAAATGTCCAAATCTGGAGATGACCCAAAATTCAGAGACCTGTTAGGTCATATTTAGTATTATGGCGAACCATTGGATCATATTTAGAATTATGTCGACTAATTGAGTTATATTTAGAATTATGATGACCCGTTGGATTATATTGAGTATTATGTTGACCAATTGGATCATACTCAAAATTATGTCGACCCATTAGGTTGACCAATTAAGTTATATTTAGAATTATGATGACTCGTTGGATCATATTTAGAATTATGTTGACCAATTGGGTTATATTTAGAATTATGATGAACCGTTGGATAATATTCAGTATTATGGCGACCCATTGGATCATACTCAGAATTATGTCAACCCATAAGGCCATATTGGTTCAAAAGTTATAAAGGTTCAAACTTTTGATGCAAAATGTCAAAATCTAGAGATGACCCAAAATTCAGAGACCTGTCAGGTCATATTCAGTATTATGGCGACCCATTGGATCATATTTAGAATGATGTCGACCAATTGGGTTATATTTAGAATTATGATAACCCGTTGGATCATATTCAGTATTATGGTGACCCATTGGTTCATACTTAAAATTATGTCGACCCGTTGGGCCATATTCAACATGACATTCTCCTCGTTCTCACGGATGTTTTAACAGGTAATTCGGTGAAAATGGAGTTACGCTTCAAAAGTAATAAAGGTTCAAACTTTTGATGCAAAATGTCCAAATCTGGAGATGACCCAAAATTCAGAGACCTGTTGGGTCATATTCAGTATTATGGCGACCCATTGGATCATATTTAGAATTATGTCAACCAATTGGGTTATATTTAGAATTATGATGACCCGATGGATTATATTAAGTATTATGGTGACCCATTGGATCATACTCAAAATTATGTCAACCCATAAGGCCATATTCTAAATGACATTCTCCTCATTCTCATGGATGTTTTGACAGGTGATTCGGTGAAAATGGAGTTATGGTTCAAAAGTTATAATGGTTCAAACTTTTGATGCAAAATGTCCAAATCTGGAGATGACCCAAAATTCAGAGACCTGTTAGGTCATATTTAGTATTATGGCGAACCATTGGATCATATTTAGAATTATGTCGACCAATTGAGTTATATTTAGAATTATGATGACCCGTTGGATTATATTGAGTATTATGTTGACCAATTGGATCATACTCAAAATTATGTCGACCCATTAGGTTGACCAATTGAGTTATATTTAGAATTATGATGACCCGTTGGATCATATTTAGAATTATGTTGACCAATTGGGTTATATTTAGAATTATGATGAACCGTTGGATAATATTCAGTATTATGGCGACCCATTGGATCATACTCAGAATTATGTCAACCCATTAGGCCATATTGGTTCAAAAGTTATAAATGTTCAAACTTTTGATGCAAAATGTCCAAATCTGGAGATGACCCAAAATTTAGAGACCTGTCGGGTCATATTCAGTATTATGGCGACCCATTGGATCATATATAGAATGATGTCAACCAATTGGGTTATATTTAGAATTATGATGACCCGTTGGATCATATTCAGTATTATGGTGACCCATTGGATCATACTCAAAATTATGTCGACCCGTTGGGCCATATTCAACATGACATTCTCCTCGTTCTCACGAATGTTTTAACAGGTAATTCGGTGAAAATGGAGTTACGGTTCAAAAGTAATAAAGGTTCAAACTTTTGATGCAAAATGTCCAAATCTGGAGATGACCCAAAATACAGAGACCTGTTGGGTCATATTCAGTATTATGGCGACCCATTGGATCATATTTAGAATTATGTCAACAAATTGGGTAATATTTAGAATTATGATAACCCGTTGGATCATATTCAGTATTATGGTGACCCATTGGATCATACTTAAAATTATGTCGACCCGTTGGGCCATATTCAACATGACATTCTCCTCGTTCTCTCGGATGTTTTAACAGGTAATTCGGTGAAAATGGAGTTACGCTTCAAAAGTAATAAAGGTTCAAACTTTTGATGCAAAATGTCCAAATCTGGATATGACCCAAAATTCAGAGACCTGTTGGGTCATATTCAGTATTATGGCGACCCATTGGATCATATTTAGAATTATGTCAACCAATTGGGTTATATTTAGAATTATGATGACCCGATGGATTATATTAAGTATTATGGTGACCCATTGGATCATACTCAAAATTATGTCAACCCATAAGGCCATATTCTAAATGACATTCTCCTCATTCTCACGGATGTTTTGACAGGTGATTCGGTGAAAATGGAGCTATGGTTCAAAAGTTATAATGGTTCAAACTTTTGATGCAAAATGTCCAAATCTGGAGATGACCCAAAATTCAGAGACCTGTTAGGTCATATTTATTATTATGGCGAACCATTGGATCATATTTAGAATTATGTCGACCAATTGAGTTATATTTAGAATTATGATGACCCGTTGGATTATATTGAGTATTATATTGACCAATTGGATCATACTCAAAATTATGTCGACCCATTAGGTTGACCAATTGAGTTATATTTAGAATTATGATGACCCGTTGGATCATATTTAGAATATGTTGACCAATTGGGTTATATTTAGAATTATGATGAACCGTTGGATAATATTCAGTATTATGGCGACCCATTGGATCATACTCAGAATTATGTCGACCCATTAGGCCATATTGGTTCAAAAGTTATAAAGGTTCAAACTTTTGATGCAAAATGTCCAAATCTGGAGATGACCCAAAATTCAGAGACCTGTCGGGTCATATTCAGTATTATGGCGACCCATTGGATCATATTTAGAATGATGTCGACCAATTGGGTTATATTTAGAATTATGATGACCCGTTGGATCATATTCAGTATTATGGTGACCCATTGGATCATACTCAAAATTATGTCGACCCGTTGGGCCATATTCAACATGACATTCTCCTCGTTCTCACGAATGTTTTAACAGGTAATTCGGTGAAAATGGAGTTACGGTTCAAAAGTAATAAAGGTTCAAACTTTTGATGCAAAATGTCCAAATCTGGAGATGACCCAAAATACAGAGACCTGTTGGGTCATATTCAGTATTATGGCGACCCATTGGATCATATTTAGAATTATGTCAACAAATTGGGTAATATTTAGAATTATGATAACCCGTTGGATCATATTCAGTATTATGGTGACCCATTGGATCATACTTAAAATTATGTCGACCCGTTGGGCCATATTCAACATGACATTCTCCTCGTTCTCTCGGATGTTTTAACAGGTAATTCGGTGAAAATGGAGTTACGCTTCAAAAGTAATAAAGGTTCAAACTTTTGATGCAAAATGTCCAAATCTGGAGATGACCCAAAATTCAGAGACCTGTTGGGTCATATTCAGTATTATGGCGACCCATTGGATCATATTTAGAATTATGTCAACCAATTGGGTTATATTTAGAATTATGATGACCCGATGGATTATATTAAGTATTATGGTGACCCATTGGATCATACTCAAAATTATGTCAACCCATAAGGCCATATTCTAAATGACATTCTCCTCATTCTCATGGATGTTTTGACAGGTGATTCGGTGAAAATGGAGTTATGGTTCAAAAGTTATAATGGTTCAAACTTTTGATGCAAAATGTCCAAATCTGGAGATGACCCAAAATTCAGAGACCTGTTAGGTCATATTTAGTATTATGGCGAACCATTGGATCATATTTAGAATTATGTCGACCAATTGAGTTATATTTAGAATTATGATGACCCGTTGGATTATATTGAGTATTATGTTGACCAATTGGATCATACTCAAAATTATGTCGACCCATTAGGTTGACCAATTGAGTTATATTTAGAATTATGATGACCCGTTGGATCATATTTAGAATTATGTTGACCAATTGGGTTATATTTAGAATTATGATGAACCGTTGGATAATATTCAGTATTATGGCGACCCATTGGATCATACTCAGAATTATGTCAACCCATTAGGCCATATTGGTTCAAAAGTTATAAATGTTCAAACTTTTGATGCAAAATGTCCAAATCTGGAGATGACCCAAAATTAGAGACCTGTCGGGTCATATTCAGTATTATGGCGACCCATTGGATCATATATAGAATGATGTCAACCAATTGGGTTATATTTAGAATTATGATGACCCGTTGGATCATATTCAGTATTATGGTGACCCATTGGATCATACTCAAAATTATGTCGACCCGTTGGGCCATATTCAACATGACATTCTCCTCGTTCTCACGAATGTTTTAACAGGTAATTCGGTGAAAATGGAGTTACGGTTCAAAAGTAATAAAGTTCAAACTTTTGATGCAAAATGTCCAAATCTGGAGATGACCCAAAATACAGAGACCTGTTGGGTCATATTCAGTATTATGGCGACCCATTGGATCATATTTAGAATTATGTCAACAAATTGGGTAATATTTAGAATTATGATAACCCGTTGGATCATATTCAGTATTATGGTGACCCATTGGATCATACTTAAAATTATGTCGACCCGTTGGGCCATATTCAACATGACATTCTCCTCGTTCTCTCGGATGTTTTAACAGGTAATTCGGTGAAAATGGAGTTACGGTTCAAAAGTAATAAAGGTTCAAACTTTTGATGCATAATGTCCAAATCTGGAGACGACCCAAAATTCAGAGACCTGTTGGGTCATATTCAGTATTATGGCGACCCATTGGATCATATTTAGAATTATGTCAACCAATTAGGTTATATTCAGAATTATGATGACCCGATGGATTATATTAAGTATTATGGTGACCCATTGGATCATACTCAAAATTATGTCAACCCATAAGGCCATATTCTAAATGACATTCTCCTCATTCTCACGGATGTTTTGACAGGTGATTCGGTGAAAATGGAGTTATGGTTCAAAAGTTATAATGGTTCAAACTTTTGATGCAAAATGTCCAAATCTGGAGATGACCCAAAATTCAGAGACCTGTTAGGTCATATTTAGTATTATGGCGAACCATTGGATCATATTTAGAATTATGTCGACCAATTGAGTTATATTTAGAATTATGATGACCCGTTGGATTATATTGAGTATTATGTTGACCAATTGGATCATACTCAAAATTATGTCGACCCATTAGGTTGACCAATTGAGTTATATTTAGAATTATGATGACCCGTTGGATCATATTTAGAATTATGTTGACCAATTGGGTTATATTTAGAATTATGATGAACCGTTGGATAATATTCAGTATTATGGCGACCCATTGGATCATACTCAGAATTATGTCGACCCATTAGGCCATATTGGTTCAAAAGTTATAAATGTTCAAACTTTTGATGCAAAATGTCCAAATCTGGAGATGACCCAAAATTCAGAGACCTGTCGGGTCATATTCAGTATTATGGCGACCCATTGGATCATATTAGAATGATGTCGAACCAATTGGGTTATATTTAGAATTATGATGACCCGTTGGATCATATTCAGTATTATGGTGACCCATTGGATCATACTCAAAATTATGTCGACCCGTTGGGCCATATTCAACATGACATTCTCCTCGTTCTCACGGATGTTTTAACAGGTAATTCGGTGAAAATGGAGTTACGGTTCAAAAGTAATAAAGGTTCAAACTTTTGATGCAAAATGTCCAAATCTGGAGATGACCCAAAATTCAGAGACCTGTTGGGTCATATTCAGTATTATGGCGACCCATTGGATCATATTTAGAATTATGTCAACCAATTGGGTTATATTTAGAATTATGATGACCCGATGGATTATATTAAGTATTATGGTGACCCATTGGATCATACTCAAAATTATGTCAACCCATAAGGCCATATTCTAAATGACATTCTCCTCATTCTCACGGATGTTTTGACAGGTGATTCGGTGAAAATGGAGTTATGGTTCAAAAGTTATAATGGTTCAAACTTTTGATGCAAAATGTCCAAATCTGGAGATGACCCAAAATTCAGAGACCTGTTAGGTCATATTTAGTATTATGGCGAACCATTGGATCATATTTAGAATTATGTCGACCAATTGAGTTATATTTAGAATTATGATGACCCGTTGGATTATATTGAGTATTATATTGACCAATTGGATCATACTCAAAATTATGTCGACCCATTAGGTTGACCAATTGAGTTATATTTAGAATTATGATGACCCGTTGGATCATATTTAGAATTATGTTGACCAATTGGGTTATATTTAGAATTATGATGAACCGTTGGATAATATTCAGTATTATGGCGACCCATTGGATCATACTCAGAATTATGTCGACCCATTAGGCCATATTGGTTCAAAAGTTATAAAGGTTCAAACTTTTGATGCAAAATGTCCAAATCTGGAGATGACCCAAAATTCAGAGACCTGTCGGGTCATATTCAGTATTATGGCGACCCATTGGATCATATTTAGAATGATGTCGACCAATTGGGTTATATTTAGAATTATGATAACCCGTTGGATCATATTCAGTATTATGGTGACCCATTGGATCATACTTAAAATTATGTCGACCCGTTGGGCCATATTCAACATGACATTCTCCTCGTTCTCTCGGATGTTTTAACAGGTAATTCGGTGAAAATGGAGTTACGGTTCAAAAGTAATAAAGGTTCAAACTTTTGATGCAAAATGTCCAAATCTGGAGATGACCCAAAATTCAGAGACCTGTTGGGTCATATTCAGTATTATGGCGACCAATTGGATCATATTTAGAATTATGTCAACCAATTGGGTTTTATTCAGAATTATGATGACCCGATGGATTATATTAAGTATTATGGTGACCCATTGGATCATACTAAAAATTATGTCAACCCATAAGGCCATATTCTAAATGACATTCTCCTCATTCTCACGGATGTTTTGACAGGTGATTCGGTGAAAATGGAGTTATGGTTCAAAAGTTATAATGGTTCAAACTTTTGATGCAAAATGTCCAAATCTGGAGATGACCCAAAATTCAGAGACCTGTTAGGTCATATTTAGTATTATGGCGAACCATTGGATCATATTTAGAATTATGTCGACCAATTGAGTTATATTTAGAATTATGATGACCCGTTGGATTATATTGAGTATTATGTTGACCAATTGGATCATACTCAAAATTATGTCGACCCATTAGGTTGACCAATTGAGTTATATTTAGAATTATGATGACCCGTTGGATCATATTTAGAATTATGTTGACCAATTGGGTTATATTTAGAATTATGATGAACCGTTGGATAATATTCAGTATTATGGCGACCCATTGGATCATACTCAGAATTATGTCGACCCATTAGGCCATATTGGTTCAAAAGTTATAAATGTTCAAACTTTTGATGCAAAATGTCCAAATCTGGAGATGACCCAAAATTCAGAGACCTGTCGGGTCATATTCAGTATTATGGCGACCCATTGGATCATATATAGAATGATGTCAACCAATTGGGTTATATTTAGAATTATGATGACCCGTTGGATCATATTCAGTATTATGGTGACCCATTGGATCATACTCAAAATTATGTCGACCCGTTGGGCCATATTCAACATGACATTCTCCTCGTTCTCACGGATGTTTTAACAGGTAATTCGGTGAAAATGGAGTTACGGTTCAAAAGTAATAAAGGTTCAAACTTTTGATGCAAAATGTCCAAATCTGGAGATGACCCAAAATTCAGAGACCTGTTGGGTCATATTCAGTATTATGGCGACCCATTGGATCATATTTAGAATTATGTCAACCAATTGGGTTATATTTAGAATTATGATGACCCGATGGATTATATTAAGTATTATGGTGACCCATTGGATCATACTCAAAATTATGTCAACCCATAAGGCCATATTCTAAATGACATTCTCCTCATTCTCACGGATGTTTTGACAGGTGATTCGGTGAAAATGGAGTTATGGTTCAAAAGTTATAATGGTTCAAACTTTTGATGCAAAATGTCCAAATCTGGAGATGACCCAAAGTTCAGAGACCTGTTAGGTCATATTTAGTATTATGGCGAACCATTGGATCATATTTAGAATTATGTCGACCAATTGAGTTATATTTAGAATTATGATGACCCGTTGGATTATATTGAGTATTATGTTGACCAATTGGATCATACTCAAAATTATGTCGACCCATTAGGTTGACCAATTGAGTTATATTTAGAATTATGATGACCCGTTGGATCATATTTAGAATTATGTTGACCAATTGGGTTATATTTAGAATTATGATGAACCGTTGGATAATATTCAGTATTATGGCGACCCATTGGATCATACTCAGAATTATGTCGACCCATTAGGCCATATTGGTTCAAAAGTTATAAAGGTTCAAACTTTTGATGCAAAATGTCCAAATCTGGAGATGACCCAAAATTCAGAGACCTGTCGGGTCATATTCAGTATTATGGCGACCCATTGGATCATATATAGAATGATGTCGACCAATTGGGTTATATTTAGAATTATGATGACCCGTTGGATCATATTCAGTATTATGGTGACCCATTGGATCATACTCAAAATTATGTCGACCCGTTGGGCCATATTCAACATGACATTCTCCTCGTTCTCACGGATGTTTTAACAGGTAATTCGGTGAAAATGGAGTTACGGTTCAAAAGTAATAAAGGTTCAAACTTTTGATGCAAAATGTCCAAATCTGGAGATGACCCAAAATTCAGAGACCTGTTGGGTCATATTCAGTATTATGGCGACCCATTGGATCATATTTAGAATTATGTCAACCAATTGGGTTATATTTAGAATTATGATGACCCGATGGATTATATTAAGTATTATGGTGACCCATTGGATCATACTCAAAATTATGTCAACCCATAAGGCCATATTCTAAATGACATTCTCCTCATTCTCACGGATGTTTTGACAGGTGATTCGGTGAAAATGGAGTTATGGTTCAAAAGTTATAATGGTTCAAACTTTTGATGCAAAATGTCCAAATCTGGAGATGACCCAAAATTCAGAGACCTGTTAGGTCATATTTAGTATTATGGCGAACCATTGGATCATATTAGAATTATGTCGACCAATTGAGTTATATTTAGAATTATGATGACCCGTTGGATTATATTGAGTATTATGTTGACCAATTGGATCATACTCAAAATTATGTCGACCCATTAGGTTGACCAATTGAGTTATATTTAGAATTATGATGACCCGTTGGATCATATTTAGAATTATGTTGACCAATTGGGTTATATTTAGAATTATGATGAACCGTTGGATAATATTCAGTATTATGGCGACCCATTGGATCATACTCAGAATTATGTCGACCCATTAGGCCATATTGGTTCAAAAGTTATAAATGTTCAAACTTTTGATGCAAAATGTCCAAATCTGGAGATGACCCAAAATTCAGAGACCTGTCGGGTCATATTCAGTATTATGGCGACCCATTGGATCATATTAGAATGATGTCGACCAATTGGGTTATATTTAGAATTATGATGACCCGTTGGATCATATTCAGTATTATGGTGACCCATTGGATCATACTCAAAATTATGTCGACCCGTTGGGCCATATTCAACATGACATTCTCCTCGTTCTCACGGATGTTTTAACAGGTAATTCGGTGAAAATGGAGTTACGGTTCAAAAGTAATAAAGGTTCAAACTTTTGATGCAAAATGTCCAAATCTGGAGATGACCCAAAATTCAGAGACCTGTTGGGTCATATTCAGTATTATGGCGACCCATTGGATCATATTTAGAATTATGTCAACCAATTGGGTTATATTTAGAATTATGATGACCCGATGGATTATATTAAGTATTATGGTGACCCATTGGATCATACTCAAAATTATGTCAACCCATAAGGCCATATTCTAAATGACATTCTCCTCATTCTCACGGATGTTTTGACAGGTGATTCGGTGAAAATGGAGTTATGGTTCAAAAGTTATAATGGTTCAAACTTTTGATGCAAAATGTCCAAATCTGGAGATGACCCAAAATTCAGAGACCTGTTAGGTCATATTTAGTATTATGGCGAACCATTGGATCATATTTAGAATTATGTCGACCAATTGAGTTATATTTAGAATTATGATGACCCGTTGGATTATATTGAGTATTATGTTGACCAATTGGATCATACTCAAAATTATGTCGACCCATTAGGTTGACCAATTGAGTTATATTTAGAATTATGATGACCCGTTGGATCATATTTAGAATTATGTTGACCAATTGGGTTATATTTAGAATTATGATGAACCGTTGGATAATATTCAGTATTATGGCGACCCATTGGATCATACTCAGAATTATGTCGACCCATTAGGCCATATTGGTTCAAAAGTTATAAATGTTCAAACTTTTGATGCAAAATGTCCAAATCTGGAGATGACCCAAAATTCAGAGACCTGTCGGGTCATATTCAGTATTATGGCGACCCATTGGATCATATTTAGAATGATGTCGAACCAATTGGGTTATATTTAGAATTATGATGACCCGTTGGATCATATTCAGTATTATGGTGACCCATTGGATCATACTCAAAATTATGTCGACCCGTTGGGCCATATTCAACATGACATTCTCCTCGTTCTCACGGATGTTTTAACAGGTAATTCGGTGAAAATGGAAGTTACGGTTCAAAAGTAATAAAGGTTCAAACTTTTGATGCAAAATGTCCAAATCTGGAGATGACCCAAAATTCAGAGACCTGTTGGGTCATATTCAGTATTATGGCGACCCATTGGATCATATTTAGAATTATGTCAACCAATTGGGTTATATTTAGAATTATGATGACCCGATGGATTATATTAAGTATTATGGTGACCCATTGGATCATACTCAAAATTATGTCAACCCATAAGGCCATATTCTAAATGACATTCTCCTCATTCTCACGGATGTTTTGACAGGTGATTCGGTGAAAATGGAGTTATGGTTCAAAAGTTATAATGGTTCAAACTTTTGATGCAAAATGTCCAAATCTGGAGATGACCCAAAATTCAGAGACCTGTTAGGTCATATTTAGTATTATGGCGAACCATTGGATCATATTTAGAATTATGTCGACCAATTGAGTTATATTTAGAATTATGATGACCCGTTGGATTATATTGAGTATTATGTTGACCAATTGGATCATACTCAAAATTATGTCGACCCATTAGGTTGACCAATTGAGTTATATTTAGAATTATGATGACCCGTTGGATCATATTTAGAATTATGTTGACCAATTGGGTTATATTTAGAATTATGATGAACCGTTGGATAATATTCAGTATTATGGCGACCCATTGGATCATACTCAGAATTATGTCGACCCATTAGGCCATATTGGTTCAAAAGTTATAAATGTTCAAACTTTTGATGCAAAATGTCCAAATCTGGAGATGACCCAAAATTCAGAGACCTGTCGGGTCATATTCAGTATTATGGCGACCCATTGGATCATATTTAGAATGATGTCAACCAATTGGGTTATATTTAGAATTATGATGACCCGTTGGATCATATTCAGTATTATGGTGACCCATTGGATCATACTCAAAATTATGTCGACCCGTTGGGCCATATTCAACATGACATTCTCCTCGTTCTCACGGATGTTTTAACAGGTAATTCGGTGAAAATGGAGTTACGGTTCAAAAGTAATAAAGGTTCAAACTTTTGATGCAAAATGTCCAAATCTGGAGATGACCCAAAATTCAGAGACCTGTTGGGTCATATTCAGTATTATGGCGACCCATTGGATCATATTTAGAATTATGTCAACCAATTGGGTTATATTTAGAATTATGATGACCCGATGGATTATATTAAGTATTATGGTGACCCATTGGATCATACTCAAAATTATGTCAACCCATAAGGCCATATTCTAAATGACATTCTCCTCATTCTCACGGATGTTTTGACAGGTGATTCGGTGAAAATGGAGTTATGGTTCAAAAGTTATAATGGTTCAAACTTTTGATGCAAAATGTCCAAATCTGGAGATGACCCAAAATTCAGAGACCTGTTAGGTCATATTTAGTATTATGGCGAACCATTGGATCATATTTAGAATTATGTCGACCAATTGAGTTATATTTAGAATTATGATGACCCGTTGGATTATATTGAGTATTATGTTGACCAATTGGATCATACTCAAAATTATGTCGACCCATTAGGTTGACCAATTGAGTTATATTTAGAATTATGATGACCCGTTGGATCATATTTAGAATTATGTTGACCAATTGGGTTATATTTAGAATTATGATGAACCGTTGGATAATATTCAGTATTATGGCGACCCATTGGATCATACTCAGAATTATGTCGACCCATTAGGCCATATTGGTTCAAAAGTTATAAATGTTCAAACTTTTGATGCAAAATGTCCAAATCTGGAGATGACCCAAAATTCAGAGACCTGTCGGGTCATATTCAGTATTATGGCGACCCATTGGATCATATTTAGAATGATGTCGACCAATTGGGTTATATTTAGAATTATGATGACCCGTTGGATCATATTCAGTATTATGGTGACCCATTGGATCATACTCAAAATTATGTCGACCCGTTGGGCCATATTCAACATGACATTCTCCTCGTTCTCACGGATGTTTTAACAGGTAATTCGGTGAAAATGGAGTTACGGTTCAAAAGTAATAAAGGTTCAAACTTTTGATGCAAAATGTCCAAATCTGGAGATGACCCAAAATTCAGAGACCTGTTGGGTCATATTCAGTATTATGGCGACCCATTGGATCATATTTAGAATTATGTCAACCAATTGGGTTATATTTAGAATTATGATGACCCGATGGATTATATTAAGTATTATGGTGACCCATTGGATCATACTCAAAATTATGTCAACCCATAAGGCCATATTCTAAATGACATTCTCCTCATTCTCACGGATGTTTTCACAGGTGATTCGGTGAAAATGGAGTTATGGTTTAAAAGTTATAATGGTTCAAACTTTTGATGCAAAATGTCCAAATCTGGAGATGACCCAAAATTCAGAGACCTGTTAGGTCATATTTAGTATTATGGCGAACCATTGGATCATATTTAGAATTATTTCAACCAATTGAGTTATATTTAGAATTATGATGACCCGTTGGATTATATTGAGTATTATGTTGACCAATTGGATCATACTCAAAATTATGTCGACCCATTAGGTTGACCAATTGAGTTATATTTAGAATTATGATGACCCGTTGGATCATATATAGAATTATGTTGACCAATTGGGTTATATTTAGAATTATGATGAACCGTTGGATAATATTCAGTATTATGGCGACCCATTGGATCATACTCAGAATTATGTCGACCCATTAGGCCATATTGGTTCAAAAGTTATAATTGTTCAAACTTTTGATGCAAAATGTCCAAATCTAGATATGACCCAAAATTCAGAGACCTGTTAGGTCATATTTAGTATTATGGCGAACCATTGGATCATATTTAGAATTATGTCGACCAATTGAGTTATATTTAGAATTATGATGACCCGTTGGATTATATTGAGTATTATGTTGACCAATTGGAGCATACTCAAAATTATGTCGACCCATTAGGTTGACCAATTGAGTTATATTTAGAATTATGATGACCCGTTGGATCATATATAGAATTATGTTGACCAATTGGGTTATATTTAGAATTATGATGAACTGTTGGATAATATTCAGTATTATGGCGACCCATTGGATCATACTCATAATTATGTCGACCCATTAGGCCATATTGGTTCAAAAGTTATAAAGGTTCAAACTTTTGATGCAAAATGTCCAAATCTGGAGATGACCCAAAATTCAGAGACCTGTCGGGTCATATTCAGTATTATGGCGACCCATTGGATCATATTTAGAATGATGTCGACCAATTGGGTTATATTTAGAATTATGATGACCCGTTGGATCATATTCAGTATTATGGTGACCCATTGGATCATACTCAAAATTATGTCGACCCGTTGGGCCATATTCTACATGACATTCTCCTCGTTCTCACGGATGTTTTAACAGGTAATTCGGTGAAAATGGAGTTACGGTTCAAAAGTAATAAAGGTTCAAACTTTTGATGCAAAATGTCCAAATCTGGAGATGACCCAAAATTCAGAGACTTGTTGGGTCATATTCAGTATTATGGCGACCCATTGGATCATATTTAGAATTATGTCAACCAATTGGGTTATATTTAGAATTATGATGACCCGATGGATTATATTAAGTATTATGGTGACCCATTGGATCATACTCAAAATTATGTCAACCCATAAGGCCATATTCTAAATGACATTCTCCTCATTCTCACGGATGTTTTAACATGTGATTCGGTGAAAATGGAGTTATGGTTCAAAAGTTATAATGGTTCAAACTTTTGATGCAAAATGTCCAAATCTGGAGATGACCCAAAATTCAGAGACCTGTTAGGTCATATTTAGTATTATGGCGAACCATTGCATCATATTTAGAATTATGTCGACCAATTGAGTTATATTTAGAATTATGATGACCCGTTGGATTATATTGAGTATTATGTTGACCAATTGGATCATACTCAAAATTATGTCGACCCATTAGGTTGACCAATTGAGTTATATTTAGAATTATGATGACCCGTTGGATCATATTTAGAATTATGTTGACCAATTGGGTTATATTTAGAATTATGATGAACCGTTGGATAATATTCAGTATTATGGCGACCCATTGGATCATACTCAGAATTATGTCGACCCATTAGGCCATATTGGTTCAAAAGTTATAAATGTTCAAACTTTTGATGCAAAATGTCCAAATTCTGGAGATAACCCAAAATTCAGAGACCTCTCGGGTCATATTCAGTATTATGGCGACCCATTGGATCATATTTAGAATGATGTCAACCAATTGGGTTATATTTAGAATTATGATGACCCGTTGGATCATATTCAGTATTATGGTGACCCATTGGATCATACTTAAAATTATGTCGACCTGTTGGGCCATATTCAACATGACATTCTCCTCGTTCTCACGGATGTTTTAACAGGTAATTCGGTGAAAATGGAGTTACGGTTCAAAAGTAATAAAGGTTCAAACTTTTGATGCAAAATGTCCAAATCTGGAGATGACCCAAAATTCAGAGACCTGTTGGGTCATATTCAGTATTATGGCGACCCATTGGATCATATTTAGAATTATGTCAACCAATTGGGTTATATTTAGAATTATGATGACCCGATGGATTATATTAAGTATTATGGTGACCCATTGGATCATACTCAAAATTATGTCAACCCATAAGGCCATATTCTAAATGACATTCTCCTCATTCTCACGGATGTTTTGACAGGTGATTCGGTGAAAATGGAGTTATGGTTCAAAAGTTATAATGGTTCAAACTTTTGATGCAAAATGTCCAAATCTGGAGATGACCCAAAATTCAGAGACCTGTTAGGTCATATTTAGTATTATGGCGAACCATTTGATCATATTTAGAATTATGTCGACCAATTGAGTTATATTTAGAATTATGATGACCCGTTGGATTATATTGAGTATTATGTTGACCAATTGGATCATACTCAAAATTATGTCGACCCATTAGGTTGACCAATTGAGTTATATTTAGAATTATGATGACCCGTTGGATCAATATTAGAATTATGTTGACCAATTGGGTTATATTTAGAATTATGATGAACCGTTGGATAATATTCAGTATTATGGCGACCCATTGGATCATACTCAGAATTATGTCGACCCATTAGGCCATATTGGTTCAAAAGTTATAAAGGTTCAAACTTTTGATGCAAAATGTCCAAATCTGGAGATGACCCAAAATTCAGAGACCTGTCGGGTCATATTCAGTATTATGGCGACCCATTGGATCATATTTAGAATGATGTCGACCAATTGGGTTATATTTAGAATTATGATGACCCGTTGGATCATATTCAGTATTATGGTGACCCATTGGATCATACTCAAAATTATGTCGACCCGTTGGGCAATATTCTACATGACATTCTCCTCGTTCTCACGGATGTTTTAACAGGTAATTCGGTGAAAATGGAGTTACGGTTCAAAAGTAATAAAGGTTCAAACTTTTGATGCAAAATGTCCAAATCTGGAGATGACCCAAAATTCAGAGACCTGTTGGGTCATATTCAGTATTATGGCGACCCATTGGATCATATTTAGAATTATGTCAACCAATTGGGTTATATTTAGAATTATGATGACCCGATGGATTATATTAAGTATTATGGTGACCCATTGGATCATACTCAAAATTATGTCAACCCATAAGGCCATATTCTAAATGACATTCTCCTCATTCTCACGGATGTTTTGACAGGTGATTCGGTGAAAATGGAGTTATGGTTCAAAAGTTATAATGGTTCAAACTTTTGATGCAAAATGTCCAAATCTGGAGATGACCCAAAATTCAGAGACCTGTTAGGTCATATTTAGTATTATGGCGAACCATTGGATCATATTTAGAATTATGTCGACCAATTGAGTTATATTTAGAATTATGATAACCCGTTGGATTATATTGAGTATTATGTTGACCAATTGGATCATACTCAAAATTATGTCGACATATTAGGTTGACCAATTGGGTTATATTTAGAATTACGATGAACCGTTGGATAATATTCAGTATTATGGCGACCCATTGCATCATACTTAGAATTATGTCGACCCATTAGGCCATATTGGTTCAAAAGTTATAAAGGTTCAAAGTTTTGATGCAAAATGTCAAAATATAGAGATGACCCAAAAATTCAGAGACCTGTCGGGTCATATTCAGTATTATGGCGACCCATTGGATCATATTTAGAATGATGTCTACCAATTGGGTTATATTTAGAATTATGATGACCCGTTGGATCATATTCAGTATTATGGTGACCCATTGGATCATACTTAAAATTATGTCGACCTGTTGGGCCATATTCAACATGACATTCTCCTCGTTCTCACGGATTTTTTAACAGGTACTTCGGTGAAAATGGAGTTACGGTTCAAAAGTAATAAAGGTTCAAACTTTTGATGCAAAATGTCCAAATCTGGAGATGACCCAAACTTCAGAGACCTGTTGGGTCATATTCAGTATTATGGCGACCCATTGGATCATATTTAGAATTATGTGAACCAATTGGATTATATTTAGAATTATGATGACCCGAAGGATTATATTAAGTATTATGGTAACCCATTGGATCATACTCAGAATTATGTCGACCCATTAGGCCATATTGGTTCAAAAGTTATAAAGGTTCAAACTTTTGATGCAAAATGTCCAAATCTGGAGATGAACCAAAATTCAGAGACCTGTCGGGTCATATTCAGTATTATGGCGACCCATTGGATCATATTTAGAATGATGTCGACCAATTGGGTTATATTCAGAATTATGATGACCTGTTGGATCATATTCAGTATTATGGTGACCCATTGGATCATACTCAAAATTATGTCGACCCATTGGGCCATATTCTACATGACATTCTCCTCGTTCTCACGGATGTTTTAACAGGTAATTCGGTGAAAATGGAGTTACGGTTCAAAACTAATGAAGGTTCAAACTTTTGATGCAAAATGTCCAAATCTGGAGATGACCCAAAATTCAGAGACCTGTTGGGTCATATTCAGTATTATGGCGACCCATTGGATCATATTTAGAATTATGTCAACCAATTGGGTTATATTTAGAATGATGATGACCCGATGGATTATATTAAGTATTATGGTGACCCATTGGATCATACTCAAAATTATGTCAACCCATAAGGCCATATTCTAAATGACATTCTCCTCATTCTCACGGATGTTTTAACATGTGATTCGGTGAAAATGGAGTTATGGTTCAAAAGTTATAATGGTTCAAACTTTTGATGCAAAATGTCCAAATCTAGAGATGACCCAAAATTCAGAGACCTGTTAGGTCATATTTAGTATTATGGCGAACCATTGGATCATATTTAGAATTATGTCGACCAATTGAGTTATATTTAGAATTATGATGACCCGTTGGATTATATTGAGTATTATGTTGACCAATTGGATCATACTCAAAATTATGTCGACCCATTAGGTTGACCAATTGAGTTATATTTAGAATTATGATGACCCGTTGGATCATATATAGAATTATGTTGACCAATTGGGTTATATTTAGAATTATGATGAACCGTTGGATAATATTCAGTATTATGGCGACCCATTGGATCATACTCAGAATTATGTCGACCCATTAGGCCATATTGGTTCAAAAGTTATAAAGGTTCAAACTTTTGATGCAAAATGTCCTAATCTGGAGATGACCCAAAATTCAGAGACCTGTCGGGTCATATTCAGTATTATGGCGACCCATTGGATCATATTTAGAATGATGTCGACCAATTGGGTTATATTTAGAATTATGATGACCCGTTGGATCATATTCAGTATTATGGTGACCCATTGGATCATACTCAAAATTATGTCGACCCGTTGGGCCATATTCTACATGACATTCTCCTCGTTCTCACGGATGTTTTAACAGGTAATTCGGTGAAAATGGAGTTACGGTTCAAAAGTAATAAAGGTTCAAAATTTTGATGCAAAATGTCCAAATCTGGAGATGACCCAAAATTCAGAGACCTGTTGGGTCATATTCAGTATTATGGCGACCCATTGGATCATATTTAGAATTATGTCAACCAATTGGGTTATATTTAGAATTATGATGACTCGATGGATTATATTAAGTATTATGGTGACCCATTGGATCATACTCAAAATTATTTCAACCCATAAGGCCATATTCTAAATGACATTCTCCTCATTCTCACGGATGTTTTAACATGTGATTCGGTGAAAATGGAGTTATGGTTCAAAAGTTATAATGGTTCAAACTTTTGATGCAAAATGTCCAAACTAGAGATGAAAATTCAGAGACCTGTTAGGTCATATTTAGTATTATGGCGAACCATTGGATCATATTTAGAATTATGTCGACCAATTGAGTTATATTTAGAATTATGATGACCCGTTGGATTATATTGAGTATTATGTTGACCAATTGGATCATACTCAAAATTATGTCGACCTATTAGGTTGACCAATTGGGTTATATTAAGATTTACGATGAAGCAATATCAATTAAATCGACTCGATTAACTGATTCAGTGTCATCATTTGAGGAGTACCTCGAAGTTTGATCGAGGTTAAAGGTAACAGCTTCATTACCCACACGTAGAGTGATCTCTTGCTCAAATACATCGATAAGAGCACGCCCCGTCCTCAGGAATCCCCGCCCAACAATGAGGGGAACTCGAGGATCAGCATCGAAATCAACAACAACGAAGTCAGCTGGAAAATGGAACTTTCCTACTTTCACAAATACATCCTCGGCGATGCCAAGAGGACGAGATATAGAACGATCTGCAAGCTCAAGAGTCATGCAGGTAGGAATAAGTTCCGGAAGAGAAAGTTTCTTCCATACTGAATACGGCATCAGATTGATGCTTGCACCAAGATCGGCAAGGGCAAAGCATTCAATCATCCCAGGAAAAACACAAGGAAGAAGAAATTTTCCGGGATCTCCTAGCTTCTTGGGAAGCTTCTTTAACAGAACAGCTGAGCAATTCTCATTCAAAGGAGTCTTAGCCATTTCAAACAGCTTTTCTTTGTTGCTCAACATGTGTTTCAGGGTAGATGCAAACTTGGGCATCAACATGATAGCATCCGCGAAGCTTATGTCAAAATGAAGTTCTTGGAAAATTTGAAAGAATTTTTCCATCTGATGACTAGCTTTCTCGCGGAGCTTTTGCTCATGTAAACGTGAGGGGTAAGGAATAGAAGATTTGGATTTCTGATTCTCAACAGGAGCTATAGGAGGTTCAAAAACAACTCCTTGATTTGACTTGGGTTTCTGGACAACTTGAGGTTGGACTACCGAAGGTGGGACGTGTGCGGTACTCCGTGGGTTTGAATAATGCACCTTGTCCGTTGTTTCCTTGGTAATTTGACTTATTGCCACAGGTGGAGGAGGCATTGGAGTCATAGGTCCATTGTGTGTCTGAGGTTCACTTTCTACTACCTTTGGGGGAGAAGAAGAAGAAGAGGTAGTAGGAATAGCGGGTCCAGCATATGAAGCACCACTTCGGGTTGTGATCGCCTTTGCATCGCCCCTCGGATTAGCGATCGTGTTGCTAGGTAGAGTACCTGAGCCCGAGGGTCGATCATTTAAAGACTTCTTAATGTCAGAAATCTGGCTGACCAACAACCGATTCATTTCCTCTTGGGATTTCATGAATTGTTTCAACAAATCATCAGATGATGGCCCAGTTGGAACAATGGCTTGAGTTTTTACAGGAAAATTCTGGCCTCTATTGTTAGGATTAGGGCCTTGATTCTGAAAATTTCCTTGATTGTTTGCATGAAAATACCCTGGGTTTCTATTGAAATTTCCTTGATGTTGGAAATTTTGATTCTGATTTTGAAAACCGTTGTTTGGATTGAAATGACCTTGGTTTTGAAAACCTTGGTTTGGTCTATTCTGATTCTGATTACGGTTTTGGTTTTGATTGAAACCGGGAGGTCCAGAGTAGTGGTTAGGACGGTGGTTCGGGTCTACAGGAGCACGATATTGATTGCCTCCTTGATTAGACATCCCGCCCACAGCATTGGCTTCAAAGGGGTTACCATCGGTGGCCATACAGTTATAGTAAGCATGGGGGCCACCACAGGTAACACAGACTTCCACTTTCTTAACTTCAGCAGGAGGTGAAGTTTGTGGAAAAGAGACTTTCTTTTGGTTGGAGAGAACCAAAGCTTGGATAGCTTCCGTGAGTTTATCAATCTTAGCATCGGTGCTAGACTGACTGATAACGCTACACGCGTCGTTCGGGGTCAAGGAAACTTCCTTTTCTTCGAGCAAGTTTTATAACACCCTAGGCAGTGAACCTAATCGTTGTAGTGTAGTAATTAGGGTAAGCCACGGGTATTGATATCGTTCTCTAGGGGAATAGGAATGCTAGTGAGAAGTTACTACGCTAAGGTTGAGGTTGAGGAAGATTATTTTAATCGCATCATTGAAGAGTGATCGTAAGGATAAGGGGATCTCTTGCTATAGTTATGGGCACCGAATGGGATTAATGATGTGATGTTGCTAATCCAAGTGACGGATCCCACAATATTTTGAACGAGCTTCTTTTCCTTCAAAGGAACTGGGGCTTGCTGCGCACATCGCAATAGTCAGTCAGATCGTGGCTACGATTCTAACTATTTGAGTGCCTTCGATAGGTTCGAAACCAAGAGAGGTTGGTTTTCTTTCAGAGAAAAGGTGTTTGAAGTGGAGGACGACTTCAATTCTTTCACCTTCAGACACAATGGACACCACCGGGGGTACGAATGATATTGACATACCGGTGGCTACCATTGGGGAAACTTCGGTTACGACACCCGCCCTACAGATTAGTTCCTCCGTTAGTTATAGCACGAGGACATCTGGGCTTGGTGGCAGGATTGGTGATGAGACCTGGAGGGCCAAAGTTAGTTTTGGTTTTGGCATTAGTCTTAGTCTTATCTGGTTTGGTTCCAAAAGTTTTGGTTCCAGTAAAGTTAGGTTTGTTGCCAAAAGTTT
>BPTQ01000005.1:360459783-360590126 GCA_019973895.1 Chrysanthemum seticuspe | reverse complement strand
TAGAGAGATTCACCTTGACGTTGTTGGAACATCAAGATGTCATTCCTAAGCTTAGTGGTTCTCCCCGGTGGGAAAAATTGAGCAAGGAAGCGAGAAGTAAGATCATCCCAACTTGAGATGGAGCCGGCGGGAAGTCGCTCAAGCCAATTACTAGCTTGGTCCCGTAGAGAGAATTGGAAGAGACGCAAGCGCGTGGTCTCCCGAGTAGTAGCATCAAGGTCGATGGAATCGACAATTTTGAGGAAATCCCTCAGATGCTGATTTGGATCTTCGGAACGAAGTCCATGGAATGCACATCCGTTTTGCACCAACCGGATGGTGTCGGATCGCAGGGCCGTAGTTTGGGCTTGGTCGGGAAGCTCAATGGTGTTCCTATAACCTAGGTGGTTTGGTCTCGAGTACTCACCAAGAGTACGGGCTCTTGGCGGGTCGTTTGGTGGTGGGTTGATGAGTGGTGGTTGGTTGTCACCTTCCATGGTGAAAAGTGATGGGGTTACGAACAAAGGTTACTAAGAAGGGGGATAGACTAAGAGAAAGCTAAAAAATGAGAAAAATTTACTTGATAGGAATCAAGCAAAGAAACCTAAACGAGGTGGACTACTAACTAGCTATTCTATTCCCCGGCAGCGGCGCCAAAAGACTACACACAAGAAAGCCTTGGTTCGGTTTTAGGTTTTTACTCCAAAAGACTACACACAAAAACTGAAAAATTCGGATTCTATATATAAGATTACATCTGCGACGGCGTCACCTTATGTTTCGTGACGCCGTCGTGTCGCCGTCATTAGGGTTTCGTCTTGGCCACGTAAACCTTTCGACGGCGTCACCTTATGACTGTGACGCCGTCCCCTTCAGCTCTGACGCCGTCTTGGCTGCATCTAGGCCGTCTGAGTAACGACGGCCTACTCCTTTAGAACCTGACGTCGTCCCTTGAAAACATGCAATTTCGCTTCTGACCCGTCGCAAAATTCCTTCCCGACGGCGTCGCAGATATGCAGTGACGCCGTCGCCTTATGTTTCAGCAGCTTTGAGTGTCTCGATTCTGACTTTGGCCATTTTCTTCGTATATTCGCGCCTTTTCGTCCAAATAAGCATCATTCCAGCATTTTGCCTTCAAGAGACCTAAAAAGTGAAAAGGAACGATATTAAGCAATAACGGATACAAAAGTGATCGAATAAGGGCTTAAATGACCCCTCAAAAAGGTACCTTTTAAAACCTTATCACTGACTCACGGGCGATAAAGAAGAAGAAGGTCCAACACTGACTTGGGAAACAACCGGCTTGCTTCGTGCAGTGCGGACTTTAGACTTGTTTTCGATTATCGCTAAAGCTTCTTTGACAGTTTTGCTTAGGAAATTTCCTCCCGCGGAGGAATTGAGAGAATCTTGATCAGATTGACTCACTCCATTGTAGAAAGTATCGAGTTGCATCAACTCGGAGAAACCGTGGTGAGGACATTTGCGAAGCAATTCCTTGAATCGATCCCACGATTCACTGAAGGATTCATCAAAATTCTGAGTGAACTTGATGATTTCATTTTTTAGACTCGTGGTTTTAGAAGGTGGATAGAATTCATTCACAAATTTCTTCACCAGATCTTCCCATGTCTCAATAGACTGAGGGGGTTGTTTTTCAAGCCAAATCCGGGCTTGCCCCTCAAGAGAAAATGGGAACAGAAGAAGCTTAATAGCCTCAGTAGGGACATTCTTATACTTGATGGTAGATGCGATCTTGTTAAACCATCGAATATGAGCATGAGGATCATCCCGCTCAAAACCGTAGAACTGATTTGAAGTTACAAGATTCAGTAACCCGGCCTTGAGTTCAAAATTTTCAGCCATCGTGGCTGGTACAACGATAGCATCTCCATACCCATCGATGGGTGCCTGGAGAAGCTCACACATAGGGCGTTCTTCCGCCATGATAACGGAAGTAGTGTGAGCAGTCCGGATCTCAGATCCGACTGAAGGAGCAGAAAGTCTACGAACACGCCTTCTTGGAATCTTGACAAGCTCACGAAATGGGCTCACAGATCTAGAAGAGCGAGTGCGCATACACTAGAGTTAACTCTAAGGAATCTCAGAGTTAAGGAGAGGAATAGAATTATGAAAATCTTTCAGATGAGAATGAGAATTATGAAGACGTTTTATAAAAATTAGGGTGAGAAGAATCTTTTTGGGTTTTCTGGTTCTGAAACGTCGATATCACAACAAAATCAATTAACACAAAATCGAGGCAAAACAACAGTGAACTTAACCAATAATCACAATATGAATGGCTTCTTTGAAAAAGGTACACCAATCACAAGGACACAAAGGCAAGTTTTAAATCTTTAGTTCGGGAACTTATTATGGTCGCACCCCCAGTTAGGTAGTGCACTGCCTTGGTTTGCGGTGGTAATCTTTTAAGTTGTTATTTATTAAGAAAACGACGAATCTTTTTGTATTTTTATTTTTGATACATATATAGAAACAAAAGAAAAATATTTTTGTGTTTTATACGTTTTTGGATGTTTTTGGGTTTTTGGATTTTTTATAAGAAAATATGGATATCTATATATAGATGATGGATGATGGATGATATAAACAAAGAGTGAGTATCCAAACAACTAATCTGCTACACGGAAGATAGATCAGCACAGCTCCCCGGCAGCGGCGCCAAAAATTTGATACGTGCAAAACCGTCAAGGTTTCTCACACAAGCCGGCCACTTGTGAATGGCCGACCGTAAGAACCTTAAAACAGTTTGAACACGAACTCAATGAAGATCTGAGGAGTATAGGGTTTCCCCGGGTCGTTATGTCTCAGCGAGCTATGCAATGGATCAATCAACGAATAGTGATCGAGAAATTTGAACGAAAAAGGGATTATGAATTGATTATAACTACAGACAAAGCCAAAAAATTAAAAAGGCTTAAATGCAAATTAAAGGAAATTAAAAAGATAAAAAATATTAAATAAACGCTATCACTATAATTAAAATGATGTTTTTGTTTTTATGTTTTTATAAAACTGAAATTAAAAACTACGCGACTTACAAATAAAACGTGAAACTAAATCAATATTAACCCTAAAAATATGAAAATGATATTTTTACGAACCTAATGATAAAAGAAAATTTTTAGAAAAAGAAAATTATTTTTATAACTAATTATCTAATTAAAAACTATTTTTAACTATTAAATAATTACCTAAAATACAAGAAAATATGAAATAAAGCTAGAAAAATAAAATTAAGATTTAGAAAAATCTAAAATATCAAAATAAACTTTTCAAAACTATTTTTATATTTTTCTGACTATTTTTCTATTTTCTAGGAATTTTAAACTATTAAAAACTAATTAAAATGTCTTAAAAATACAAATTTAACTAAGAAAAATCTAGAAAAATATTTTTTTTGTCTTTTTATATTTATCTAAACTTAAGAAAAATGAAAAACTATTTTTTTGAACCTTTTCTTAATTTTTTGTATTAAAAGCTAATTAATAATGCTTAAAAACTACTTTAAATTAAGAAAAATAGCAAATCAACTTAGAAAAATCTGAAAATTTCAGGAAAACTCTAAAATAATATTAGGAAGCTAGGAAAATTAGAAAAACAGGGGCTTATGTGTAGAATTTTGAAACTGATGACCAAGTGCTTATTATTAAGCACTCCAAATAAGCCAAATGGTGACCAAAAGCTACCAAACTGATATGGAAGCTACAATAAGCTAAAATTGACCAAATGCAACTGAAATCAACAAGCTAATACCACAGAATCACAAGATGCTAATATTTGATGTTATGAACTTATAAGCTAAAGACAGATCTGAGTACTAACTTTAGACACAAGCACAAGCTTAAAAATAAGCTCAAAATGAAAACTACAAATTGGAATCTAGACTAGACCTGGGTGAGACCAAATGCACCAAAAATCAGACCATGGGAAGCTCTTTTGAGCCCTGTGCAAGTTGCGCAAATTCTGAGAAAACTCAGTGTCAACTGAGTATCAGTGAGCAGGGGAGTTAGGTCCAAGTTGA
Source organism: Chrysanthemum seticuspe (assembly GCA_019973895.1). NCBI lineage: Eukaryota > Viridiplantae > Streptophyta > Magnoliopsida > Asterales > Asteraceae > Chrysanthemum > Chrysanthemum seticuspe. The sequence continues at coordinate 360,586,105 of BPTQ01000005.1, read as the reverse complement.
GAAGCTTGTTTAGAGCTTTTACAAAAATTGTAAAATTATGCTAAAATGGTGATAAGCAAGAACACCAACTAAAGTCTTTGAAATGCCAAGTCTCACTGAAAATGGCTCAAAAATGAAGATGTGAAAAATCCTTGCATTTGGCTCTAAAACAGGTTTTTGGATATTTTGACTTTTGAAGAAATAATGAACTTTGACTTTTTTGAACTTTACCACTGATTTTAAGTGCTAAGACTGTTAGGAATTAGAAATTCCCAGTATTAAAGAGTCGGTCACCTCAAGTATATGTAATCGTTAGAAAGCTCGTAGTCGTAGTTCTTTTAAGTTAAGTAGTAATTTAGTTAAGTAACACCGTGGAGGACGGACGGGTCTTTACCCACTGTATGCCTGATCCACAGCCCAAAGTGTGGCGAGTTATGTAAGACTATAAATACTCTCTACCTTGCAAGGTAGAGAGTTGGAGCTCATAATAATATCTTTCACTTTCTCTCACTAAGTTCCCTAAACCTCTAACTTTCTCTCTCTAGAATTCCATCTTATTCGCCACCTTGTGTTATGGTTTGATGTGTATGTGAAAAGTTATATCTTACAAAGACTGATGTTATATGAAGAAATCAAACCTCTGCAAGCTTTATTTATGACTTTGGAACATAAAACAAGATTTTGGATTTCCAAAAATCTCAACAGTTAACTGTTAGATTGTTTAAGTTGGATTTTGACTTTTGCAGGTACTAAACACAAAAGTAAGACATATATGTACTCAAATTAGTCAAACAAGCATGAACAAACAGAATTTAACTCACAAACACACCTCTAGTACAGATTTAAGCTATAAACCAAACACCCCTTAATCTAACTGTTCTGCAAACAATTCTAAGTTAGACTCTTAACCAACTAACATAAATGATCAAACTGAGTTTTTATAACTTAAATACACCCTATTAAACAGATTAGAACCAGTTGTAACTACAAAGGAAGATAATACAAAGAAACTTGAAATTTCACTTACAAGGGTCCCTTAGCCACTATGGCTTGCACCATCAACCAATGAACCTCTAACCTATTTATATCAACCCACTAGACCTAAATCAACCCACATCCAGCTCTGCTTCACCCATTGACCATCTCCATTACCAAATTGACCCTGTTTGACTTTCTTTGACCAATATCCAAATGTGCTTAAAACTTGAATTTAAGCTTATAAAAAGCTATTATAAGCTTGTATAAGCTATTTAGAACTGAGAAATGAGATGTTTGAAGCTTGTATACAAGACTTAGACTTGGAAATTTGCAACAGTGGACATAAACTGAGAAATGTAACAATAAACTGAAATTGGTACTTGGAATGAGTTTCAATACATTTAAATACTTAAAGTTGATACAATTTAACAAAAGGTTACAAGTTTCATACTGAACTAAAGCTTTAAGATACAAAACGACATTAAAGAAAAAATAAAAACTAGTAGTGTCCCTTTCTTGCTTCTCTCTTGCTTCTTTTATATCCCAATCTCTTTGTCTCTCTCTTCTGAATGTTTCCCATCAATCCACAGCCATTGGATGGCTTAAAACTGATCTTGGCCCTTTAAACAGATTTTGGCACCAATTCTGGATTTTAACAGTTGGGGTTGATATGGTGGGTAAGGGGTGCATTAATTGATCCTTGGAAGTTAGTTGAGGAGGGGGGAACAAGGTGAGGTGAGAAGGAGGCTGGTGGGTGGTACTGGTGAGTGGATTTGCAGACAAAGGAGAGGGAAAGGGGGAAAGGGGATGGCGGGGTTGGTATTTGTTTGACTGGTTTTTGACCACAGGGGTTCAAGTGGGCAGGGGGGTCAAAAGGGTATTATGACAGGGGTCCAAGGGTTTTGATAGGGTCCAAAATAGGTTTAAAGTATTAAATAAACAAGGACCTATGTTGTACTTTCTGAAAATAGAGGGACCTATTCTGCCAATTCTGCCAAGTTATTCTAAGGGACCACAAGTGACAACCTTTAAAAGTATAAGGACCAAACTTGCCATTTTGCAATTTTCCAAGGGCCATTTCTGCCAATTTTCAAAGTTGAAGGACTAAACTTGTAATTTTCTCAAACTTTTTATATTTTTCACCAAAGGACTTAATTTGACAACTTTTGATTTTAAAAGGACCTTTGGTGATTTTTCTTTTGAAATTATGTGCTCAGGGACTGTTTTTGACAACTTTTGAAACTTGGGGGACTAAACTGCAATTTTTGCAAATTTGATATGTTTTTCATCTGATTTTGATATTTTTGCATTTAAAACACATAAAACACTAATTTGTGATATTTTCATCATTTTGATGCATTTTTTAGTGTTTTCAGATGATTTTGCAGTTTATATTGTACAAAACTGATGAGTATTTAGACACTCATCAATGATCCCAATGGAGGAAAGATTACTGGGAAATGAAAAATCAAAGCTGGAAGAATCGATTTTGAGAATCTTAGATATGTGAAGGAGCTAAAGTTCAACTTATTGTCAGTCTCTCAAATCTGTGATAAAAAGCATCATGTGTTATTCACTGACACAGAATGTCTCATTCTTTCATCTGACTTCAAGCATGTTGCTGATGACTTGGTAGTACTCAGAGTACCAAGAACCAATGATGTGTATAGTCTAGACATGAAGAGTCTTCACTCTTATGGAAGAGCCACCTGTTTAGTGGCAAAAGCATCAACTGAAGAAGCACATCAGTGGCATAGAAGATTGGGCCATGTTAAATTCAAGAATATCAACAAACTGGTCAAAGGAAATTTAGTTAGAGTTTTACCTTCAAATACTTACAAGAATGATCACTCATGTTTGGCATGCAAGAAGGGTAAACAGCATAAAGCTTCATGCAAGAAGCTTGAGGAGAGAACTATTAGAGAACCATTGGTGCTGTTACATATGGATCTGTTTGGACCTGTCTCTGTGGCAAGTTTAAACAAGAAGAAGTACTGCTTGGTTATTACAGATGATTGCAGTAGATTCAGTTGGGTTTTTTCTTGGGTTTTAAAGATGATACTTTTGATGCTATACAGACTCTAATCATCACACTGGAAAACCAATTGAGACTCAAGGCTAGAGGTATTAGATGTGACAATGGGACTGAATTCAAGAACAAGCAAATGGATGAATTTTATGCTAACAAAGGAATCAAGAGGGAGTTCAGTATTGCCAGAACACCACAGCAGAATGGTGTCGCTGAGAGGAAGAATAGAACTTTGATTGAAACAGCCAAAACTATGCTTGCAGACTCTCAACTACCTATTCAATTCTGGGCTGAGGCTATAAGTACTGCTTGCTATGTACTTAACAGAGTATCAGTCACCAAACCACAAATGAAGACACCTTATGAGTTGCTGATGGGCAACAAACCCAACATTAGATTTTTGTAGCCTTTTGGATGCCCTCTCACTATTTTAAACACTATTGATAATTTGGGAAAGTTTGATGGCAAGTCAGAAGAAGGATATTTATTGGGATATTGTACCAATAGCAAGGGCTTTAAAGTATACAACAGAGTTACTAAGAAGGTTCAGGATTGTCTTCATGTTGAGTTTTTAGAAGATCAAGAGAATCAGAAGGGTAAAGGTCCTGATTGGATGTTTGATCTTGAGGTTTTGACTCCTTCCATCAACTACGTACCTGTCAGAGAAGAAAATCAACCTATTTATCATAGAGAAGATTCACAATATGTTGTTCGTGGAGTTCATATTAGACCTGATGTTGTTACTGATACAGAACCAAAGCAAAGTACTGATGCTCCAAAGCAAAGTACTGATAAACCAAAGAAAAGTACTGATGAACCAAATCCTTCACTATCTGCTGAGGATCAAGCTATTCAAGAGACATTTAATCAGATGCTTTTTCAAGATATAATGGCACATTCTCATTCTGATGAACAAAGAAGAGCTTATGAAGAAGCAAATAAAAAGAATAAGCACGCAGAGAATTCTCACAGTACTTTGGACAGTACTTTCGACCAAAGTACTGATACACCAGTTGACAGTACTTTAGATGATTTGGATGATCCGACCATGCCTGGTTTAGAAGAAACTGATGATGAGCTTGAAGATGAAGGTATTTTCTCAGATTCCAATGAAGGTGCTGATTATACTAACTTGGGTCATGCATATGGAGTTCCACAGTCTCCAATCTTACGAATCCATAAGAATCATCCAACTGATCAAATCATTGGTCCTTCTACTTCTGGAGTTATGACAAGACACAAAGCTAAGAGTTTCATAACATCTCACACTGCTTTACTTAGCTTTGTGTATAAACAAAACAGGCTAAATCATAAGGACCATCAAACCTGCCTATTTACTTGTTTCATCTCTCAAGAGGAACCCAAGAATATTGCTCAAGCATTGACTAAAGAAAGCTGGGTTGAAGCTATGCAGGAGGAACTTCTTCAATTTAAACTTCAAGAAGTTTGGGTTTTATGTGATCTTCCAGATGGGAAGAGAGTTATTGGAACCAGATGGGTCTTCAGAGTAAACACAGATGAAAGAGGCAATGTTATTAAAAACAAGGCAAGATTACTAGCTCAAGGCTACAGAAAAGAAGAAGGAGTAGATTATGATGAAGTATTTTCTCCTGTAGCAAGGATTGAGGCTATTTGAATATTTCTTGCTTTTGCTTCATATATGGGTTTTCAGGTTTACCAAATGGATGTCAAGAGTGCCTTTCTCTATGGCACTATTACAGAAGAGGTGTATGTTAAACAAACTCTAGGTTTTAAAGATCCTAAGCACCCTAAAAAAGTCTACAAGGTGGTTAAGGCTCTTTATGGCCTTCATCAGGCACCTAGAGCTTGGTATGAAAGGCTCTCCACTTTCTTATTAAAACATGGTTACAGAAGGGGGGCTATTGACAAGACTTTGTTTATCAAGAGAGACAAGAAGGATATCATGTTAGTTCAAGTGTATGTTGATGATATCATCTTTGGAGCTACCAAACAGTCTATGGTGAAGGAGTTTGAGCAGCTGATGCAGAAAGAATTTCAGATGAGTTCAATGGGTGAGTTAACTTTCTTTTTGGGACTTCAAGTTAAGCAGTGTAAGGAAGGAATTTTAATCAGTCAAGACAAGTATGTATCTGACATACTTAAGAAGTTCAGTTTTGATGCTATGAAGCCAGTAACTACACCTATTAAATCAATCAACTCATTCGGTAAAGATGAAGATGGACAACCTTGTTGAAGTCAAGTTATACAGATCAATGATTGGCTGTCTAATGTATCTTACTGCATCAAGGCCTGATATCATGTTTGCAGTGTGTTTATGTGCAAGATATCAAGTCTCACCAAAGGTCTCTCATATGAATGCAGTAAAGAGGATTTTTAGTTATTTGAAACAGCAACCCAAGTTGGGGTTGTGGTATCCTAAGGAGTCACCTTTTCACTTGGAAGCTTTTTCAGATAGTGATTATGCAGGTGATAATTATGATAGAAGATCAACAACTGGAGAATGCCAATATCTTGGAAGAAGGTTAGTCTCCTGGCAATGCAAGAAGCAGACAATTGCAGCAACATCCTCTACTGAAGCTGAATATGTGGCTGCTGCAAGCTGTTGTGGACAAGTTTTGTGGATGCAGAATCAACTCTTGGACTATGGGTTCAATTTTAAGAATACTCCTATCAATAATAATAATGAGAGTACTATCTGTATTGTGAAGAATCCAGTTTATCATTCCAAGACCAAGCACATTCAGATTAGGCATCACTTCATTAGAGATTGATATGAGCACAGGCTCATTAATGTTGTTAAGGTTCACACAGATGATAATGTAGCTGACTTACTCACCAAAGGCTTTGATGTTTCAAGATTCAATCATTTGGTGGTGAGTATTGGCATGATTAACTACTGAGTTACATTTGAGGGGAGGACTATAAGGTGTTAGTATAGTCCTATGCATTGTTTGAGGGGAGGATATGTATGTATACTTAGTTTTTACAGAGGAATTTTGGAAAGTACTGCTTTTAATTTCATGAAAGTACTGCTTGGGAAAGTACTGCTTATGTGGAAAGTACTATTTGTCGTATTAAAGTACTGTTCCAATGGTAATATTGAGGGGTAATTGTTAGTAACGGTAACTTTGTTATTATGGGATGTGATTTTTCAAATCCTACCTATAAATAACTACTTTCCGAGTTTCCCTCTAATATTGATACATTAGAATCTTTTTCTTCTTTATCTCACCATTCACCATCTCTTTATTACTCGATCATATCTTTTAATTGTGCTTATCTATTCATCAATGGCGAATCAACCTACTGTTTCAAAGAACAATATGGTGGCTAATTTGGACAAGACTGAGGCGAATGTGGCTTTTCATGACATTATTGATTATCTTACTGGGTCGCCAATCAGTTATGCTCTTTTAGTGGAGCTGGATATTATTGCACTTTGGATTCAAGAATTTTGGGCTAATGCAAGAGAAAATATGGAAGAAGATGAATACTATATTAGATCAACAGTTGTTGGAAGAACTGTGAAGATTACTGAAGCATCTATTCGAGAAGACTTGTTGTTTAATGACGAAGAAGGGGCTCTTCGTTTTGCTAAGGAGTTGATTTGGGAAACTTTTGGGCATATTGGTTATGAAGGGTCTTTGACAGAACAAACGTTCAAGAAAGCTTTATTTTGTCCTCAATGGAAGTTTTTGATTCATGTATTGCTCCATTGCATAAGTGCTAAAAGTACTTCTTGGGAGCAGTTTGGGTCAAACATAGCATCTGCTATGGTGGGATTAGCTACAGATCGTGTTTTCAATTTTTCAAGGCTTATTCTGGATGGCATGCTTTCTCACATTTCTCATGGATCAAAATGGTTAATGTATCCCAGGTTTGTACAAGTCTTTCTGAACAAACAACTTGCTGATGTACCTAAGCCTACGGATTTACTTCTTGTTATTTGTAAACCGACTAGGGTTATCCTTGAGCCTATAAAAGGACCCCTAGATTGGCATTAGAGATACGAATTCACAAGTCTTAGAGTTTATGATTACAAGTTGTTTAGAGTTTAGAAAGTTCGATAATCTTAGAGTTGTTAAAGTATCTGCATAAGAAGCAGATTTAGAGTTATTAATAAAGTTGTTCTTCTTAGATTTATTGAGTAAATTCCGCGTACTTAATAAAGATTACTCAGTGTTTCATTGTTAATAACTTAGGATTTATCCGAGGTTAATAAACCTTAAACAAGCTAGTTAAGTTAGTTTGGTTAGAGTACAGCGATCCAACAAGTGGTATCAGAGCTTGTGTGGAAACTCTGACTAAGAAGAAACCCTAAAACCTACTACAAAACCTAAAGATGTCGACTGATTCTATTCCACCACCATCCATCACCTCAATGAGGATACCTGTCATCAAAAAGGGTAAATATGACTTATGGTGTACGAAGATGAGGCAGTACATTGCCATTACAGACCATGCTTTATGGAATGTAATTGTCAATGGTAATGAAGTAGTTCCAGAACCTGTAGCGATTGCTGGATAACCAATAGCACCTAAAGCAGTCCTGCCAGCATCAACTTTAAGGAATCAGGAGAAGGCACTTAATATTCTCTTGTCTGCCATTCCAGATGGTCATCTTCTCAAATTTCATGATGCAAAAGATGCAAAGCAGCTCTTGGCTGCTCTCAAGACCAGATTTGGAGGGAATGAAGCTTCTAAGAAGATGCACAGAAATCTGCTGAAACAATAATTTGAAACTTTCACTGTAGGTGAAAGAGAGAGTCTTGATGCTGCATATGACAGGTTTCAAAATCTTCTCAACATGCTGGAGTTATACAAGGCAGAAGTTTCAGTTGAAGATGCAAATCTGAAGTTTCTAAGAAGTTTGCCATCTACATGGCATGTTATTGCTACAATGATCAGAGGACAACCAGGTTTGGATGTCATGGACTTTGATGATCTCTACAACCATCTAAAGGTGTTTGAGCACGAGATGAATGGTCAAACAAGTTCTAAGTCTCACAGTATTGCTTTTCTATCATCTAAAAAGAAGGGTAGTACTTCCATTAAAAGTACTGCTTCTCCAACTCAAAGTACTGTGACTCAAAGTACTGTCTCGTATGCAGCTCCCACTCATGCTCAGCAAGCACTACCACCTCCTACTATGCACTAAGATGAAGTAGTGTGTTCCTTCTTTGCTCAACATGCTTCTTTACCTGTCACCTATGAAGAAGATCTCTCACAGATTGAAGAGGATACTTTGGAAGAAATTGATATAAGGTGGCAAGTAGCAATGATTACTGCAAGGATTAAGAAGTACATGAAGAAAACAGGAAAGAACATTGATTTCAAACCAAAACAGGGAATCACTTTTGACAAATCAAAGATTGAATGCTTCAATTGTCAAAAGACTGGACACTTTGCAAGGAAGTGCAGATTTGCTAAGTATCAAGCAAATAGAATGACTGAAGAACCAAAGCTGGAACTCAAAGAAATCCCTATTACTGAAACCAAAGCTTTGGTTGCTCAAGAAAGTTTATCAGAGGTTGACTTGAGTGCTGAGTTTGATGATGAACCAGTAACCTACTGTATGGTTGCTATGGAGGAAGAGGTTAAAGATTCTATGGAAGAACAGGACTGGAGCTCTGTTTTTGATGAGGAACCTGAACATGCTGCTTTGGAACCCAGAGACTGTCTAGGAGGATTTGACTGGAGCTTGGAGTTTGAAGATGATACTGTACTACTTGCTATGGTAGCTACATCACCAAGTTCATCTCCTATCTCTGAGGTATGCTCAAATTGTCATGATTTCTATCAAAAATTGCTAAAAAACTACGTGTTTGAAAGAGACAATTGTGTTAAGGCTAGGTCTGAAGTAGCAGGTTATCAAATTACTTTAGAGTCTTTGGAAGCTAAAATTATAACACATGAAAATAATGAAATGGCTTGGGCTGAAAAGTATGAACAACAGGATTACCAGTTAAAACTCAGTGAATGGAAACTAAACTGTAAAATTGCTGAAATTGAGAAACTCAATAAGGAGAGAGATGATCTATTAGCTAAGTTTGATGCCTGGAAAGAATCTGGCTTGTCTCATGTTGCTTATGTTGAAAAATAGAGAAGGGCTTACATTAGAACTGGCTTAGGATTTGGTATGGATTTTACTAACATGAAATAGAACACATCTAGTGATCAGGATGACTTAGATTTAGAAGATGTAACCACTAGTGATTTTGAACTCATTAATTATGTAGACACATCTAGTAATGAGGATTCAATTAGTGATTCACCTCTTGAGTATAAGAAAGACAAAGGTTATAATGCTGTTCCACATCCAGTTGGTAGTCATCAACCCATAAGATCTGATGTTTCACGTTTTGGTGTAGACAGCCTTGAGTTTAGGAAGAAGGTTATTGGTCAATCTAGGTCAGAAACCCTAAAAGAAACTGTTAATACCAATTGTCAAAGTCAAGCAGTACCTTCAACTCAAAGTACTGCTCCACAAGCAGTACCTTCAGGAAAACCTTTTCAAAACAGTAATGCTAAACCTTTTTGGGATAACTTTGGTCAAAACAGATTTAATCATTCATCTAGAATGCAAAATACTTTTGGTCATAGACATAGGAGTAGACACTTTGGAAGTATGGGTGAAAAACTGTGTTTTGTATGTTATAGTCCTAATCACTTAATCAAAGATTGTGACCGACACTCAGAATATCTAAGCAAGTTTCCAAAGAATAAGTCTACTAACCAGAAACCTAGAGAGAACAAACCAGTCTGGAATAATTCTAATAGGGTCAATCACAGTAACTTCTCATCAGATCATAGGTACCCTCACCAAATAAGATCTTTTTCTAGACAACCAGTACCTTCACAAGCAATACCTTCTCAAAGTACTGCTCAGTCAGCACAAGGTACTGCTCACACTACTTGGAATAGGAACCCTAGGAGATCTCACTATTATCAACCTAGAAGGTACTATAACTCACATAGGGGATCTAGATCCCAGGAACCAACTGTTAAAACTGAATGGGTTAAAACTGATGAGGGACAAACTGTACTTTCAACAAAAAGTGAATCTGGTGTTTTCATAATACAGGAAAAAGAGAATGAATTTGAAAAAGAGAGTTCTGTTGAAAATCCAGTAAGTTTTGAAAATCCACATGCTAAAACTCAAAAGATAATCCTGGATCATGTTTTGAAAAATAGTGGAAATTACATACTCAAAGAATTTGAGTTTGTAACTCCACACGGGGAACACAAGTCAGTAATGGCTTGGGTTCCTAAAAGAGACTAACTTTCTAAACCTTTGTGCAGGGCAACCCAGAGGAGGAACTTAAAGATCATCTGATTGTAGATAGTGGTTGCTCTGGAAGTATGATAGGAGATAAGGAGATTTTGTCAGATTTTAGATCTATTAGTGGAGGGAGAGTTGCATTTGGGAGTGATCCCAATGGAGGAAAGATTACTGGGAAATGAACAATCAAAGCTGGAAGAATCAATTTTGAGAATGTTAGATATGTGAAGGAGCTAAAGTTCAACTTATTGTCAGTCTCTCAAATCTGTGATAAAAAGCATCATGTGTTATTCACTGACACATAATGTCTCATTCTTTCATCTGACTTCAAGTCTGTTGCTGATGACTTGGTAGTACTCAGAGTACCAAGAACCAATCATGTGTATAGTCTAGACATGAAGAGTCTTCACTCTTATGGAAGAGCCACCTGTTTAGTGGCAAAAGCATCAACTGAAGAAGCACATCAGTGGCATAGAAGATCGGGCCATGTTAATTTTAAGAATATCAACAAACTGGTCAAAGGCAATTTAGTTAGAGGTTTACCTTCAAAGACTTACAAGAATGATCACTCATATTTGGCATGCAAGAAGGGTAAACAGCATAAAGCTTCATGCAAGAAGCTCGAGGAGAGAACTATTAGAGAACCATTGGTGCTGTTACATATGGATCTGTTTGGACCTGTCTCTGTGGCAAGTTTAAACAAGAAGAAGTACTGCTTGGTTATTACAGATGATTGCAGTAGATTCAGTTGGGTATTTTTCTTGGGTTTTAAAGATGATACTTTTTATGCTATACAGACTATAATCATCACACTGGAAAACCAATTGAGACTCAAGGTTAGAGGTATTAGATGTGACAATGGGACTGAATTCAAGAACAAGCAAATGGATGAATTTTGTGCTAACAAAGGAATCAAGAGGGAGTTCAGTATTGCCAGAAGACCACAGCAGAATGGTGTTGCTGAGAGGAAGAATAGAACTTTGATTGAAGCAGCCAGAACTATGCTTGCAGACTCTCAACTACCTATTCAATTCTGGGATGAGGCTATAAGTACTGCTTGCTATGTACTTAACAGAGTATCAGTCACCAAACCACAAATGAAGACACCTTATGAGTTGCTGATGGGCAACAAACCCAACATTAGATTTTTGAAGCCTTTTGGATGCCCTCTCACTATTTTAAACACTATTGATAATTTGGGAAAGTTTGATGGCAAGTCAGAAGAAGGATATTTATTGGGATATTGTACCAATAGCAAGGGCTTTAGAGTATACAACAGAGTTACTAAGAAGGTTCAGGATTGTCTTCATGTTGAGTTTTTTGAAGATCAAGAGAATCAGAAGGGTAAAGGTCCTGATTTGATGTTTGATCTTGAGGTTTTAACTCCTTCCATGAACTATGTACCTGTCAGAGAAGAAAATCAACCTATTTATCATGGAGAAGATTCACAATATGTTGTTCATGGAGTTCATATTAGACCTGATGCTGTTACTGATACAGAACCAAAGAAAAGTACTGATGCTCCAAAGCAAAGTACTGATAAACCAAAGCAAAGTACTGATGAACCAAATCCGTCACTATCTGCTGAGGATCAAGCTGTTTAAGAGACACTTAATCAGATGCTTTTTCAAGATATAATGGCACATTCTCATTCTGATGAACAAAGAAGAGCTTATGAAGAAGCAAAATAAAAAGAATAAGCATGCAGAGAATTCTCACAGTACTTTGGACAGTACTTTCGACCAAAGTACTGATACACCAAATGACAGTACTTATGATGATTTGGATGATCTGACCATGCCTGGTTTAGAAGAAACTGATGATGAACTTGAAGATGAAGGTATTTTCTCAGATTCCAATGAAGGTGCTGATTATACTTACTTGGATGATGCATATGGAGTTCCACAGTCTCCAATCTTACGAATCCATAAGAATCATCCAGCTGATCAAATCATTGGACCTTCTACTTCTGGAGTTATGACAAGACACAAAGCTAAGAGTTTCATAACATCTCACAATGCTTTACTTAGATTTGTGTATAAACAAAACAGGCTAAATCATAAGGACCATCAAACCTGCCTATTTACTTGTTTCATCTCTCAAGAGGAACCCAAGAATATTGCTCAAGAATTGACTAAAGAAAGCTGGGTTGAAGCTATGCAGGAGGAACTTCTTCAATTTAAACTTCAAGAAGTTTGGGTTTTATGTGATCTTCCAGATGGGAAGAGAGTTATTGGAACCAGATGGGTCTTCAGAGTGAAAAGAGATGAAAGAGGCAATGTTATTAAATACAAGGCAAGATTAGTAGCTCAAGGCTACAGACAAGAAGAAGGAGTAGATTATGATGAAGTATTTGCTCCTGTAGCAAGGATTGAGGCTATTCGAATATTTCTTGCTTTTGCTTCATATATGGGTTTTCAGGTTTACCAAATGGATGTCAGGAGTGCCTTTCTCTAAGGCACTATTACAAAAGAGGTGTATTTTAAACAACCTCCAGGTTTTGAAGATCATAAGCACCCTAACAAAGTCTACAAGGTGGTTAAGGCTCTTTATGGCCTTCATCAGGCACCTAGAGCTTGGTATGAAAGGCTCTCCACTTTCTTATTAAAACATGGTTACAGAAGGGGGGCTATTGACAAGACTTTGTTTATCAAGAGAGACAAGAAGGATATCATGTTAGTTCAAGTGAATGTTGATGATATCATCTTTGGAGCTACCAAACAGTCTATGGTGAAGGAGTTTGAGTAGCTGATGCAGAAAGAATTTCAGATGAGTTCAATGGGTGAGTTAACTTTCTTTTTGGGACTTCAAGTTAAGCAGTCTAAGGAAGGCATTTTTATCAGTCAAGACAAGTATGTATCTGACATACTTAAGAAGTTCAGTTTTGATGCTATGAAGCCAGTAACTACACCTATTAAATCAATCAACTCATTGGGTAAAGATGAAGATGGACAACCTGTTGAAGTCAAGTTATACAGATCAATGATTGGCTGTCTAATGTATTTTACTGCATCAAGGCCTGATATTATGTTTGCAGTGTGTTTATGTGCAAGATATCAAGTCTCACCAAAGGTCTCTCATATGAATGTAGTAAAGAGGATTTTTAGTTATTTGAAACAGCAACCCAAGTTGGGGTTGTGGTATCCTAAGGAGTCACCTTTTCACTTAGAAGCTTTTTCAGATAGAGATTATGCAGGTGATAATTATGATAGAAGATCAACAACTGGAGGATGCCAATATCTTGGAAGAAGGTTAGTCTCCTGGCAATGCAAGAAGCAGACAATTGCAGCAACATCCTCTACTGAAGCTGAATATGTGGCTACTGCAAGCTGTTGTGGACAAGTTTTGTGGATGCAGAATCAACTCTTGGACTATGGGTTCAATTTTAAGAATACTCCTATCAATATTGATAATGAGAGTACTATCTGTATTGTGAAGAATCCAGTTTATCATTCCAAGACCAAGCACATTCAGATTAGGCATCACTTCATTAGATATTGTTATAAGCATAGGCTCATTAATGTTGTTAAGGTTCACACAGATGATAATGTAGCTGACTTACTCACCAAAGGCTTTGATGTTTCAAGATTTAATCATTTGGTGGTGAGTATTTGCATGATTAACTACTGAGTTACATTTTAGGGGAGGACTATAAGGTGTTAGTATAGTCATATGCATTGTTTGAGGGGAGGATATGTATGTATACTTAGTTTTTACAGAGGAATTTTGGAAAGTACTGCTTTTAATTTCATGAAAGTACTGCTTGGGAAAGTACTGCTTATGTGGAAAGTACTATTTGTCGTATTAAAGTACTGTTCCAATGGTAATATTGAGGGGTAATTGTTATTAACGGCAACTTTGTTATTATGGGTTGTGATTTTTCAAATCCTAACTATAAATAACTACTTTCCGAGTTTCCCTCTAATATTGATACATTAGAATCTTTTTCTTCTTTATCTCACCATTTACCATCTCTTTATTACTCGATCATATCTTTTAATTGTGCTTATCTATTCATCAATGGCGAATCGACCTACTGTTTCAAAGCACAATATGGTGGCTAATTTGGACAAGACTGAGGCGAATGTGGCTTTTCATGACTTTATTGATTATCTTACTAGGTCGCAAATCAGTTATGCTCTTTTAGTGGAGCTGGATATTATTGCACCTTCGATTCAAGAATTTTGGGCTAATTCAAGAGATAATATGGAAGAAGATGAATACTATATTAGATCAACAGTTGTTGGAAGAACTGTGAAGATTACTGAAGCATCTATTCGAGAAGACTTGTTGTTTAATGATGAAGAAGGGGCTCTTCGTTTTGCTAAGGAGTTGATTTGGGAAACTTTTGGGCATATTGGTTATGAAGGGTCTTTGACAGAACAAACGTTCAAGAAAGCTTTATTTTGTCCTCAATGGAAGTTTTTGATTCATGTATTCCTCCATTGCATAAGTGCTAAAAGTACTTCTTGGGAGCAGTTTGGGTCAAACATAGCATCTGCTATGGTGGGATTAGCTACAAATCGTGTTTTCAATTTTTTAAGGCTTATTCTGGATGGCATGCTTTCTCACATTTCTCATGGATCAAAATGGTTAATGTATCCCAGGTTTGTACATGTCTTTTTGAACAAACAACTTGCTGATGTACCTAAGCTTACGGATTTACTTCCTGTTATTGTACAACAAGCAAAGATTTTTACTTTTATGGCATGAAGAAGTGATTTATTCAGAGGTCCGGATACACCATTAACTACTTCCATGATGGAAGTTGTTCAAGCTGTTAGAGCTGATGTTGAAGATGATGAAGCTAGTGAAGGTACTGCACCTGCAAGTACTGCTTCTGCAAGTACTGGTTCTCAAAGTGCTGCATCTCAAGGAGGTACTGCAACTCATGATACTGCTTCCCCAAGTATTGAAGTTCAAGAAGAGGTTGCAGGTTCACCTTCTATATCTCCACCACAATCTGTTCCTGTTTCTCAACCAGAGGCACATTCACCAGTTCAAGGAGATACTTCACATACTATCCCTCGTAAAGGATTAACATTGGATAATTATCTTTTGACAAGGGAGTTGGTCAAGTTGATGAAGAATTCTGAGACTCAAGCTAAACAAATTAAGAGGTTGATGCTCAAGTATAAGAGGTTAAAGAATTTTGTTAAGCCTTTTATCAAACGTTATCGCTTATGGGTTAAGGAAGAACACAAGTGCAGAAGGCAATTTAAGAAGAAAACCAAAAGCAAAAAGGTTCCTAAACCATCTTCTGAACAATTGAGGAGGAATTTAGAAGAAAATAATTTGTAAGAAGATGTTAAGGAAAAAGAAACTCAAGGTACTGAAGAACGTGTTGTTATTGAAAGTACTGAAGAAGAAAGGTCTGAAGATCAAGGTAGGGTTTAGGGTTTAGGGTTTAGGGTTTAGGGTTTAGGGTTTAGGGTTTAGGGTTTAGGGTTTATGGTTTAGGGTTTAGGGTTTAGGGTTTTTTTTTTTTTTTTTTTTTTTTTGGGTAAAAGGGATGATACCCCGGCAAATATATTAAAACAACCAAACTATACAAAACGAACTAACTATGGACATTCCCATAGTAGTAAATGTGCTAATTCCATACCGTTGATGATTTTTTTTCTTAAAGGTAAATATTATTAAGAAAAGGAGCCAACAAAGGGCAAGAACAAAACAAGCACAAAGCACTAAAAACTGTTAGGACACTTCCCTAACTAGCTATGCTAAGGCTACACGCCAAATGGCCAAAGATGATATCCACAACAAACATAACCAAAGAAACAAAAACATAAAAACAGAATACAAATAGAACCAACAACAAAGACCACTATATTCCTATAGCATACTCTGGATCCATAAAACAGAAAGGGACCAACCAAACTGTGTTATTCCACCACCATATACTATAAGACATATAGAGCCATAACAAGCTGGAAATCTTCAAACAAAGAACAACCCATCTCATCCAAGGCCAAAACATCTTCCAAGTGAAACCTGTAATCAGAAAATAGAGGAGTGCCAAAGTGGCAGCCTAGAGGAGATCACCTCCTTAAAAAACCTATTCAAAGCAAAACCACAAGGGAAAAAACTTAGAATAGGAAAAAGAGTGTAACTCTCCCCTAGACCTCCCCAATCAAATCTTCTCATATCATTAATCTTCTTGAGCATTCTGAACATACCAAACAGCTTTCCAAAGTATGTAGATATAATGAAAATGCTCCACCAACCTGTATCATAACATTTCTGCAACCACCAACTAAGACAGATAACAATAAAATCATTAGACCCATTCATAATCATAATCAAAGGATTCCAGATTCTATTACAAGCCCAGAATCCAGAACCCATAGACCACCACCCACACCAGCTAAAAAACTTAAAACTACCCATCATCAATATTCTCTTTAAGAAGCTCTTCCACCATTCTTCTATAATACACATTTTTATCAATCTGTAACTCCCATATCCTAGCAGCCTCCATAGTGTTGGAATTAATGTTAAGCTTTGTTAGGAATTAGAAAATTCCATAGTAAAGAGTCGGTCACCCCAAGTGTTATCTAGCATAAGTTAGCTCGTAGACAAATCGTTAGTTACGTTATTTATTGTTTTATTAGTTAGTTATTAGTCTAGTTTAGCATAGTGCAAAACCGTGGAGGAAGGACGGGTCTTTACCCTCTGTATCCCTGATCCACAGGCCGATAGGAGGTCGAGTATTTGTAAGTATAAATACCCCTTCCATCCATGGAAGGGGTGGTGCTTCATTTTAATCTAATCATTCATTTGTGTAAACCTCTAGCAAGAACACCCTCTCTCTCTAACTTTCTCTCTCTAATGGCTAACATGTATTTTGATCTCCCAAGACCACCCGAATCATCAAACACATAATATTTGGATCCTAACAATTGGTACCAGAGCCAAGGTTATGTTGTTTTTGATGATTCTTATGGTCTTTGCTTGGTTCGTATGGGTTTTGGGTTTAAAGTTTGATACTGGTTTGATGGTCTAAGTTGGTTTTTGATGTTCTTTGGTCATACTCAATAATGTTTTTATGTCACGTTGGTTATTGATGTTTTGTTATGGTTTGTCTTTCACATGGTCAATATTTTTGTTACAAGCTTCACGTATCAATATGAGTCAAACTGTTTGTTAAAACCATTCGTGAATATCAAACTGTTTACAAACCATTTGTGTGATCAAACTGTTTCTCTTGTGGTCATATTGCAGTCAAACATGGTCAAAACAGTGAGAGAAAAAAAATATATATATATATCATCTTTAATGTAGTTTTTCTGGGTTCGTTATGAATATGGTCGGAAAACTGAGTCGGAAAACTCATCGTAAAACTGTAATATCTTGCTAGCGACTTGATGAACCCAATAACAGACCTGGCGACTTGTCTTTACAGGTCGTCTAGATTCAGTGCACTTGAGTAGCGAGTTATGCTAGCGACTTAAGGACAAAATTAGCGACTTGTTACTGAACGAGTCGTAGCGACTTAGTGCTAGCGACTAAGTGCTAGCGAGTAAGTGCTAGCGACTTAGTGCTAGCGACTTAGTGCTAGCGACTTAGTGCTAGCGACTTGACTCTTGACAGAAATGATGAAGAATGAGAAGACTTGACATCAAAAACCAAACACCAAGTACCCAAAACTCATAAAACCTCAGTATTAATTCATCATAGGTCCATGAAACTCAATCTACAAATCCATTTCATTCGACAACACAATCACCTATCTACAAAACCATCACTATTACTACTTCAATCATCATCAGTATACTGATTTTTCATCTAACGAGACACAAAGAAAATTCTTAAAAACTTCAAATAATCTCAGACTCGTGATACAAGACTTCTAAATCGATTTATATCATCCAAATCACAAGTAACCATCATAGATCTTGACGTAATGAAAACATAATTACAATAATGATCTCAGATAAATTCGTGGCACTTAATTGATACATCAAGACAGCCTTATGTTCTACTCACGAATTCTCATCATCATAGATCATAACTATTGATTAATTTTTGAACATCATAACGAGACATAACATGGGTGTTATTCTCTTCTATATGATTCGTTCATGGCTCTCATCAAAAGAAATCATCAAGCTAATATGGTCTATAATTTTCGAACATAAAAAGATGACTATAACAAGTTTGTTACTTCATCTTCTTGTTTCGAGATTACAAATACTAAATCGAGTTGTACTTCTATCTCTACCTACCTGGGTTGGCTTTTGAAGCTTCGTCTTTTTGATTGAGCCATCCCTATGGCTTTGAAGACCGTCTTGCCATCCCTGTGGCAAGGTCGTTATGTGCCTTCTCTGTGGCGAGGACACTATGAACTATGGAACATAGGTGCAGCATACTAATGAAGAAAATGAGAGGCGCTTGTTTATGTTTAGGGTTTGGATAAGAGAAGGGGGCGGATTTGTGTGAGATTGATTTTAGGGTTTGATAGGTGCCTGAGATGATGGTTGGAAAAGAGGCGTGAGTTTGTGTGAGTTATTAGGGTTAAGAATGTGTTAGATGTTCGTTAAATATCCGGTTGATTAGGGTACATTATGGGTGGGCCTGAAATTGGACATGAGTATCTATATCATTTAATGGGCCGTGATTTGAGATCCAATAGGTGATTTTCCTATGAGCCGTGTAGTAAACGTTTTATGATATTTGATCTGTGCCCGGTGGAAATTGAAGAGTCTTGCACTCAAGCGTGGATCTATTTCATTTTCATTTAGCCCGGTGGAAACTTTTTGAATCAAGTGGTGTCATTATTGTACTTCTGTTAACGACAATGAAAATAGACGTCTTGTGTTTAAATTCTACTTGGGCAAAATATGTGATGGACCTTATGTGCGGATTGAAACGAAATGAATTCTGTGTACATTTTTGTGAAATGGACCGAGTGGGACTTTATATGATCCATATGGTGAGGTCTGATATTAGTCTTTGGACCGGGCCCCGATTATTCAAGTAATCAAATTTGGACCATACACATGATTGGATCGGATGGGATTCTCAAGAGAATTGTTTGGTTATGAATGGTGAAAATGGGATTGGATGAGGTGATTTGGTGTGATAATGAGATTCGATGGGTTATAAGGTTTGGCACTTTGGTGTATACTTTCTCACGAAGAATATTATGTCACGGCTTGAAGTATTTATTGGAAATGTTGACTACGGGGTTGTTTAGACGGTATTTCGTATTTGGATTTGAAGTGAGGTTTTCCAGGCGTGTTTACTTATTTTATCTTCTTTCTTTCTACCCTTCCGCGAAGATGACTTGTTTGGGCTTTTATAGAGTGTGATAAAGACTTGGCTATTTAGTTACGGCTGTGATTCTTCTCGATTAACCCACAACTTAGCTATCACTTCGGTGTCTCACACAGTTGAGGATATGTCAAGAGGTGTTGTACATTGGGTTCACCGTTTCTTCTTCACAAGAATTAGTACAAGGTTAAGTAACAAATCTGGGGATTTCTACTTCATGATCAAGTTTGGTATATCGGGTTTACTTCTCCATATGGTCACTACAATAGCCGACTGATTGCTTGAATGATGTGTTTACCAAAGTGTTAATTGGATGGTTGATGATGTTGGATAAGGATTTGTTGATGAACCACTGCATGTTCCCCTAAAACAGATATTCACCGAAACCAAAGTTGTCATAACACATTAAAGATGACATTGTTTATGGTTTTGTCTTGATTTTGTAAAATCCCGCGAAAGAACCTATTTCTCGGTTTAAATCATAGACTTGTAAAATCCCGTGACAATGGAAACATCCTGGTATTAGTAAAGTGCATTTCCGGATCTATCTTACGGTTTATTCTTGGTTTTGTAAAATCCCGCAAAAGAAACTATTTCTCGGTTTAAACCATAGAGTTGTAAAATCCCGTAATGATGGAACCATCTTGGAGAAGAGAAAGTGTAATTCTGGATCTTTTGATGCTGGTGCCACGGTTTCTGCTTCAAAGAAGGGATAAAAGGGTGTACTTCATGAATTGGATGTGTGTTTGGATATTCATCATGGCGGTTTGGTTACTTCAAAGTTTTACGGGGTTATGCTCATTAAACCATGGTCGGGATGAAACCATTATCATAGTTCACATAAAAAGTCAAAGGAGGCTAGATTTGAGCAGTTCAGAATATGTGACAACGGCGTTAATTCAGTATTATTTATTTGAGGTTGAAGTGAAATATCACGGGCAAGTGCACTTAGTATCTGAAGGTATCGGGGATGGTTGGATGAAGATTCTTCGAGATCCTTGTTCAAGCTTATTATCAAAAACGAAGACTTGGAAATCTAGTTATTGTTGGGTGTCTTTTACCTTTTCTTTTACCACTTGGGGGAATTGGGCTCATACCACCACAAAATAACTATCACTTTAAGGAGTTACGTTGTAGTGCTCAGTGTCACATTCAATTGTGGATTTTCAAGAGGTGGCATACGTCTTATACTCGATGGTTGGTTGGTTGAAGAGTATAGAGTAATTAGAGATTCAATGGAGCATGAATTCTCGGCACCGCTCTTTGTTACATATGTGCAAGTTTAAGTCACGAGTTCGGGTTAGTTTACTTCAGGGTCAAATTCATCATATTGGGTTGTCTCCATCAGCTGTCACGACAAAGAGCCTACAGAATGATAATGGGGATGATTACATGTTTTGCTAAGAGAGCAGAAAAGAGAGAGATTATGACGTATGAACACAACAGTTCATGCCTCGTACTCTAAAGAAAAGAAATGTGTACGTTTCAGTGCGCATTATTTTCAGAAGAAGAGAAATCTTCTTATGACGTTTGAATACTTCAGTTCAAGCCTCGTACTCTATAGAAAAGAAATGTGTACGCTTCAGTGCGCATTATCTTCGGAAGAAGAGAAATCTTCTTATTATGACCATTCTCATCAACATGCTTCATACTTTTTCCATGCGCTTCAGTCTTCAAGTGAACTGGGCTACCACTGATTGTTTTTCTCATTCCACTTGCTCGATTATAATGAAGATGGCGACATCACGTGCTTATTTTGCGGGAGAGAAGTGTGAATAGAACATTCGGATGATTTTCACTTATTTAATCAAGAATGGCATCTCCGTATGCAATTCTTGAGGGGGAGAAGAAGTGTGAAATTACTGCATGGTTGATTGATTTCTGAGAATAAATGGTCAAACGGCTCCAAACTCATGTAAGAACCGATCTTCTTCTTATCGGGTCATCGTTACATGGAGTTTCTTCTATGAGCCGTTAGTTGACATCTTCACAAGCTGATATGAGTTTATTGACAAAGTGCTTCCGGTTAATGCTTCACGTGCACATCAACATGATGATTCCGAACAACCTTCTGTTCTTGTTTGATGTGATTGTTTGCTTGGTATTACCATTTCGTGTGTTCGTTGCGGCCTGATTGCTGATTTCCTTGATAAACATCTTTCTGTTCTTGTTTGATTGGGAGGGATTTTAGTTAAGGGGATTTGCAAGATGTAAGTTGATTGGGATGCTTTTTGGTGATGTTCTTGTTATTGGTGAGTTGAAGATGTTAACTTTCTATTCCCCAACTGGAAAATCTTGAAGAAGGTCGAGTCTTCAGTCGGTTCTACATTTTCTGCTACATGTTAGAAGACTAAAGACGAGTTGCATTTAACAATCTAAAGACTTCTTCTTAATTCATGGCATTTATCAAACAGATTGTCGGTTTAGGGGAGAGCACTAATTGGGGGAGAGTGATATGTCGAATATAATCCCCAATTAGACTTGCTCACATTCTTCAGCAAGTTGATTCTCACAAAGACTTCAAGTATTCTTCTCAAAAGATTTCAAGTATCTGGGCTTACAAAGTGTTGCTGATTCTGAAGTGTCAAAACCAGCAAGGGGGAAAGAGACACGCATCTAAACGCGAGTAAACTTGATGGGCTTAATACTTCTAAGTGATTGAAGATATCCCGGGAAGACTAATGTCATTACCGCAGAGAAACTCAATGTTTGACTCAAGGCGTTTAGTGTTCTTATTCCAACTATGTGGGGGAAGAGATGGAAGAGTTAGTTTCTGAAGATGAAAGAGGTACACAAGTGTGTGATGATTTTGATGTTATCACAATCATCAGGGGAGAGATATTGTGTACATTGGGGATGCTCAGCTACTTCACTTGAGGGCTTAATTAGTGATTCAGAGATATAATCACTTTCCGGTGTTGACATCCGCAGAGATTGTCACCCGCAGAGATAATCAGTGATTCGGCCTGCCTCTTCAATGTTATCGGTTATTCTCTCTTTGGGCATTCGGGTACTTCGGGTTCTTGAGCTTCATACACTTTCTTCAGGGGGAGAGAAAAGTATACATTGGGGTTATTCTTTGGATATTGGACTTAATCTGCTACTTCGATGGTATAAGTTTCTTTGTCTTCGGGTTTGTGTATTCGGGTTCGTGAGCTCTAGTCTAAGAGACTGACTGCATCAATTCGTCTACTTGGGGGAAGTGGTTTCTTGACAACTTGTGGTATGGATTGCTTCAGACTTCAGTGGATATGGAATCTGAGAAGATTATTTATACGTGGGATGATACGTTGCTGTTCTTGTTGATGATATAACCTCGAACGAAGAACCTCGATTATCGTTCTTAAATGGAGCAGCGGGATTTATGATTATGGTGTGCATCTTCGTGCACCTGGCTAAGGAAAGCTTGAAATAAAGCTTCAAATCTGCTCATCCAAAGGATTTTCGGTTTGGGGGGAAGCTGCCAAAGTCTCACTTTCAGATGGTTCAATTTCTTTCTTCGATTCAAGAGCCCTGGAAGCTTTGGTGGTGAATGTTTAAGAGTTGATGACTTCTATCTTCTACGACGTGCTGCTCGATATCCTTATCTCGGTACTCGTATCATCATCTTCTTTAACTATATCATCTTCTCTATCTTTGTATATATTTATCTGAAAAACAAAATACAAAAATATAAAACCAACAAAAAGAAAATAGAAAAATATAAAACCTTCAAAAAAACCCATAAAAATCAGAAAATTTCAAAAAATACCAAAAATATGTTTTCACATGACATGTCTTCTGGTATCGATAACATCTACGGTCTTAGAAATGTCATTCAATAAAGGCACGGGACCATAGATGAAGTTCGAGCAGGAGGTGTAAATATTCTTTTCAAAACATGTCTCAAAATATGGCTTACAGTTATTTCAGACTGTAACCCGCGCTTTAAAAAATGGCTTACAGTTATTTCAGACTGTAACCCGTGCTTCAAATAATGGCTTGCAGTTATTTCAGACTGTAACCCGCGCTTTTACCGTGGTTTGCTATTATTTCTGATAGCAACCCGTTTTTCAAGAAAGGAAAGTGCTACGCTAAACCAATTTTCAAATATTTCGTGCACTTATCCTAAAATACATTGAGGAAAGTATGTCGAAGGACTGCTGTTCCTACACAAATGTTTTTCCGTCTAAAATTCTTCAGAAAAATATTTGTTGTATTTCAAAATGGTGGTAAAATGAGTTGCTTGATAAATCAATCAGGATCAGAGTTTTTCGTATTAATTCGCAAAAACTCAATCGATGACTTCAGCACTTTTAAAACTTTTCAAGAAAAAGAGTCATTGATTGAGGGGGAGAATGTTTTCAAATTTATATCATCTAACGGACTTTCTTAATTATCCTACGTGCTTAATTAAAAATGATAATTGCCTGTGTCGAAGGACTAGGAATTTAGGATATGATTGTTAGGTTTAGATGATTAGAGTTTGATTAACACATAAACCCCATGCCTTATATGATCTGATTGTTATGTTGAATTGACTTTTATTAGTCGATTGCTGTTTGGGTGTTGTCGACCACCATATATTTGTATGTGTGTTCACTAACGTATGCAGGTATATTGGTTATAAGAATGTTCCCGATCCGGATCCCACAATTGAAGATGATTGGATGCCGAAAGGAAAGGGTAACGATATCTTGGGTTGACAAATGAAGAAACGGAGCTTAATTGGACTTCAATGGAGAGTTGGCATAAATGCAACGTAAGAGGTATCACTGCATCAGCAGACGGTTTTCTTCTAAGTGATTGAAGAAACGGAGCTTAATTTGACCTCAGTTGGCATTCAAAATGCAACATAAGAAGAAGTCTCACTGCATCTGCAGACGGTTTTTCTTCCAAGCTCTACAGCAACAACAGAAGCTTCTCAACCACTTAATATATCTTTGTGCAGGATACCATTTTTAAACAATTTTGAATAAGTTGATTAAATTGTTTTGAAAATGGAAAAATATTGTTTTGAAAATAAATTGAACTTAATTTTGAAAATCACCGGACTTCATTTTATCAAAACTTAAGTCACTCAATTATTGACTTCGGTCATCGATTGAGGGGGAGAGTGATTTTGAATAAATTATTTTCGAACAATATTGCTTCATAAAAGTCCGTTTGTACGCTAAAATGTGGTGATCTAAAGATTTAATGTTATGTCATGGTATGGTTTTCTTTAAAACTCAAAGATCTTTCAAAATGAAATTTTTTCTGTTCTTGTTTGATTGTGAAATTGTTTTGTTTTACTTAAAAGATCTCTTAAAAACTATCATACCTGACACTAACAATCTTTAATGTCTTAAAATGGTCCTTATCTGTCATCTTTCAAAATTGAATCTTGCCACGTCTTTCCCCAAAATTTTCTAAATTATTTAAATCAGTTGGGATCACAAATCTCAAATGGTTTGAAATTTCTGATCGGGGTAGAGATCGTGATTTAAATCTCAAATCTGTTTTAATGGAATTGGTTTTAGTCCTTCAAAGGCACTCCTGCCTCCATGTGCCAAACGATTTCAAATATACAATGCACATGTTCAGGAGGAGGATTTATCCAAAAACCAGATGAGTATTTAAACAAGGCCACATTTTCTCCCATGTTTTCTAAACCTAATTAAATCACTTGGGATCCAAAATCTCAAAGGATTTGATATTTTTGATCGGGGGAGAATTTGTGATTTAATAATGAAATTTGATAAAAGTTGATCGTTTTGATTCAGTTGTGCAGGCTGCTCTCTCATATGTGCTAAACGCTTTCGAATCTCGAAGCACATATTGAGGGGGAGCAAAACCATCGAGGTACAAAAGTTTTTTAAAAGAGATTATAAAGTACCTTGATTGTGTTTTCTAATGGTTTTCTTAATGGATTTTGTGATTGTGGATGTGCTTCAAAAGAACACTTGCCTCTATGTGATAAAAATGATTTCAAAAATCCTATGCACATATTGAGGGGGAGAATTTTACCATGAAAATCAAATGGCTTTTTCGTATGAAAATTGTGATCAAAGAAAATATTTCAAAGTCCTCTTGCCTCCATGTGCCAAACAATTTCTAAATCACACGCACATGTTGAGGGGGAGGTTTTCTAAATGATCAAAACTATTAAGGTACAAAATGCTTTGATCTCGGATCACAAGTACCTTGATTGTTTTTCCAAATGATTTTTCAATTGGTTTCATGAAGGAATGAACTGTACCTAAAGACCGACCAATTTACTTTATGCATGGTGTTATAAGGATGGTTAGGTTAGGTATTCGTTCCCACGATCCGCCAGAACCGGAGGGATCTACCCAGGGACAATCCACTAAATAGTGTAGAGTCCTTAGGTATATTGAAAAAAGGAGAAAAGTGAGGAATGGGAAGAGTGCAGACTGAGACTGAGCTAGTACTAGAATAAACCCAACAAGGTTCTAGTTATGAAGTCTCGGTAAGCACTGAAGGGGTTGAAGAATGAAAAAGAAATGAATGATAAAAGGGTGAAAAGAAATAGCCCTCCATCAATTCAACCTTAGGGCAGTAACCGGGTTCAATACATATGCTACTGGTGTTTACCAAGGTAACACTGGTATTGAAGACAAGACATCATGGACCCAGTGATGCACTGCACTAAACTTCCCAAACCACTCAAGTTCCTCTTAAAAGGGCTTGTTTCATTCTCACGAGGAACCTACATTATCTATCGACCTTCTCTTAGAGATTGTTGATATTGAAGAAGGAGACCCTCTCCCTAGTCTTCGGCATAGGAACCAAATGTGCACTATTGAGTCTAGAGCCAAGAGATCATCCACAATATCTCATTAGGACACTAAATTAATGAAGACTTGCTGTTTCACACAATGTGAAAAGTAAGAATATATTAAGAGTCCTACGCATTATCCTTGTGATATTGCCAGAACATCTGAGTGATATGCTAACATATTCACAATGAAGATGGAAAGCCTTCTGGAGCCAACATCAAACAAGCTCCTGGTAGGTGGCATGTGAGATCTATTCTATAGATCAACCATGTGACAACTGGATAGAAACAATGGGGAGATTCATTCTTGAATCAACCTTGGTCCAGGATTGGAATTGACGAATACTTTTGGAAAAACCGTTTGATGTGCAAACCTTCTTTTCTCTAGCACGTCGAATGTGTACTCATTTCAAATTCAAAAAGTATATCTGATTGAAAAATACTTTTAGAAAAACCGTTCGATGTGCGAATCTCTTCTTTTCGCTAGCACGTCGATTGTGTACTATTCTCAAATACAAAAAGTGTTTTATTGAAAATTGATCTTTCTCATAAAACCTTCGTCGTATTGCAAAACTCTTTATTCTAAGCAATACGCGATTGTTTTCAAATCAATTTTTCATCAATCAGTGAATCTCAATTCGCTGGTTCACTCACTCCGTGTTGTCTTCTTTGAGACGTTCCGGTTTGAGAACAGCTAGAACAGCTGCGAAACCCTGTCAAGGAGATTCTTAGGAATCCTACCTGATCACAGGCAGTACTTGTACTGATCAACGGGGAACCGTGGGCCGTGTACCTCAATTCAACGAAAGTGATCAAAGACACTTTCGTGCGCTTTATTGCTAACTGTCTTATGCAGGTACACCCCGACGATTGCAGCTGATCAGAATTGAGGAGTCAATCCAAAGCCGCATGTTCACAGCAACCACACTTAATTGAAGAAATCATGACTGGTGCATATCTACATAACCTGGTTCTGATATTTTTATACTATGCTTCTGCTACGCTGCTGCAAATATCATGAACCAGTAAGGCTTCCGCAACTCTGATGGAAAGATGTCATGATTCAAAAGTGTGAGCATGTCGGTCCAAATGTCACAACTTCACATGAAGGCAACACTACTATGGATGATCCAGAGAGATTTACTGTGGCTGATGATCTCAAAGAAAGCTCGAAGATCATCAAAGATGTGGATCAGTTCAAAGACCTCCACTGAAAGTACATAACTATGCGGACTTTGAAGTTGCACTGCTAAATTACAAGGATTGCGGAATTGAAGAATTAAAGTCTACGAGCTCAAGAACAAAGTCAAGAATAGAATGCTAGGATTCGAAATGTAAAACATGGGGTGACCTCCCTTAGGGGGAGATTGTTAGGAATTAGAAAATTCCATAGTAAAGAGTCGGTCACCCCAAGTGTTATCTAGCATAAGTTAGCTCGTAGACAAATCGTTAGTTACGTTATTTATTGTTTTATTAGTTAGTTATTAGTCTAGTTTAGCATAGTGCAACACCGTGGAGGAAGGACGGGTCTTTACCCTCTGTATCCCTGATCCACAGGCCGATAGGAGGTCGAGTATTTGTAAGTATAAATACCCCTTCCATCCATGGAAGGGGTGGTGCTTCATTTTAATCTAATCATTCATTTGTGTAAACCTCTAGCAAGAACACCCTCTCTCTCTAACTTTCTCTCTCTAATGGCTAACATGTATTTTGATCTCCCAAGACCACCCGAATCATCAAACACATAATATTTGGATCCTAACAAGCTTTAAACCCAACAACTTCATTCTAACAGTTCCCACTATAATCTTAAACAAGCTATCCTCATCTCTAAACTCCTTCTTAAAGCATCTAGAATTTCTCTCCTGCCACACAAAATACACACAAGCTCCCCATACCAACCTCTGAATAATGCTCCAAACAGTATTATTGGCAGATTTGTTTGAAATGAAAGACACAATACTAGCCCATTCATTTGAAATATCATCCATTTTAGCCATAGGCTTTAACCTATTCCACAAGCTTTTAGCAAAAGGGCATAGAAAGAAAAGATGTCTATGTGTCTCATTATCCTGATTACACAGATGACAAGTCATGCTCTGTATACTCATCCACTTAGACAGTCTATCAAGAGTCTTCAACCTACCCTTAATAGCAACCCATAATATAAAAGCATGTCTCGGTATACATTGATTATACCAAACATGTCTATACCAAATAACCTTGGGACATTCATTACTAACAGCATACCAAACTTCTTTAACAGAAAAGTCCTTCACATTACCCTTTTTATCTACCCACACAGTCTTATCCTCTACATCACAATCCAACTTAGGAACGGGAACATCGATAACTTCTCTAAATCTATCCTCCCACTCAATAGGCCACATCCATTCATTATCCTGGATCATGTCCGCCACTTTAACTTTAAAACACATATTAGCTTGTTCAAGCATTCTATGGCTAATTAATCTGTTTAAAGGACCATTACATACCTTTTATCAAACCAAACATTACATACCTTTCCATTACCAAGTTTAACCTGAACAAAGTTTTTGATCTTGTCTCTTAAGTCCAATAACTGTTTCCAACACCAAGAATACCCTCTATTCAGTTCAACATCCCACATACTTCTACCTTTTAACCAATAAATATTAACCCATTTGACCCATATAGAATCTTTTCTACTTACTATATTCCAGATATGTTTTGCCATCAAAGTTTCATTCCACAACTTAACAGGTTTAAGCCCTAAACCCCCCTGATCCTTTGGCTTGCAAACCTCTTTCCATGAAACACTAACCATACCCCTAATACTACTACCTCTAGTCCAAAGGAAGTTTTTGAACAACCTATCAATCTGCTTACATATACTAGCAAGTAACAGGAATAGAGAAGACCAATAAACTTGCAAAGAATACAAAATAGAAGAGATAAGCTGTAACCTGCCAGCAAATGATAGATCATAGTTTCTCCAGTTATGAATCCGCTTCTTGATCATCTCAACCAATGGCTTGCAATCCATATCAGATAACCTATTGGAGACCATTGGAACACCCAAATACTTGATAGGTAGCACTCCTTCATTAAACGGCATTACCAACTTTATATTAGCCACAACATGCTCAGACACATTACCAAAGAAAGCTTCACTCTTGGTCATACTAGGATGAAGCCCCGAACTCATACAAAATTCATCTAACCCTCTTCTCAAAACAGATGCTGATATCAGATCCCCATGACACAACATAAGTAAGTCATCCGCAAAGCACATATTTGTGATTTTAAGCTCCTTGCAACCCCAATGATATTTAAACCCCTTTTCAACCTTCACATGCCTCTGAATCATCAAATTAAGCACCTCCATGACTAAAGTAAAGAGATAAGGGGACATTGGATCCCCTTGTCTCAACCCTCTACCCGCCTTAAAGAAACCATTTAGCTTACCATTTATGCAAACAGAAAATGAAGCAGTGGTTAGACAAACCATAATCCAATGTACCATTACAGGATGGAAACCAAATTGCTTTAGGATGAATTCAAGAAACTGCCAATTCACGGTATCATATGCCTTTTGTATGTCAATCTTAAAAGCACATCTACTTGATCCCCCCCAAGTTTTCCAATTATAACCCCTCATCAATTCCTGTGTCAGCAGTATGTTATCACAAATCTGTCTACCTGGAATAAAGGTACTCTGGTACTCCCCCACAAGCCCACTCAAAACCACCTTAATCCTATTAGTTATAATCTTACTAATAGTTTTATAAACTACATTACAACAACTTATAGGCCTATAATCACTGACTTTCTTAGGTGTAACAATTTTAGGAATTAAAGAGATAACAGATGCATTAACCTCACCAAGCATCTTGCCATTAGCGAAGAACTCCTTGACTGCAGCACAAGTATCCTCACCCACAACACTCCAAGCACTCTTAAAGAACTTGGACGTATAACCATCAGGACCAGATGCCTTGTTATCATCAATGTCAAATAATGCAGGTTTAATTTCATAGTCAGTCACCTTTCCAATCATATCCACAGCAACATCAGGACTCAACTTAGTAGTAAAGAGAGAGCCCGGGTCTTCAATAGGAAACGCAGCCTCACCAGAACCAAAAAAGTCTTCAAAATGACTAACAAACTTGCCCACCATATCGTCCCCATGATAAGCAGTCCCATTGTCATCATACACCACCTCAATCCTGTTTTTAACGATTCTATTTTTAACCATATTATGAAAATAGGCAGTATTAAAATCCCCTTCCTTGATCTACTCAATTTTCGCCTTCTGTTTCTAAAGAAGCTCTTCATCCAAAATAGCTTGCTTATAAGCATAAGCATAAACAGCTTCTTCCTCTCTAAGCATAACATTAGACGGGTCATTCTTCAAAGCTTCTTTCACACTATCCAACTCCTGTTTCAGTTTTGCTACCTTATCACTAACATTGCCATTCTTTTTATTCAAATTCCTCATATGTTTTTTCATAAACTTAAGCCTTTTAGCTAAAACATACATAGCATACCCTTTAACAGGCACCTTCCAGTTATCTTTAACAGCATCAATAAACCCCCTCTTAGACGTAAGATAATTCAAAAACCTAAACGCTCTATTTTTCTTACCCTTCTCTTCAGGCATCACCAAAACAGCTGGAGTATGATCCGAACTAGCAAATGCCATAAAATTAGCAAAGTATTCAGAATACTCACTCACAAATTTGTCATTACCCATAATTCTATCTAGCTTCTTACGAACACCACTATTAGGATCTCTCCTTTTTTGAGCCCATGTAAAAAGCAACCCAGTAATCTTGATATCCTCAATATTTATACTATCAACACAATCTCTAAAATCCTGTACACCAAAAGTTTTAATCCCCAGACCACTAGAATGCTCAGAATAATCCAGAATCACATTAAAATCACCAATCAAAACCCAAGGGAAATCACCAACAACACCATAATGTTCCCTCAAATTCTTCCAAAGAGTTCTCCTATCTTTTACATTAGTTTCCCCATACACAAAGGATACATACATCTCCTTATTTTTACTTATTCTTTTAACCAAAAAGTGTATCACCTGGCTATTTTGAGTTAACAGTTGGACAGAAAAGATGTTATGATCCCATCCAACAGCAATCCTACACCCCTTAGGACTGTCTACAGAGTTAGAAACCCAACTCCAATTACCAAAAACATCATTACAAACTTTATTCACAGCCTTTTTACGTAACTGTGATTCTATAATACCAAACATACTAATACCATTCTTACAAATGAAATCTTTAACCTCTGTTGATGATGTAATTCATAGGGTGTTAGATAATTTGAAGGCTGGTACTATTGGGAATAATTTGAAATTTGATATTGGAAGTTCTAGTGATAATAGGATTACTTCTAAGCCTGTTGTATTTCATGATAAGGCAAATGGTAATGATGGTTCTTTCATTAAGTCCCCATTTGTTTGTAATCCCAGTGATGAACCTGTGGCTAAGAGTGTTTGTTTTGAAACTGATATGGATCACAGTGGTATTGGTGGTGTTGATAATGCTTCTTGTGATGATATTGGTAGTAGAGATGGAATTGCTAGAGCTAAGACAGGTAAGGACAAGGGTTTGGCAGGTTTAAGTCCTAGGATTGATCATACTAGTATGGAAGGTGTTGTGCAGACTGGTGTTGCTCATTTTAGTGGTTTGAATGGTATTGCCTTGGATAAGGGAGGAAGTGGGTTTGAGTTTGGGAAGAGTAGTGTGGGTAATGGTATTCTTAAAAAACCAAGTGGTCCGTTGTTCAATGTTCAGTTTAGTAACAACACAACTAACAACCCTTTTGTTAAGAAAGCTTTTAATGCTAGTGGGAATGCTTGGAATGCCCCTAATGTTAATGGTTTTGGTTCTACAATCATGTCTAATCAGTATTCTGCTGATGTGGATAGATTTGCGGAAAAACTGAAACAGGGTAGTGAAGAGTTAGCGCTTAAGATGGAATATTCCCCTGGTGCTGTTGCTAGGCAGGATAATGGGACTAAGCGAATCCAATTTTCAGCAGAAGAAGTGTATAAGGGTGGGCAGGCATGTGCTTTACAGCTCTATGGTTATTTTGTTGGTACGTCCATGGATTATAGAGTAGTCAAGGGTAATCTTATGAAAATGTGGAGAGTGCATGGCATTGAAGATATTACGAAGACTAATTCAGGTATTTTTTATTTTAAGTTTAAGAGTGAAGAGGGTATGAAAACTGTCTTAGAATGTGGTCCTTGGATGGTTCAAAATGTCCCGTTGGTTTTGAATGTGTGGGAACCGGGCATTTGGATTGACAAGACTGAACCAACATCTATTCCTATATGGGTTTGTGTTTTTAATATTCCTATGGAATTGTGCAATGGGAATGGGATTGGCAAGATCATGAGTGGTGTGGGGAAACCGTTGGTTATGGACAAAATGACAAGGGAGAGGTGCCTTAAAAAGTCTGGTAAGTTGGATTTCACGAGAGTACTTGTTGAAGTCACAGCAGATGAAGACCTCCCTAATGTATTGGAAATTGAGTATCCACCTATGGGTAACAGGCCTGCTAAGGTTGGAAAGTTGGATGTTAAGTATCAGTGGAAACCGCCGTTATGCACTCATTGCAAGACCTTGGGACATACTACGTTGCCGCGCAAATCTAGGCCCAGAACAGCAGAGGAGATTGCTGCTAAGGCTGCAAAGGTTACCAATAATGCTGCAGAAAAGTCAGAGGGGAAGGAGAATGGTAAAACTTTAGATGATGATGGTTTTGTGATAGTGGGAAAAAGAAACAAGCCAGCTGTTGGTAATATTTCAAGAAATGGGGGTGGGCAGAATAGGAGTGTTCAAAGTGGAAATAGACAGTTTTTTACTCAAAAGAAGGCGGGAAATTTTCCTAATACCTTTTCTTCTTTTAAAGGGAAGGGTAGTAATTTTTATGGAGGTAATGGTGGGAGTCAAGCTAAATTTCAATCTAAAGCTAATAGTAATGGAGGACCTTCTAATAATCAATACCATGGTGATGAGTCTCATGTTAATAACTTTAGTAATAAAGCTAACCTTAACAGTAATTTTTTTAAGAGAAATGCTAAACCTGCAAATGATCCTAAGTCCTTGTTATAGCGTAGTAGAGATCCTAATTTCAAGCCGAAAGTTCTGATTAGGGGTTCTGGTTCTGTCAATAACCGTGATAGCATCATCAATGAATCTGTTCCTATCACTAACTCTTTTCAGGTGCTTGATGATGATGTGATGGTTCAGGGTAATGAGGAAAGTAATATGAATGTGAATGAGGAATTTTATAGTACAGTTTGGCCTGGTCTTAAAGAAGAGGTAGATATCCTTTTGGAGGCGGGTATTTATCCGTCTAAACTTGTTAGGTTGGATTGGACTATACATCAAATGGATTACTTCTATAAGAATTGTCACAAATACAATTTGGATCCTTCTTTTGAAGATGATGATGTGGATTCTAAGATGGATGGTGTTGCTAGTGAGATGAAGCCTGAAGTTGATGTTAATGCTGCTGGTCCAAGTGGTAATATTGCAGCTAATTCTTCTACTGTTTTAAATGGGGTTTAAGGCTTTTGCTTGGAATGTAAGGGGGCTCAATAACACTATTAATCAGGATCAAGTTATTCAGCTTCTTAGTGAAGACAATTATAGTTTGTGTGGTCTAATTGAAACACATGTGAAGAAGAATAAACTTGCTGGTATTTGCAGGCGTGTGTTAGGTAATTGGGATTGGGTTTCCAATAATTCGTCTTGTGTAGGGGGTACTAGAATCATTGTGGGTTGGATCCTAATTGTAATAAGGTTATGGTTATGGAGCAAACTGATCAGGTGTTGCATTGTTTTTTTGAGCCTCTAAATGGAGACAAGGGCTTCCATTGCTCCTTCATTTATGCTCATGTGCACACATCTGATAGAAGAAGCTTGTGGAAATCTTTGAAGCTGTATAAGAGGTCTGTCAAGGGTGATCCGTGGGTCATATTGGGAGACTTTAATGCTACTTTAGATCCTTCTGAGAAGTCTTCTGGTGGGTCCAAAATTACTACAGCCATGTGTGATTTTAGAGATTGTGTTGAGGATATTGAAATGGAAGACATTGCCATGTATGGCCTTAGTTTTACATGGAACAAAAGGCCTGGCAAACCTGGTGGTCAGTTAAAGAAGTTAGATAGGGTGATGGGTAATTCTAGTTTTATTTCTTGTTTCCCTTCATCCTATTCTCTATTTCTACCTTTTATGACTTCTGATCATGCCCCTGCTACATTGATTATTCCTGAAGTTAAGAGACCTAAACCCAAACCTTTTAAATTTCATAATTATTTAGCTTCCAAAGAGGGTTTTATTCCTGTTGTCAGTGATGTATGCAGTTCTGAGGTTGAGGGTTTCTCTATGTTTTCTCTGGTCTCCAAATTGAAATTGCTTAAAAAGCCATTAAGGAAACATAATTTTGAGCAAGGAAATCTTTTTGAGAATGTGAAGTCTCTCAGAAATGAGCTTTCTAGAATTCAATATTCATTGGTGTCTGATCCTCATTCTGATGCTTTGAGGAAAGCGGAGTTGAATTGTTTGAAAGCCTATAAGGCTGCTTTAAAAGATGAGGAGTCTTTTTTAAAGCAAAAGTCTAAGACTGAATGGTTGAATGAGGGGGATAGAAATACCAAATATTTCCATAATGTGATCAGAGGTAGACTTAATAGGGTAGGATTTATGTGGTGGAAGATTTGTAGGGTGTTACTCATTTTGGTAATGATGTGGGTGGTCAGTTTGTGTCTCATTTCTATAATGTGTTGGGAAAATGTTATAATGTCTCTCCTATTGATGATGCTGATTCTTTGTTTGCCAACAAGCTGTCCCCTAATGATGCATTGCACATGGTTAGGGATATCTCTGATGATGAAATAAGGATGGCGTTATTTGATATTGATGGAAACAAAGCCCCAGGACCTGATGGGTTCTCTTCTCAGTTCTTTAAAGCCTCTTGGAGCGTTGTGGGTGGTGATATTTGTAAGGCTGTGAAGGAATTTTCCAAGTCTGGCAAACTTCTTAAAGAGGTTAATTCTACTATTATTGCTCTTGTTCCTAAACTCCAAACTCCTAGACTATTTTTTGACTTCAGGCCCATTGCGTGTTGTAATGTGGTGTATAAAATCATTAGTAAGGTGATTGTGGGTAGGATTAAGTCCTGCCTTGATGAGTTAGTTGATATGAATCAGAGTGCCTTTATTCCTAATAGGCAAATCAGTGATAATATTCTTTTTTCTCAAGAACTGATGAGGGGCTATCATAGGAATAGAGGCTATTCTAGATGCGCCTTTAAGGTCTACATTCATAAAGCATATGACTCTGTTGAATGGAAATTTTTGGAGAACATATTGGGTAATTTTGGATTCCATAAAACTATGGTCAGATGGATAATGGAATGTGTCTCAACAACATCTTTCTCTATCAATGTTAATGGTGATATGTAGGGTTTTTTCAAAGGAAAAAGGGGTTTGAGACAGGGTGATCCTTTATCCCCTTATCTTTTTACGTTAGTCATGGAGGTTCTTAACCTGTTGATTAAAAGAAAAGTTTCTAGCTGCCCGGAGTTCAAGTTTCATTGGCAGTGTAAGGAGCTTAATCTTACTCACATTTGTTTTGCGGATGATCTCATGCTTTTCTGTCATGGGGATAGTAGGTCTGTGGGAGTTATGAAGGATGCGTTAGATGAGTTTGGGGATGTTTCTAGGCTTCTTCCTAGTCTGCATAAAAGCACTATGTATTTTGGTAATGTCAAGGAAGTTTCCCAAACTAGAATTTTGAATGTTATGCCTTTTAATGTTGGCAAGCTCCCTGTCAGATACTTGGGGGTCCCGTTAATTTCTAAAAGGCTTTATATCAATGATTGTCAGCTCCTTATTAATAGAGTCAGAAAGAGGGTCATGGATTGGAAGAATAAATCCCTTTCGTTTGCTGGGAGGTTACAACTGTTATTGTCAGTTGTTGGATCTATGCAAATATACTGGTCTTCCATGTTTATTCTTCCAATTACTATCACTAATGAGGTGGAAATGATAATGAGAGATTTTCTTTGGAACTTTGGTGAATTTAAAAGGGGCAAAGCTAAAATCAGGTGGAGTGAGGTTTGTAAGCCGAAAGTAGAAGGGGGTCTGGGAATTAGATCTTTGGATGACTGGAATGTTGCTTTAATGTCTAAGCACATATGGAACCTTATAACTTGTAAGAATTCCTTATGGGTTAAATGGGTTCACATGTATAAGCTTAAGGGGAGAAACTTTTGGGATATTCCTGAAAAGGAAGGGGCATCTTGGAGCTGGAAGAAAATGTTGAGGATTAGAAGTAGGCTAAGAGATCATATTTTGTGCAGAATTGGAAATGGGTTGAAGACGTCTCTTTGGTTTGACAATTGGCACCCCATTTTTCCTCTTAGTAACTTTATTTCCAAAAGGAAAATTTATTATTCAGGGCTTTCTTTGAATACTAAAGTGGCTGGTATGATTGACAAAGGTAAGTGGTTATGGCCAAGTTCTATTTCTAATGAATTTGATGGGCTTTTAGCTATTGATCCTCCTGTTCTGTATAACGACAAGGAAGATAAAATCTTGTGGAAAACTAAGTTGGGTAGGCATAAAGGTTTTTCTGTTTCTAATGTGTGGAATGACATCAAAGATGCTGGTTGTTTGGTTCCTTGGGCTAAATTGGTGTGGTTTAGTCAATGTATTCCAAGACACTCCTTCATGATGTGGCTTGCCATTCATGGAAAAATCAAAACTCATCATAAGATGGGTGTCTGGGAGAAGACTGATGACATGAGTTGTGCTTTTTGCAATAAGGTCCAAGATAGTCATGATCATTTGTTTTTTGATTGTGATGTTACTAGTGAGATTTGGGACAGGTTTAAAGTTTTGGTCAGGTTGGATCATGCTCCATCTAAGTGGACTGACATTCAAGCATTCATCCTTAAAAGGCCTATTAACAAATCTATTTGGAGCATCCTTCAAAGGCTTGTTATTGGTGCTTGCGTCTATTATTTTTGGGTTGAAAGGAATTTGAGGTTATTCCAAGGCAGAAATAGAAACATTGATGACATTTGTAGTCTGATTAAGGATACAGTCAGACTTAGAGTCCTTGGTCTTAGTCTGAATGATTCTGATCAGGTGTTTGAAGCTGCAGATATATGGGAATTTCATGTCAATAGAGTGGTTGGCAAGAAGAAAATTATGTTGTCTGATGGAAGGAAGAAAAGGTAATGGTAAGACCTGGTGTATGAGCTTTGTTCTGAGTATTTCTCTTTGTGATTTGAGGCTCATTTACACCTGGTATATGGAGAGGGATAGGTATGATCTCAGCTGGTGTTGTTTTGCTTACTTTGCTTCTTCTAGAACTATTAGCATTTCCTTCTTACATGCTTTTCCTATGTGGTGTAAGCCTAGCTTAGATGACATATGGAATAGCTTGTATTTTGTGCTAATAGTTGTGTATATAGAGGTCGACCATTTATTTGATTGTTTGACATGTTGTGTGCCTAGCACAGATGGTGTTTGGACAATCTTGTTATGGTCTTGGCCTTTTAATCATGGTGTTGGTTGGTCTGGTCATGATTTTTGGACGTTTTTTGTTTGCAATGGGTGTTTTGATGATATGGGTTATGATGTTTCTTGGATTAGTTATAGCTTGGTTTGTTGCTGGATCCTATGGAGAGACAAGGGGATTTTATTTTTGGAGATATATATGGTTGTTCGTATGAAGATTATGTTGGTACAATGGACTTTTTCATATAATCTTCTGTTTGGGCTTGGAGCTCGAAGGAATACATTGGATATTTTGGATTACATGGGGCTGTTATGGAGGAATGGGCTTTCTTTTGAAATGGATGTTGGGCTGGTTATGGATCATGGTCATTTTTCATTTCAACAGCTCTTTATAGTGATGTTGATTGAAGATTTGAAGGCCAATATTTATATGTTGGTTGGAGTCCTAGACGAGAGTTGTACTCTTTTTCCTTCTCCGTGGTTTTTCCCTTTGGGTTTTACTCGGGAAGGTTTTTTACGGAGGCAATCTCGTTTGGTGAAATGCTCCTTGGTTTCCTCTAGTAATAAGTACCCGGCAATGAAGATGAAGAATATGGTCATGTGTTGGTGTTGTTATTTTAGTCTTTATTTTTGTAATAAGTCTAGATGTAGTAGAATTTTATTTTCTAGTTGGATGTTCCCTAAGCATGTTTTGGGAATGTCATAGATTAATAACTACTATGGGAATGTCCATAGTTAGTTCGTTTTGTATAGTTTGGTTGTTTTAATATATTTACCGGGGTATCATCCCTTTTACCCAAAAAAAAAAAAAAAAAAAAAAAAAAAAAAAAAAAAAAACCTAAACCCTAAACCCTACCTTGATCTTCAGACCTTTCTTCTTCAGTACTTTCAATAACAACATGTTCTTTAGTACCTTGAGTTTCTTTTTCCTTAACATCTTCTTAAAAATTCTTTTCTTCTAAATTCCTCCCCAATTGGTCAGAAGATGGTTTAGGAACCTTTTTGCTTTTGGTTTTCTTCTTAAATTGCCTTCTGCGCTTGTGTTCTTCCTTAACCCATAAGCGATAACGTTTGATAAAAGGCTTAACAAAATTCTTTAACCTCTTATACTTGAGCATCAACCTCTTAATTTGTTTAGCTTGAGTCTCAGAAGTCTTCTTCAACTTGACCAACTCCCTTGTCAAAATATAATTATCCAATGTTAATCCTTCACGAGGGATAGTATGTGAAGTATCTCCTTGAACTGGTGAATGTGCCTCTGGTTGAGAAACA
Organism: Chrysanthemum seticuspe; assembly: GCA_019973895.1. Taxonomy (NCBI): domain Eukaryota; kingdom Viridiplantae; phylum Streptophyta; class Magnoliopsida; order Asterales; family Asteraceae; genus Chrysanthemum; species Chrysanthemum seticuspe. The sequence continues at coordinate 360,546,996 of BPTQ01000005.1, read as the reverse complement.
GGAACAGATTGTGGTGGAGATATAGAAGGTGAACCTGCAACCTCTTCTTGAACTTCAATACTTGGGGAAGCAGTATCATGAGTTGCAGTACCTCCTTGAGATGCAGCACCTGCTGAAGATGCAGTACTTTGAGAACCAGTACTTGCAGAAGCAGTACTTGCAGGTGCAGTACCTTCACTAGCTTCATCATCTTCAACATCAGCTCTAACAGCTTGAACAACTTCCATCATGGAAGTAGTTAATGGTGTATCCGGACCTCTGAATAAATCACTTCTTCACGCCATAAAAGTAAAAATCTTTGCTTGTTGTACAATAACAGGAAGTAAATCCATAAGCTTAGGTACATCAGCAAGTTGTTTGTTCAGAAAGACTTGTACAAACCTGGGATACATTAACCATTTTGATCCATGAGAAATGTGAGAAAGCATGCCATCCAGAATAAGCCTTGAAAAATTGAAAACACGATCTGTAGCTAATCCCACCATAGCAGATGCTATGTTTGACCCAAACTGCTCCCAAGAAGTACTTTTAGCACTTATGCAATGGAGCAATACATGAATCAAAAACTTCCATTGAGGACAATATAAAGCTTTCTTGAACATTTGTTCTGTCAAAGACCCTTCATAACCAATATGCCCAAAAGTTTCCCAAATCAACTCCTTAGCAAAACGAAGAGCCCCTTCTTCATCATTAAACAACAAGTCTTCTCGAATAGATGCTTCAGTAATCTTCACAGTTCTTCCAACAACTGTTGATCTAATATAGTATTCATCTTCTTCCATATTATCTCTTGCATTAGCCCAAAATTCTTGAATCCAAGGTGCAATAATATCCAGCTCCACTAAAAGAGCATAACTGATTGGTGACCCAGTAAGATAATTAATAAAGTCATGAAAAGCCACATTCGCCTCAGTCTTGTCCAAATTAGCCACCATATTGTGCTTTGAAACAGTAGGTCGATTCGCCATTGATGAATAGATAAGCACAATTAAAAGATATGATCGAGTAATAAAGAGATGGTAAATGGTGAGATAAAGAAGAAAAAGATTCTAATGTATCAATATTAGAGGGAAACTCGGAAAGTAGTTATTTATAGTTAGGATTTGAAAATTCACAGCCCATAATAACAAAGTTACCGTTACTAACAATTACCCCTCAATATTACCGTTGGAACAGTACTTTAATACGACAAATAGTACTTTCCACATAAGCAGTACTTTCCCAAGCAGTACTTAAAAACAGTACTTTCCAAAATTCCTCTGTAAAAACTAAGTATACATACATATCCTCCCCTCAAACAATGCATAGGACTTTACTAACACCTTATAGTCCTCCCCTCAAATGTAACTCAGTAGTTAATCATGCCAATACTCACCACCAAATGATTGAATCTTGAAACATCAAAGCCTTTGGTGAGTAAGTCAGCTACATTATCATCTGTGTGAACCTTAACAACATTAATGAGCCTATGCTCATAACAATATCTAATGAAGTGATGCCTAATCTGAATGTGCTTGGTCTTGGAATGATAAACTGGATTCTTCACAATACAGATAGTACTCTCATTATTATTATTGATAGGAGTATTCTTAAAATTGAACCCATAGTCCAAGAGTTGATTCTGCATCCACAAAACTTGTCCACAAAACTTGCTGCAATTGTCTGCTTCTTGCATTGCCAAGAGACTAACCTTCTTCCAAGATATTGGCATCCTCCAGTTGTTGATCTTCTATCATAATTATCACCTGCATAATCACTATCTGAAAAAGCTTCTAAGTGAAAAGGTGACTCCTTAGGATACCACAACCCCAACTTGGGTTGCTGTTTCAAATAACTAAAAATCCTCTTTACTGCCTTCATATGAGAGACCTTTGGTGAGACTTGATATCTTGCACATAAACACACTGCAAACATGATATCAGGCCTTGATGCAGTAAGATACATTAGACAGCCAATCATTGATCTGTATAACTTGACTTCAACAGGTTGTCCATCTTCATCTTTACCGAATGAGTTGATTGATTTAATAGGTGTAGTTACTGGCTTCATAGCATCAAAACTGAACTTCTTAAGTATGTCAGATACATACTTGTCTTGACTGATAAAAATTCCTTCCTTAGACTGCTTAACTTGAAGTCCCAAAAAGAAAGTTAACTCACCCATTGAACTCATCTGAAATTCTTTCTGCATCAGCTGCTCAAACTCCTTCACCATAGACTGTTTGGTAGCTCCAAAGATGATATCATCAACATACACTTGAACTAACATGATATCCTTCTTGTCTCTCTTGATAAACAAATTCTTGTCAATAGCCCCCCTTCTGTAACAATGTTTTAATAAGAAAGTGGAGAGCCTTTCATACCAAGCTCTAGGTGCCTGATGAAGGCCATAAAGAGCCTTAACCACCTTGTAGACTTTGTTAGGGTGCTTAGGATCTTCAAAACCTAGAGGTTGTTTAAAATACACCTCTTTTGTAATAGTGCCTTAGAGAAAGGCACTCTTGACATCCATTTGGTAAACCTGAAAACCCATATATGAAGCAAAAGCAAGAAATATTCGAATAGCCTCAATCCTTGCTACAGGAGCAAATACTTCATCATAATCTACTCCTTCTTCTTGTTTGTAGCCTTGAGCTACTAATCTTGCCTTGTATTTAATAACATTGCCTCTTTCATCCCTTTTCACTCTGAAGACCCATCTGGTTCCAATAACTCTCTTCCCATCTGGAAGATCACATAAAACCCAAACTTCTTGAAGTTTAAATTGAAGAAGTTCCTCCTGCATAGCTTCAACCCAGCTTTCTTTAGTCAATTCTTGAGCAATATTCTTGGGTTCCTTTTGAGAGATGAAACAAGTAAATAGGCAGGTTTGATGGTCCTTATGATTTAGCCTGTTTTGTTTATACACAAATCTAAGTAAAGAATTGTGAGATGTTATGAAACTCTTAGCTTTGTGTCTTGTCATAACTCTAGAAGTAGAAGGACCAATGATTTGATCAGCTGGATGCTTCTTATGGATTCGTAAGATTGGAGACTGTGGAACTCCATATGCATCATCCAAGTAAGTATAATCAGCACCTTCATTGGAATCTGAGAAAATACCTTCATCTTCAAGCTCATCATCAGTTTCTTCTAAACCAGGCATGGTCAGATCATCCAAATCATCTAAATTACTGTCATTTGGTGTATCAGTACTTTGGTCGAAAGTACTGTCCAAAGTACTGTGAGAATTCTCTGCATGCTTATTCTTTTTATTTTGCTTCTTCATAAGCTCTTCTTTGTTCATCAGAATGAGAATGTGCCATTATATCTTGAAAAAGCATCTGATTAAGTGTCTCTTAAATAGCTTGATCCTCAGCAGATAGTGAAGGATTTGGTTCATCAGTACTTTGCTTTGGTTTATCAGTACTTTGCTTTGGAGCATCAGTACTTTGCTTTGGTTCTGTATCAGCAACAGCATTAGGTCTAATATGAACTCCATGAACAACATATTGTGAATCTTCTCCATGATAAATAGGTTGATTTTCTTCTCTGACAGGTACATAGTTCATGGAAAGAGTCAAAACCTCAAGATCAAACATCCAATCAGGACCTTTACCCTTCTGATTCTCTTGATCTTCTAAAAATTCAACATGAAGACAATCCTGAACCTTCTTAGTAACTCTGTTGTATACTCTAAAGCCCTTGCTATTGGTACAATATCCCAATAAATATCCTTCTTCTGACTTGCCATCAAACTTTCCCAAATTATCAATAGTGTTTAAAATAGTGAGAGGGCATCCAAAAGGCTTCAAAAATCTAATGTTGGGTTTGTTGCCCATCAGCAACTCATAAGGTGTCTTCATTTGTGGTTTGGTGACTGATACTCTGTTAAGTACATAGCAAGCAATACTTATAGCCTCATCCCAGAATTGAATAGGTAGTTGAGAGTCTGCAAGCATAGTTCTGGCCGCTTCAATCAAAGTTCTATTCTTCCTCTCCGCAACACCCTTCTGCTGTGGTGTTCTGGCAATACTGAACTCCCTCTTAATTCCTTTGTTAGCACAAAATTCATCCATTTGCTTGTTCTTGAATTCAGTCCCATTGTCACATCTAATACCTCTAACCTTGAGTCTCAATTGGTTTTCCAGTGCGATGATTATAGTCTGTATAGCATAAAACGTATCATCTTTAAAACCCAAGAAAAATACCCAACTGAATCTACTGCAATCATCTGTAATAACCAAGCAGTACTTAAACTTGCCACAGAGACATGTCCAAACAGATCCATATGTAACAGCACCAATGGTTCTCTAATAGTTCTCTCCTCGAGCTTCTTGCATGAAGCTTTATGCTGTTTACCCTTCTTGTATGCCAAACATGAGTGATCATTCTTGTAAGTCTTTGAAGGTAAACCTCTAACTAAATTGCCTTTGACCAGTTTGCTGATATTCTTGAAATTAACATGGCCCAATCTTCTATGCCACTGATGTGCTTCTTCAGTTGATGCTTTTACCACTAAACAGGTGGCTCTTCCATAAGAGTGAAGACTCTTCATGTCTAGACTATACACATGAATTGTTCTTGGTACTCTGAGTACTACCAAGTCATCAGCAACAGGCTTGAAGTCAGATGAAAGAATGAGACATTATGTGTTAGTGAATAGCACATGATGCTTTTTATCACAGATTTGAGAGACTGACAATAAGTTGAACTTTAGCTCCTTCATATATCTAACATTCTCAAAATTGATTCTTCCAGCTTTGATTGTTCCTTTCCCAATAATCTTTCCTCCATTGGGATCACTCCCAAATGCAACTCTCCCTCCACTAATAGATCTAAAATCTGACAGAATCTCCTTATCTCTTGTCATACTTCCAGAGCAACCACTATCTACAATCAGATGATCTTTAAGTTCCTCCTCTGGGTTGCCCCGCACAAAGATTTAGAAAGTTAGTCTCTTTTAGGAACCCAAGCCATTACTGACTTGTGTTCCCCTTGTGGAGTTACAAACTCAAATTCTTTGAGTATGTAATTTCCACTATTTTTCAAAACATGATCCAGGATTATCTTTTGAGTTTTAGCATGTGGATTTTCAAAACTTTCTGGATTTTCAACAGAACTCTCTTTTGCAAATTCATTCTCTTTTTCATGTATTATGAAAACATCAGATTCACTTTTTGTTGAAAGTACAGTTTGTCCCTCAGCAGTCCTTTCCCTTTTAACCCATTCAGTTTTAATAGTTGGTTCCTGGGATCTAGATCCCCTATGTGAGTTATAGTACCTTCTAGGTTGATAATAGTGAGATCTCCTAGGGTTCCTATTCCAAGTAGTGTGAGCAGTACCTTGTGCTGACTGAGCAGTACTTTGAGAAGGTATTGCTTGTGAAGGTACTGGTTGTCTAGAAAAAGATCTTCTTTGGTGAGGGTACCTATGATCTGATGAGAAGTTACTGTGATTGACCCTATTAGAATTATTCCAGATTGGTTTGTTCTCTCTAGGTTTCTGGTTAGTAGACTTATTCTTTGGAAACTTGCTTAGATATTCTGAGTGTCGGTCACAATCTTTGATTAAGTGATTAGGACTATAACATAAAAAGTGTCTACTCCTATGTCTATGACCAAAAGTATTTTGCCTTCTAGATGAATGATTAAATCTGTTTTGACCAAAGTTATCCCAAAAAGGTTTAACATTACTGTTTTGAAAAGGTTTTCCTGAAGGTACTGCTTGTGGAGCAGTACTTTGAGTTGAAGGTACTGCTTGACTTTGAACATTGGTATTAACCGTTTCTTTTGGGGTTTCTGACCTAGATTGACCAATAACCTTCTTCCTAAACTCAAGGCTGTCTACACCAAAACGTGAAACATCAGATCTTATGGGTTGATGACTACCAACTGGATGTGGAACTGCATGATAACCTTTGTCTTTCTTATACTCAAGAGGTGAATCACTAATTGAATCCTCATTACTAGATGTGTCTACATAATTAATGAGTTCATCATCACTAGTGGTTACATCTTCTAAATCTAAGTCATCCTGATCACTAGATGTGTTCTATTTCATGTTAGTAAAATCCATACCAAATCCTAAGCCAGTTCTAATGTATGCCCTTCTCTGTTTTTCAGCATAAGCAACATGAGACAAGCCAGATTCTTTCCAGGCATCAAACTTAGCTAATAGATCATCTCTCTCCTTAGTGAGTTTCTCAATTTCAGCAATTTTACAGTTTAGTTTCCATTCACTGAGTTTTAACCGGTAATCCTGTTGTTCATACTTTTTAGCCCAAGCCATTTCATTATTTTCATGTGTTATAATTTTAGCTTCCAAAGACTCTAAAGTAATTTGATAACCTGCTACTTCAGACCTAGCCTTAACACAATTGTCTCTTTGAAACACGTAGTTTTTTAGCATAGCAAGTAGTACAGTATCATCTTCAAACTCCAAGCTCCAATCAAATCCTCCTAGACAGTCTCTGGGTTCCAAAGCACCATGTTCACGTTCCTCATCAAAAACAGAGCTCCAGTCCTGTTCTTCCACATAATCTTTAACCTCTTCCTCCATAGCAACCATACAGTAGGTTACTGGTTCATCATCAAACTCAGCACTCCAGTCAACCTCTGATAAACTTTCTTGAGCAACCAAAGCTTTGGTTTCAGTAATAGGGATTTCTTTGAGTTCCAGCTTTGGTTTTTCAGTCATTCTATTTGCTTGATACTTAGCAAATCTGCACTCCCTTGTAAAGTGTCCAGTCTTTTGACAATTGAAGCATTCAATCTTTGATTTGTCAAAAGTGATTCCCTGTTTTGGTTTGAAATCAATGTTCTTTCCTGTTTTCTTCATGTACTTCTTAATCCTTGCAGTAATCATTGCTACTTGCCACCTTATATCAATTTCTTCCAAAGCATCCTCTTCAATCTGTGAGAGATCTTCTTCATAAGTGACAGGTAAAGAAGCATGTTGAGCAAAGAAGGAACACACTACTTCATCTGAGTGCATAGTAGGAGGTGGTAGTGCTTGCTGAGCATGAGTGGGAGCTGCATACGAGACAGTACTTTGAGTTGGAGAAGCAGTACTTTTAATGGAAGTACTACCCTTCTTTTTAGATGATAGAAAAGCAATACTGTGAGACTTAGAACTTGTTTGACCATTCATCTCGTGCTCATACACCTTTAGATGGTTGTAGAGATCATCAAAGTCCATGACATCCAAACCTGGTTGTCCTCTGATCATTGTAGCAATAACATGCCATGTAGATGGCAAACTTCTTAGAAACTTCAGATTTGCATCTTCAACTGAAACTTCTGCCTTGTATAACTCCAGCATGTTGAGAAGATTTTGAAACCAGTCATATGCAGCATCAAGACTCTCTCTTTTACCTACAGTGAAAGTTTCAAATTATTGTTTCAGCAGATTTCTGTGCATCTTCTTAGAAGCTTCATTCCCTCCAAATCTGGTCTTGAGAGCAGCCCAGAGCTCCTTTGCATCTTTTGCATCATGAAATTTGAGAAGATGACCATCTGGAATGGCAGACAAGAGAATATTAAGTGCCTTCTCCTGATTCCTTAAAGTTGATGCTGGCAGGACTGCTTTAGGTGCTATTGGTTGTCCAGCAATCGCTACAGGTTCTGGAACTACTTCATTACCAATGACAATTACATTCCATAAAGCATGGTCTGTAATGGCAATGTACTGCCTCATCTTCATACACCATAAGTCATATTCACCCTTTTTGATGACAGGTGTCCTCATTGAGGTGATGGAGGGTGGTGGAATAGAATCAGTCGACATCTTTAGGTTTTGTAGTAGGTTTTAGGGTTTTTCTTAGTCAGAGTTTCCACACAAGCTCTGATACCACTTGTTGGATCGATGTACTCTAACCAAACTAACTTAACTAGCTTGTTTAAGGTTTAATAACCTCGGATAAATCCTAAGTTATTAACAATGAAACACTGAGTAATCTTTATTAAGTACGCGGAATTTACTCAATAAATCTTAGAAGAACAACTTTATTAATAACTCTAAATTTGCTTCTTATGCAGATACTTTAACAACTCTAAGATTATCAAACTTTCTAAACTCTAAACAACTTGTAATCATAAACTCTAAGACTTGTGAATTCGTATCTCTAATGCCAATCTAGGGGTCCTTTTATAGGCTCAAGGATAACCCTAGTCGGTTTACAATAATGTATCCTTGTACGACAAGTAATCTATTCTAGAATTACAAGACTTTCCATAAACGAATAGACAGTTCTTTAACTCTTGTAGTACTTTGACCTTCATGTGCAGTACTTTGACTCTTTGACTTTCTCTAGTTCTTTGCCATTCTGCAGTACTTTGTAAATCTTCAGTACTTTAACTATTCAGCACTTTCATATCCCAACACGCCTTAGGCGCGATTTTTAAAACTATTCTGCCAACAAAACAACACTGATACTTTCGAAGGAGACAGAGATGTACATGAATAACACTTCGCCTTTGATTGGGGCGGTAAGTGTAGATAGAATTTCCATGAACTCCTTAAGCTTTTGGAAGGCAACTTCTGCATCTACGCTCCATTGGAATGTCTTTTCGTCTGTGCAGCCTTTGAGTGTTTTGAAGAATGGTAAGACCTATCTGCACCCTTCGATAAGAATCTGCTGAGGGCAAAACTTTAGATTCGATGTTATGTGAGATCGTATGGATGAAGAGAAAGTATAGATCTAAAAGTGATGCAAGTAAGGAAAGTAAGTAAAGTAAGGGACCGAAATGACTCAAATGATTTATAGTGGTTCGGCTACAAGGACACCTTCCTTGCCCTACTCCACTCCCTGAGTTACCTAGTCGAGAGTTCAAGCACTATGTCAACAAACTCCTTCAACTTGGCGGAGAAGCCTTCACAACGTTGCTTTCACTTTTTCCGGTACAAAGCTAAATACTGAGTCCGTAACACGGAGGACCAAACCAACACCACTATAACACAACAAATATGTGAAGTATGAAATATAAGATCTTTGCTACAAAAATCTTGTGGAGGAACAAATCAATCGAACTACTATCTAGATCAAGTGATCTTGGGTTAGAAGAATGTAAGAGTGTATGAGAGAATTTGCAAGAAGAGGGGTGAGTTGCAATGAAGAAATGGCTCTCTATTTATAGGCAAATTCTTGCCACTGTTGCACGGATCCCATGGATCCCTTGCTTAAGGGATCCGTCTAGTGTAACTCCAGGGATCCGTGGGACGCTTCTCTTTGCCCATGGGTTTTTGGATTATGGGTCATGGGTTATGGGTTGGTCCATGGGTATTTAATTGGATACAATATATCTAATACATGCAATGCATCTAGTCAATAGGTATGGGTTAACACCATGGATATGCTCCATGGGTATGGGTCATGGGTTGTGATTTTTACCCATCCTAATAAACTGTTATAACAAATGATTTATTACAACAACTTGTATTAAATGACTATAGGTAAATACTTTAAAAAAATAACATGTATCATTATAATTTTACTTATGATAACATTACATTTGTTATCAACAAAACACAAAGAGATAGGTAAATATTAATAAATGTTTTTACGGTTTATTTGTATTAACAATCTCTCCCTTTTTGTTGATGACAAAACATAATGTTATGATGAGTAAAACTTAAGATTAGATGTATGTTTTGAAAGCATAAGTTTTACTTCTTCTCCCCCTTTTTGTCGAAACAAAAAGTGACCCTAATGAAGAAATAAAATGTTGAAAAATAGTCCATGTATCTCTAACTCCCCCTTGACGGTAGCTCCCTTTAGAATGAGGCGTTAAGTGAGAAAACATAAAAACCTACAAACATAAGGTTAGTAGTAACATGCTTAAACAATCTTGTGATTGAAGAGAATCAAGATTAGGAGCCAAGGTATGTAAACAAAGCCTTGTAATAAAATAACAAAGTGTAGTGGTATTTATGCCACATACAAGCATGTAAAACTAAGAACAAGATTTGTTCTAAAAATGACTCAAAAGAAAATAATATAAATAATAAAATGATTCCTTCCATGCTTGCATAAGGTTATGGATGGAAGTTTTGATGAGTAATGATGTTGATGCCAATGGGGGATAGACATTGTTGGTCCTCTACCAATACCTCCAGGAGGGGTTAAGTTTCTGGTCGTAGCCATCGACTACTTCACAAAATGGGTAGAAGCCAAGCCTTTAGCATCAATAACAGGAAGAAACATGGAGAAATTTGTGTAGGAAAACATCATATGCCGGTTCAGAGTCCCTCACATCATCATATTAGATAACGAGAAGCAGTTTGCCGAAGGGGTATTTCTTGTGTTTTGCAAAGGTCTGAACATAAAGCAATCCTTCACCTCCGTCTACCATCCTCAGGGTAACGGACAGGTGGAAGTAACAAATAGATATTTCATCCAAGGCATAGAACGAAGGCTCGGTCGCATCCACCACGGTTGGGTAGATGAGCTACCCCAAGTACTCTGGGCTCACAGGACGCATATAAAGTCAAGTCATGGGGAGACACCTTTTAGCCTGACATATGGCACCGAAGCTGTAATTCCTTCGGAAGTAAGTGTTGAAACGGAATGTGTCATGAACTTCGAAGCAACAGAAAATGAAAAAAAATACTCTGTAGCAATCTGGACTTACTTGAAGAAAGAAGGGAAATAACCTCATTAAGGGAGGCTATTCACAAACAGAATATTGAAAAGTATTAGAGAAAACTAGGGCCTACATGGGAAGGACCCTACGTCGTAATAGAAGCATATGGAAATGGAGCCTACAAGCTAGAAACCTTCGACGAAGACGCTATTGACAGGATTTGGAATGGTACTACCCTTCGTAAGTTTAATATATAGAACTTACAATGTCTAAGGACATTTTTTTACTTTCTTTGCAATCAATGTATTTTCATTCTTCTCACTTGGGGAAAGAAGCATTAATGGTAGGCGTCTAGTGTTCATTTCCTAAAATGATGTAATCCTCCCTACCCACTTAATGATATAACACATTTTCCCTCAAATATCTTGTTTCATTCTAGTACAACAAATATTTGCCAGCCAAGTCATTTTATAAGTTTCAATGTCGAAGGGATTTAACAAGACAAACAATAAGTCTTGATCATATGCATAACATCCATCTAAACTCCACATTAACTTTCCTAAGTGGTCTTAAGGTATTCCAAGCCTTATGCTACCCAAAGGATGAAGACGGAGTGGGTCGCTACCCTCTGTCAACAATTAAATTATACGATTTCTATATTCTTGGTGCATAATTTACACACAATGAGGCTATGCATCTACCATACGCCCTAGAGGCCATTAGTTACGTGCAAATGAAACGTACGATAAGAATCAAACTTAAACAAAATGTAGGCCCTAGAGGCCATTAGTAGATATTTTTTAAAGACTAGTTTAACTAGTCAAGAGGCCGAATCCATAACGATCATCAAACAAGCATTGTCTTAAGGTCGTAGCCTTCACCAAACATACAAGTAAATTATTTCATCAGGCATAAAGCCTAGAAAGGAACACAAGACAATTGTTTTAAGAACATATACCATTAAACGTGAAAAACTTATTTAAAATGTTAATAAGTACTCATAGAACCACAATGTTACAAGAATATAGTAAAATTTTCAAATATGGTAAAAATCCGCTATAAAGGGTATATATTGAACACCTTTACCCATTTACCGGATTTTTTAGAATATATACCATTAAACGTGAAAAACTAATTTAAAATGTTAATAAGTACTCATTTAAAACTAAATGAAGTCCTGACGAAGTATAGTGCAATGATAAAAGCCGAAGATTGGGTTAATTTTGTAAACTACACAGCCAACGAAGAATACAAGGTGTTAATTAGTCATTTTTATTCAAGTTCAAATATCTTTCACCTTTTTAGAATGATGTCGACCAATTGGGTTATATTTAGAATTATGATGACCCGTTGGATCATATTCAGTATTATGGTGACCCATTGGATCATACTCAAAATTATGTCGACCCGTTAGGCCATATTCAACATGACATTCTCCTCGTTCTCACGGATGTTTTAACAGGTAATTCGGTGAAAATGAAGTTACGGTTCAAAAGTAATAAAGGTTCAAACTTTTGATACAAAATGTCTAAATTTGGAGATGACCTAAAATTCAGAGACCTGTTGGGTCATATTCAGTATTATGGCGACCCATTGGATCATATATAGAATTATGTCGACCAATTGGGTTATATTTAGAATTATGATGACCCGATGGATTATATTAAGTATTATGGTGACCCATTGGATCATACTCAAAATTATGTCAACCGGTTGGGTCATATTCTAAATGACATTCTCCTCATTCTCACGGATGTTTTGACAGGTGATTCGGTGAAAATGGAGTTACGGTTCTAAAGATATAATGGTTCAAATTTTTGATGCAAAATGTCCAAATCTGGAGATGACCCAAAATTCAGAGACCTGTTAGGTCATATTTAGTATTATGGTGAACCACTGGATCATATTTAGAATTATGTCGACCAATTGAGTTATATTTAGAATTATGATGACCCGTTGGATTATATTGAGTATTATGTTGACCAATTGGATCATACTCAGATATATGTCGACCCATTAGGTTGACCAATTAAGTTATATTTAGAATTATGATGACCCGTTGGATCACATTTAGAATTTTGTTGACCAATTGGGTTATATTTAGAATTATGATGAACCGTTGGATAATATTCAGTATTATGGTGACCCATTGGATCATACTCAGAATTATGGCGACCCATTAGGCCATATTGGTTCAAAAGTTATAAAGGTTCAAACTTTTGATGCAAAATGTCAAAATCTAGAGATGACCCAAAATTCAGTGACCTGTCGGGTCATATTCAGTATTATGGCGACCCATTGGATCATATTTAGAATGAGGTCGACCAATTGGGTTATATTTAGATTTATGATGACCTATTGGATCATATTCAGTATTATGGTGACCCATTGGATCATACTTAAAATTATGTCGACCCGTTGGGCCATATTCAACATGACATTCTCCTCGTTCTCACGGATGTTTTAACAAGTAATTCGGTTAAAATGGAGTTACAGTTCAAAAGTAATAAAGGTTCAAACTTTTGATGCAAAATGTCCAAATCTGGAGATGACCTAAAATTCAGAGACCTGTTGGGTCATATTCAGTATTATGGCGACCCATTGGATCATATTTAGAATTATGTCAACCAATTGGGTTATATTTAGAATTATGATGACCCGATGGATTATATTAAGTATTATGGTTACCCATTGGATCATACTCAAAATTATGTCAACCGGTTGGGTCATATTCTAAATGAAATTCTCCTCATTCTCACGGATGTTTTGATAGGTGATTCGGTGAAAATGAAGTTATGGTTCAAAAGTTATAATGGTTCAAACTTTTGATGCAAAATGTCCAAATCTGGAAAATTCAGAGACCTGTTAGGTCATATTTAGTATTATGGCGAACCATTGGATCATATTTAGAATTATGTCGACCAATTGAGTTATATTTAGAATGATGATGACCCGTTGGATTATATTGAGTATTATGTTGACCAATTGGATCATACTCGGAATTATGTCGACCCATTAGGTTGACCAATTGAGTTATATTTAGAATTATGATGACCCGTTGGATCATATTTAGAATTATGTTGACCAATTGGGTTATATTTAGAATTATGATGAACCGTTGGATCATACTCATAATTCTAAATATAACCCAATTGGTCGACATCATTCTAAATATGATCCAATAGGTCGCCATAATACTGAATATGACCCGACAGGTCTCTGAATTTTGGGTCATCTCTAGATTTTGACATTTTGCATCAAAAGTTTGAACCTTTATAACTTTTGAACCAATATGGCTTAATGGGTCACCATAATTCTGAGTATGATCCAATGAGTCGCCATAATTCTGAATATTATCCAAAGGTTCATCATAATTCTAAATATAACCCAATTGGTCAACATAATTCTAAATATGATCCAACGGGTCATCATAATTCTAAATATAACTCAATTGGTCAACCTAATGGGTCGACATAATTCCGAGTATGATCCAATTGGTCAACATAATACTCAATATAATCCAACGGGTCATCATAATTCTAAATATAACTCAATTGGTCGAAATAATTCTAAATATGATCCAATGGTTCGCCATAATACTAAATATGACCTAACAGGTCTCTGAATTTTCCACATTTGGACATTTTGCATCAAAAGTTTGAACCATTATAACTTTTGAACTATAAATCCATTTTCACCGAATCACCTGTCAAAACATCTGTGAGAATGAGGAGAATGTCATTTAGAATATGACCCAACCAGTTGACATAATTTTGAGTATGATCCAATGGGTAACCATAATACTTAATATAATCCATCGGGTCATCACAATTCTAAATATAACCCAATTGGTCGACATAATTCTAAATATGATCCAATAGGTCGCCATAATACTGAATATGACCCAACAGGTCTCTGAATTTTAGGTCATCTCCAGATTTGGACTTTTTGCATCAAAAGTATGAACCTTTATTACTTTTGAACCGTAACTCCATTTTCACCGAATTACCTGTTAAAACATCCGTGAGAACGACGAGAATGTCATGTTGAATATGGCCCAACGGGTCGACATAATTTTAACTATGATCCAATGGGTCACCATAATACTGAATATGATCCAACGGGTCATCATAATTCTAAATATAACCCAATTGGTCGACATCATTCTAAATATGATCCAATGGGTCGCCATAATACTGAATATGACCCGACAGGTCTCTGAATTTTGGGTCATCTCTAGATTTTGACATTTTGCATCAAAAGTTTGAACCTTTATAACTTTTGAACCAATATGGCCTAATGGGTCGCCATAATTCTGAGTATGATCCAATGGGTCGCCATAATACTGAATATTATCCAACGGTTCATCATAATTCTAAATATAACCCAATTGGTCAACATAATTCTAAATATGATCCAACAGGTCATCATAATTCTAAATATAACTCAATTGGTCAACCTAATGGGTCAACATATATCTGAGTATGATCCAATTGGTCAACATAATGCTCAATATAATCCAACGGGTCATCATAATTCTAAATATAACTCAATTGGCTGACATAATTCTAAATATGATCCAATGGTTCGCCATAATACTAAATATGACCTAACATGTCTCTGAATTTTGGGTCATCTCCAGATTTGGACATTTTGCATCAAAAGTTTGAACCATTATAACTTTTGAACCATAACTTCATTTTCACCGAATCACCTGTCAAAACATCCATGAGAATGAGGAGAA
Source organism: Chrysanthemum seticuspe (assembly GCA_019973895.1). NCBI lineage: Eukaryota > Viridiplantae > Streptophyta > Magnoliopsida > Asterales > Asteraceae > Chrysanthemum > Chrysanthemum seticuspe. Next base: position 360,531,691 of record BPTQ01000005.1, on the reverse strand, counting down.
TGTCATTTAGAATATGACCCAACCGGTTGACATAATTTTAAGTATGATCCAATGGGTCACCATAATACTTAATATAATCCATCGGGTCATCATAATTCTAAATATAACCCAATTGGTCGACATAATTCTAAATATGATCCAATGGGTTGCCATAATACTGAATATAACCCAACAGGTCTCTGAATTTTAGGTCATCTCCAGATTTGGACATTTTGTATCAAAAGTTTGAACCTTTATTACTTTTGAAACGTAACTCCATTTTAACCGAATTACCTGTTAAAACATCTGTTAGAACGAGGAGAATGTCATGTTGAATATGGCCTAACGGGTCGACATAATTTTGAGTATGATCCAATGGGTCGCCATAATACTGAATATCATCCAACGGGTCATCATAATTCTAAATATAACCCAATTGGTCGACGTCATTCTAAAAAGGTGAAAGATATTTGAACTTGAATAAAAATGACTAATTAACACCTTGTATTCTTCGTTGGCTGTGTAGTTTACAAAATTAACCCAATCTTCGGCTTTTATAATTGCACTATACTTCGTCAGGACTTCATTTAGTTTCAAATGAGTACTTATTAACATTTTAAATGAGTTTTTCACGTTTAATGGTATATATTCTAAAAAATCCGGTAAATGGGTAAAGGTGTTCAGTATATACCCTTTATAGCGGATTTTTACCATATTTGAAAATTTTACTATATTCTTGTAACATTGTGGTTCTATGAGTACTTATTAACATTTTAAATGAGTTTTTCACGTTTAATGGTATATGTTCTTAAAACAATTGTCTTATGTTCCTTTCTAGGCTTTATGCCTGATGAAACAATTTACTTGTATGTTTGGTGAAGGCTACGACCTTAAGACAATGCTTGTTTGATGATCGTTAAGGATTCGGCATCTTGACTAGTTAAACTAGTCTTTAAAAAATATCTACTAATGGCCTCTAGGGCCTACATTTTGTTTAAGTTTGATTCTTATCGTACGTTTCATTTGCACGTAACTTGTTTTACAACCTAAGGCGTATGGTAGATGCATAGCCTCATTGTGTGTAAATTATGCACCAAGAATATAGAAATCGTATAATTTAATTGTTGACAGAGGGTAGCGACCCACTCCGTCTTCATCCTTTGGGTAGCATAAGGCTTGGAATACCTTAAGACCACTTAGGAAAGTTAATGTGAAGTTTAGATGGATGTTATGCATATGATCAAGACTTATTGTTTGTCTTGTTAAATCCCTTCGACATTGAAACTTATAAAATGACTTGGCTGGCAAATCTTTGTTGTACTAGAATGAAACAAGAGATTTGAGGGAAAATGTGTTATATCATTAAGTGGGTAGGGAGGATTACATCATTTTAAGAAATGAACACTAGACGCCTACCATTAATGCTTCTTTCCCCAAGTGAGAAGAATGCAAATACATTGATTGAAAAGAAAGTAAAAAAATGTCCTTAGACATTGTAAGTTCTATATATTAAACTTACGAAGGGTAGTACCATTCCAAATCCTGTCAATAGCGTCTTCGTCGAAGGTTTCTAGCTTGTAGGCTCCATTTCCATATACTTCTATTACGACGTAGGGTCCTTCCCATGTAGGCCCTAGTTTTCCCTAATACTCAACTTTACTTGCATTGTTGAGTCGGAGGACGTATTCACCTGGCTTGAATGTCGAAGGTCGAACCCTGTTGTTGTAATACTTTTCAATCTTCTATTTGTGAATAGCCTCCCTTAATGAGGCTATTTCCCTTCTTTCTTCAAGTAAGTCCAGATTGCTACGGAGTATTTTTTCATTTTCTGTTGCTTCGAAGTTCATGACACATTCCGTTTCAACACTTACTTCCGAAGGAATTACAGCTTCGCTGCCATATGTCAGGCTAAAAGGTGTCTCCCCATGACTTGACTTTATATGCGTCCTGTGAGCCCAGAGTATTTGGGGTAGCTCATCTACCCAACCGTGGTAGATGCGACCGAGCCTTCATTCTATGCTTTGGATGAAATCTTGTTGGGATATCAAAGTACTGAAGATATGAAAGTACTGTAAGCTGAAAAAGTACTGGAAGACGTCAAAGAGTCAAAGTACTGCTAAAAGATAAAGTCAAAGTACTGCATGGTGAAGTCAAAGTACTGCTAGAACAAACAAACTGTTATATTCGTTTATGGAAAGTATTGTATTCTATGTTTAGATTACTTGTCGTACAAGGTTATCAATTGTAAACCGACTAGGATATCCTTGAGCCTATAAAAGGACTCCTAGATTGGCATTAGAGGTACGATTTCAGAAAAAGAGTTTTAGAGTTTACGAATTAAGAGTTTAGAGAAAAGTTCGAATATCTTAGAGTTGTATTAGAGTATCTGCATAATAAGCAGATTTAGAGTTTGTTAATAAAGTTTTCTTCTTAGCTTTGTTAAGTAAATTCCACGTACTTGATAAAGATTGCTCAGTGTTTCTTTGTTAATAACTTAGGATTTATCCGAGGTTATTAAACCTTAACAAGCTAGTTTAGTTTGATTAAAGTATATCGATCCAACAAGTGGTATCAGAGCTTGTGTGGAAACTCTGACTAGGAAGAAACCCTACAATTTTCAAGATGTCGACTGAAGCTGTTCCACAACCCTCAATCACCTCACTCAGAATTCCAATTATCAAGAAGGGAGAATATGATCTCTGGTGCATGAAGATGAGGCAGTATATTGCCATTACAGACCATGCTCTGTGGAATGTAATTGTGAATGGGAATGAAGTTCCTCAAGAACCCATTCAAGTTGCTGGACAACCTATAGCACCAAAGGCAGTTTTACCTGCAGCAACCTTAAGGAATCAAGAGAAGGCTCTTAACATTCTCTTGTCTGCCATTCCAGATGGTCACCTTCTCAAATTTCATGATGCTAAAGATGCTAAGCAGCTATGGGTTGCTCTCAAGACCAGATTTGGAGGGAATGAAGCCTCTAAGAAGATGCACAGAAACTTGCTGAAACAACAGTTTGAAACTTTCACAGTTGGAGAAAGAGAGAGTCTTGATGCTGCATATGATAGGTTTCAGAATCTCCTCAACATGTTGGAATTGTACAAGGCACAAGTATCAGTTGAGGATGCTAATTTGAAGTTTCTAAGGAGTTTGCCATCTACATGGCATGTGATTGCTACTATTATCAGAGGACAACAAGGATTGGATGTTATGGACTTTGATGATCTCTATCATCAATTGAAGGTGTATGAGCATGAGATGAGTGGTCAACCCAGTTCAAAATCTCACAGTATTGCTTTTCTATCATCTGAAAAGAAGAGCAGTACTTTCAAAAGTACTGCTTCTCCTCAAAGTACTGTTTCTCAAAGTACTACTGTCTACAATCCCCCATCATATGCTCAGCAGGCCCCACCATCTACTACTTTGAACTCAGATGAAGTTGTGTGCTCTTTCTTTGCACAACAAGCAAGCTTACCTGTCACTTATGAGGAGGATCTAGCACAGATTGAAGAAGATGCACTTGAAGAAATTGATATCAGGTGGCAAGTTGCTTTGATCACTGCAAGGATCAAAAAGTACATGAAGAAGACAGGCAAAAATATTGATTTCAAACCAAAACAAGGAATAACTTTTGACAAATCTAAAATTGAATGTTTCAATTGTCAAAAGACTGGTCACTTTGCAAGGGAGTGCAGGTTTGCTAAGTATCAAGCAAACAGAGCATCTGAGAAGCCTAAACTTGAGCTCAAGGAGATTCCAATAACTGAAACAAAGGCTTTGGTTGCTCAAGAGAAGTTATCAGAAGTGGACTGGAGTGAAGAGTTTGATGATGAACCAGTGACTTACTGTATGGTAGCAGTGGAAGATGCAGTTGAAGACACTGTGGAAGCATTGGACTGGAGCACTGCTTTTGATAAAGAATCTGAACATACTGCTTTGGAATCTGATGATGGCTTTGGAGGATTTGATTGGAGCAAAGAAAGTGAAGATGATCCTGTTCTTCTTGCTATGGTGGCTACTTCACCAACTCAGTCTCCTATCTCTGAGGTATGCTCAAACTGTTATGAGTTTTATCAAAAATTACTTAACAGTTATGTGATTGAAAGAGATAATTGTATTAGGGCTAGGTCTGAGGTAGCAGGTTACCAAATCACTTTAGAGTCTGTAGAAGCTAAAATCATAACACATGAAAATAATGAAATGGCTTGGGCTGAAAAGTATGAACAACAGGATTACCAGTTAAAACTCAGTGAATGGAAACTAAATTGTAAAATTGTTGAAATTGAGAAATTAACTAAGGAAAGAGATGATTTGTTAGCTAAGTTTGCTGCTTGGGGAGAGTCTGGTTTGTCCCATGTTGCTTATGTTGAAAAACAGAGAAGGGCTTACATTAGAACAGGATTAGGATTTGGAATGGACTTTAGCAGTGTAGATGAAAGCAAATCTAGTAATCAGGATGATGGTGTTTTTGAGGACATTACCACTAGTGATGATGAGCTAATTAACTATGTAGATTCATCTAGTAATGAGGGCTCAGTAAGTGAACCACCTCCTGAATATAAGAAAGACAATGGTTATCATGCTGTTCCTCATCCCATTAGTCATCACCCCTCTAGACCTGATGTTTCTCATTATGGTGTTGATAGTCTAGAGTTTAGGAAGAAGCTTATTGCTCAATCTAGGTCTGAGAAACCCAAAGAAACTGTTGAAAACAATGTTCAAAATCCAGCAGTACCTTTAAATCAAAGTACTGCTCAACAAGCAGTACCTTCTGCAAAACCTTTTCAAAACAGTACTGCTAAACCTTTTTGGGATAATTTTGGTCAAAACAGATTTTATCAGTCATCAAGAAGGCAAAATAATTTTGGGCATAGACATAGAAGAAATCACTTTGGTCAAATGGGTCAAAAACTGTGTTTTGTGTGTTATAGTCCTACTCACTTAATCAAAGATTGTGACAGACACTCAGACTATCTAAGCAAGTTTCCAAGGAATAAGTCTAACAATCAGAGACCTAGAGACCACAAACCAGTGTGGACTAATTCAAATAGGGTTAATCACAGAAACTTCACACCAGATCATAGATACCCACATCAGAGAAGAACTTCAGTATCTCACAGTACTTTCCAAAGTACTCCTTAGAGACAAGGTACTGAAAACCATACTTGGGATAGAAATTCTAGGAGATCTCATTATCAACCTAGAAGTTATCACAGTTCATATAGGGGATCTAGATCACAAGAACCTCCTGTTAAAACTGAATGGATTAAAAGGGAAAGAACTGCTGGGAGACATACAGTACATTCAACAAAGAGTGAATCAGATGTTTTTGTGTCAAGAGAAAATGCTAACAATCTGGTGAAAGAAATTTATGTTGAAAAACCAGAAAGTTTTGAAAATCCACATGCTAAAAATCAAAAGATAATTTTGGATCATCAGTTGAGAGATAGTGAGAATTACATACTCAAAGAATTTGAGTTTGTAACTTCTCAAGGAGAACACAAGTCAGTAATGGCTTGGGTTCCTAAAAGTTTCTAACTCTTTTCTTTATGTGCAGGGCAACCCAGAAGAGGAGCTTAAAGATCATCTTATTGTGGATAGTGGTTGCTCTGGAAGTATGACAGGTGATAAAGAGATCCTGTCTGATTTTAAAAGTATTAGTGGAGGAAAAGTTGCATTTGGGAATGATCCCAATGGAGGAAGGATTACAGGGAAAGGAACAATTAAAGCTGGGAGAATCGATTTTGAGAATGTCAGATATGTGAAGGAGCTTAAGTTCAACTTGTTGTCAGTATCTCAAATTTGTGACAAAAAGCATCCTGTGTTATTCACTGACACAGAATGTCTTATCCTTTCTTCTGACTTCAAACCTGTTGATGATGACTTGGTAGTACTAAGGGTACCACGGACAAATGATGTGTATAGTTTAGACATGAAGAGTCTACATTCTTATGGTAGAGCCACATGTTTGGTGGCTAAGGCAACATCTGAAGAGGCACATCAATGGCATAGAAGATTGGGCCATGTGAATTTCAAGAACATCAACAAACTGGTCAAAGGCAATTTAGTGAGAGGTTTACCTTCAAAGACTTACAGGAATGATCAATCATGTTTGGCTTGCAAAAAGGGTAAACAACACAAAGCTTCCTGCAAGAAGCTTGATGAAAGGAATATTAGAGAACCATTGGAGCTATTACACATGGATTTATTTGGACCTGTCTCTGTGGCAAGTTTAAATAAAAAGAAGTACTGTTTGGTTGTTACTGATGATTGTAGTAGATTCAGTTGGGTTTTCTTTTTGGGCTTTAAAGATGATACCTTTGATGCTATTCAAACTCTTATAATAGCACTTGAAAACCAATTAAGACTCAAGGTTAGAGGTATTAGATGCGATAATGGAACTGAATTCAAGAACAAGCCTATGGATGATTTTTGTGCAAATAAAGGCATAAAAAGGGAGTTTAGTATTGCTAGAACACCACAGCAAAATGGTGTTGCAGAAAGGAAAAATAGAACCTTGATTGAAGCTGCAAGGACCATGTTAGCTGATTCTCATCTCCCTATTCAATTTTGGGCAGAAGCTGTAAGTACTGCATGTTATGTACTCAACAGGGTTTCTGTCACAAAACCACAGATGAAGACACCCTATGAATTGCTGATGGGCAATAAACCCAACATTCGTTTTATGAAGCCTTTTGGATGTCCTCTTACTATTTTGAACACCATTGATAATCTAGGGAAGTTTGATGGCAAGTCTGAAGAAGGCTACTTATTGGGATATTGCACTAACAGTAAAGGATTCAGAGTCTACAACAGAGTTACTAAGAAGATTCAAGATTGTCTTCATGTTGAGTTTTTAGAGGATCAAGACAATGAGAAAGGGAAGGGTCCTGATTGGATGTTTGATCTTGAGATTTTATCTCCTTCAATGAATTATGTCCCTGTTAGAGAAGAAAATCAACCTTTGAATAATGAAGAAGATATTCAATATGTTGTTCATGATATTCATCTTAGACCTAATGCTGTTCCTGATAAAGATCCTATCAGTCCAAAACAAAGTACTGATGTTCCTAAGCAAAGTACTGATTCTCCAAAACAAAGTACTGTTGCTTCACAATCCTCATTATCTGCTGAGGATCAATCTATTCAAGAAGAACTTAATCAGATGCTTCTTCAAGATGTATTAGCACATTCTTACACTGATGAACAAAGGAGAGCTTATGAAGAGGCAAAGAAGAAGAACAAGACTGCAGAGTTCTCTTACAGTACTTTGGACAGTACTTTCAACCAAAGTACTGCTGCACCGATTTACAGTACTTTAGATGATGTGGATGATCCTACCATGCCTGGGTTAGAAGAAACTGATGATGAGCTTGAAGATGAAGGTATTTTCTCAGATTCCAATGAAGGTGCTGATTATACTAACTTGGATGATGCATATGCAGTTCCACAGTCTCCAATCTTACGAATCCATAAGAATCATCCAACTGATCAAATCATTGGTCCTTGTACTTCTGGAGTTATGACAAGACACAAAACTAAGGGTTTCACAAAACCTCATAATGCTTTACTTAGCTTTGTGTATAAACAAAACAGGCTAAATCATAAGGACCATCAAACCTGCTTATTCACCTGTTTCATCTCTCAAGAGGAACCCAAGAACATTGCTCAAGCTTTGACTAAAGAAAGCTGGGTTGAAGCTATGCAGGAAGAACTTCTTCAATTTAAACTTCAAGAGGTTTGGGTTTTATGTGATCTTCCAGATGGGAAGAGAGTTATTGGAACCAGATGGGTTTTTAGAGTCAAAAAAGATGAAAGAGGCAATGTTATCAAAAACAAGGCAAGATTAGTTGCTCAGGGTTATAGACAGGAGGAAGGGGTAGATTATGATGAGGTATTTGCTCCTGTGGCAAGGATTGAAGCAATTAGAATCTTTCTTGCTTTTGCTTCTTATATGGGTTTTCAGGTATACCAGATGGATGTCAAGAGTGCCTTTCTGTATGGTACTATTACAGAAGAGGTGTATGTGAAACAACCTCCAGGTTTTGAAGATCCTAAGCATCCTAACAAAGTCTATAAAGTGGTTAAGGCTTTATATGGTCTTCATCAGGCACCTAGAGCTTGGTATGAGAGGCTCTCTACATTCTTATTACAACATGGATACAGGAGGGGAGCCATAGACAAGACTTTGTTTATCAAGAGAGACAAGAAGGATATCATGTTAGTGCAAGTGTATGTTGATGATATTATCTTTGGGGCTACCAAACAGTCCATGGTTAAGGAGTTTGAGCAGCTGATGCAGAAGGAATTTCAAATGAGTTCAATGGGAGAGTTAACATTCTTTTTAGGACTTCAGGTTAAGCAGTCCAAGGATGGAATTTTTATTAGCCAAGACAAGTATGTTACAGATATACTTAACAAGTTTAATTTTGATGATATGAAGGCTGTTACTACTCCGATTAAATCTATCAATTCATTGGGAAAAGATGAAGATGGTCAGCCTGTTGAAGTCAAGTTATACAGATCTATGATTGGCTCTCTTATGTATCTTACTACATCAAGGCCTGATATCATGTTTGCAGTTTGTTTATGTGCCAGATATCAAGTTTCACCAAAGATCTCTCACCTGAATGCTGTCAAGAGAATATTCTGTTATTTGAAACAACAACCTAAGTTGGGGTTGTGGTATCCTAAAGAGTCACCTTTTCACTTAGAAGCTTTTTCAGATAGTGACTATGCAGGTGATAACTATGATAGAAGATCCACAACTGGTGGATGCCAATATCTTGGAAGAAGGTTAGTCTCATGGCAATGCAAAAAGCAGACAATTGCAGCAACATCATCTACTGAAGCTGAATATGTAGCTGCTGCAAGTTGTTGTGGTCAAGTTTTGTGGATGCAGAATCAACTCTTGGATTATGGGTTCAACTTTAAGAATACTCCTATCAATATTGATAATGAGAGTACTATTTGTATTGTGAAGAATCCTGTGTATCATTCCAAGACAAAGCATATTCAGATTAGGCATCACTTTATCAGAGACTGTTATGAGCATAGGCTCATTAATGTGGTTAAAGTTCACACGGATGATAATGTAGCTGATCTACTCACCAAAGGTTTTGATGTGTCACGATTCAATCACTTGGTCGTGAGTATTGGAATGATTAACTACTAAGCTATGTTTAAGGGGAGGACTATAAGATGTTTGATATAGTCCTGTGTATTGCTTGAGGGGAGGATGTTAGTTTATACTTAGATTATATGAAGGTTTTTGGCAAAGTACAGTATTTCCTGAAAGTACTGCTTGGGAAAGTACTGCTTATGAAAGTAAGCAGAATTCTGATCTAGATAGTAGTTCTTCTTTCTTTTGTTGTGATTCTCATATAGGTCCTTCTCTAAGGCGAGATCACGTGCACTCTACAAGTCATCCAAGCAAGGGGTCCTTGATTGATTTGTTCCTCCACAAGATTTTTGTAGCAAAGATCTTATATTTCATACTTCACATATTTGTTGTGTTATAGTAGTGTTGGTTTGGTCCTCCGTGTTACGGACTCAGTATTTAGCTTTGTACCCGAAAAAGTGAAAGCAACGTTGTGAAGGCTTCTCCGCCAAGTTGAAGGAGTTTGTTGACATAGTGCTTGAACTCTCGAGTAGGTAACTCAGGGAGTGGAGTAGGGCAAGGAAGGTGTCCTTGTAGCCGAACCACTATAAATCGTTTGTGTCATTTCTATCCCTTACTTTACTTACTTTCCTTACTTGCATCACTTTTAGATCTATACTTTCTCTTCATCCATACGATCTCACATAACATCGAATCTAAAGTTTTGCCCTCAGCAGATTATTATCGAAGGGTGCAGATAGGTCTTACCATTCTTCAAAACACTCAAAGGCTGCACAGACGAAAAGACATTCCAATGGAGCGTAGATGCAGAAGTTGCCTTCCAAAAGCTTAAGGAGTTCATGGAAATTCTATCTACACTTACTGCCCCAATCAAAGGCGAAGTGTTATTCATGTACATCTCTGTCTCCTTCGAAAGTATCAGTGTTGTTTTGTTGGCAGAATAGTTTTAAAAATCGCGCCTAAGGCGTGTTGGGATATGAAAGTGCTGAACAGTTAAAGTACTGAAGATTTACAAAGTACTGCAGAATGGCAAAGAACTGGAGAAAGTCAAAGAGTCAAAGTACTGCACAAGATAAAGTCAAAGTACTGCACATGAAGGTCAAAGTACTGCAAGAGTTAAAGAACTGTCTATTCGTTTATGGAAAGTCTTGTAATTCTAGAATAGATTACTTGTCGTACAAGGATACATTATTGTAAACCGACTAGGGTTATCCTTGAGCCTATAAAAGGACCCCTAGATTGGCATTAGAGACACGTATTCACAAGTCTTAGAGTTTAAGATTACAAGTTGTTTAGAGTTTAGAAAGTTCGATAATCTTAGAGTTGTTAAAGTATCTGCATAAGAAGCAGATTTAGAGTTATTAATAAAGTCGTTCTTCTTAGATTTATTGAGTAAATTCCGCGTACTTAATAAAGATTACTCAGTGTTTCATTGTTAATAACTAAGGATCTATCCGAGGTTATTAAACCTTAAACAAGCTAGTTAAGTTAGTATTGTTAGAGTACATCGATCCAACAAGTGGTATCAGAGCTTGTGTGGAAACTCTGACTAAGAAGAAACCCTAAAACCTACTACAAAACCTAAAGATGTCGACCGATTCTATTCCACCACCCTCCATCACCTCAATGAGGATACCTGTCATCAAAAAGGGTGAATATGACTTATGGTGTATGAAGATGAGGAAATACCTTGCCATTATAGACCATGCTTTATGTAAATGGTAATGAAGTAGTTCCAGAACCTGTAGTGATTGCTGGACAACCAATAGCACCTAAAGCAGTCCTGCCAGCAGCAACTTTAAGGAATCAGGAGAAGGCACTTAATATTCTCTTGTCTGCCATTCCAGATGGTCATCTTCTCAAATTTCATGATGCAAAAGATGCAAAGCAGCTCTGGGCTACTCTCAAGACCAGATTTGGAGGGAATGAAGCTTCTAAGAAGATTCACAGAAATCTGCTGAAACAACAATTTGAAACTTTCACTGTAGGTGAAAGAGAGAGTCTTGATGCTGCATATGATAGGTTTCAAAATCTTCTCAACATGCTGGAGTTATACAAGGTAGAAGTTTCAGGTTGAAGATGCAAATCTGAAGTTTCTAAGAAGTTTGCCATCTACATGGCATGTTATTGCTACAATGATCAGAGGACAACCAGGTTTGGATGTCATGGACTTTGATGATCTCTACAACCATCTAAAGGTGTATGAGCACGAGATGAATGGTCAAACAAGTTCTAAGTCTCACAGTATTGCTTTTCTATCATCTGAAAAGAAGGGCAGTACTTCCATTAGAAGTACTGCTTCTCCAACTCAAAGTACTGTGACTCAAAGTACTGTCTCGTATGCAGCTCCCACTCACGCTCAGCAAGCACTACCACCTCCTACTATGCACTCAGATGAAGTAGTGTGTTCCTTCTTTGCTCAACAGGCTTCTTTACCTGTCACCTATGAAGAAGATCTCTCACAGATTGAAGAGGATGCTTTGGAAGAAATTGATATAAGGTGGCAAGTAGCAATGATTACTGCAAGGATTAAGAAGTACATGAAGAAAATAGGAGAGAACATTGATTTCAAACCAAAACAGGGAATCACTTTTGACAAATCAAAGATTGAATGCTTCAATTGTCAAAAGACTGGACACTTTGCAAGGGAGTACAGATTTGCTAAGTATCAAGCAAATAGAATGACTGAAAAACCAAAGCTGGAACTCAAAGAAATCCCTATTACTGAAACCAAAGCTTTGGTTGCTCAAGAAAGTTTATCAGAGTTTGACTGGAGTGCTAAGTTTGATGATGAACCAGTAACCTACTGTATGGTTGCTATGGAGGAAGAGGTTGAAGATTTTGTGGAAGAACTGGACTGGAGCTCTGTTTTTGATAAGGAACCTGAACATGCTGCTTTAGAACCCAGAGACTGTCTTGGAGGATTTGACTGGAGCTTGGAGTCTGAAGATGATACTGTACTACTTGCTATGGTAGCTACATCACCAAGTTCATCTCCTATCTCTGAGGTATGCTCAAATTGTCATGATTTCTATCAAAAAATTGCTAAAAAACTATGTGTTTGAAAGAGACAATTGTGTTAAGGCTAGGTCTGAAGTAGCAGGTTATCAAATTACATTAGAGTCTTTGGAAGCTAAAATTATAACACATGAAAATAATGAAATGGCTTGGGCTGAAAAGTATGAACAACAGGATTACCATTTAAAACTCAGTGAATGGAAACTAAACTGTAAAATTGCTGAAATTGAGAAACTCACTAAGGAGAGAGATGATCTATTAGCTAAGTTTGATGACTGGAAAGAATCTGGCTTGTCTCATGTTGCTTATGTTGAAAAACAGAGAAGGGCTTACATTAGAATTGGCTTAGGATTTGGTATGGATTTTACTAACATGAAAGAGAACACATCTAGTGATCAGGATGACTTAGATTTAGAAGATGTAACCACTAGTGATGATGAACTCATTAATTATGTAGACACATCTAGTAATGAGGATTCAATTAGTGATTCACCTCCTGAGTATAAGAAAGACAAAGGTTATCATGATGTTCCACATCCAGTTGGTAGTCATCAACCCATAAGACCTGATGTTTCACGTTTTGGTGTAGACAGCCTTGAGTTTAGGAAGAAGCTTATTGGTCAATCTAGGTCAGAAACCCCAAAAGAAACTGTTAATACCAATGTTCAAAGTCAAGCAGTACCTTCAACTCAAAGTACTGCTCCACAAGCAGTACCTTCAGGAAAACCTTTTCAAAACAGTACTGCTAAACCTTTTTGGGATAACTTTGGTCAAAACAGATTTAATCATTCATCTATAAGGCAAAATACTTTTGGTCATAGACATAGGAGTAGACACTTTGGAAGTATGGGTGAAAAACTGTGTTTTGTATGTTATAGTCCTAATCACTTAATCAAAGATTGTGACCGACACTCAGAATATCTAAACAAGTTTCCAAAGAATAAGTCTACTAACCAGAAACCTAGAGAGAACAAACCAGTCTGGAATAATTCTAATAGGGTCAATAACAGTAAATTCTCATCAGATCATAGGTACCCTCACCAAAGAAGATCTTTTTCTAGACAACCAGTACCTTCACAAGCAGTACCTTCTCAAAGTACTGCTCAGTCAACACAAGGTACTGCTCACACTACATGGAATAGGAACCCTAGGAGATCTCACTATTATCAACCTAGAAGGTATTATAACTCACATAGGGGATCTAGATCCCAGGAACCAACTGTTAAAACTGAATGGGTTAAAAGGGAAAGTACTGCTGAGGGACAAACTGTACTTTCAACAAAAAGTGAATCTGATGTTTTCATAATACAGGAAAAAGAGAATGAATTTGCAAAAGAGAGTTCTGTTGAAAATCCAGAAAGTTTTGAAAATCCACATGCTAAAAATCAAAAGATAATCCTGGATCATGTTTTGAAAAACAGTGGAAATTGCATACTCAAAGAATTTGAGTTTGTAACTCCACAAGGGGAACACAAGTCAGTAATGGCTTGGGTTCCTAAAAGAGACTAACTTTCTAAATCTTTGTGCAGGGCAACCCAGAGGAGGAACTTAAAGATCATCTGATTGTAGATAGTGGTTGCTCTGGAAGTATAACAGGAGATAAGGAGATTCTGTCAGATTTTAGATCTATTAGTAGAGGGAGAGTTGCATTTGGGAATGATCCCAATGGAGGAAAGATTACTGGGAAAGGAACAATCAAAGCTGGAAGAATCGATTTTGAGAATGTTAGATATGTGAAGGAGCTAAAGTTCAACTTATTGTCAGTCTCTCAAATCTGTGATAAAAAGCATCATGTGTTATTCACTGACACAGAATGTCTCATTCTTTCATCTGACTTCAAGCATGTTGCTGATGACTTGGTAGTACTCAGAGTACCAAGAACCAATGATGTGTATAGTCTAGACATGAAGAGTCTTCACTCTTATGGAAGAGCCACCTGTTTAGTGGCAAAAGCATCAACTGAAGAAGCACATCAGTGGCATAGAAGATTGGACCATGTTAATTTCAAGAATATCAACAAACTGGTCAAAGGAAATTTAGTTAGAGTTTTACCTTCAAATACTTACAAGAATGATCACTCATGTTTGGCATGCAAGAAGGGTAAACAGCATAAAGCTTCATGCAAGAAGCTTGAGGAGAGAACTATTAGAGAACCATTGGTGCTGTTACATATGGATCTATTTGGACCTGTCTTTGTGGCAAGTTTAAACAAGAAGAAGTACTGCTTGGTTATTACAGATGATTGCAGTAGATTCAGTTATGTATTTTTCTTGGGTTTTAAAGATGATACTTTTGATGCTATACAAACTCTAATCATCACACTGGAAAACCAATTGAGACTCAAGGTTAGAGGTATTAGATGTGACAATGGGACTGAATTCAAGAACAAGCAAATGGATGAATTTTATGCTAACAAAGGAATCAAGAGGGTGTTCAGTATTGCCAGAACACCACAGCAGAATGGTGTCGCTGAGAGGAAGAATAGAACTTTGATTGAAACAGCTAGAACTATGCTTGCAGACTCTCAACTACCTATTCAATTTTGGGCTGAGGCTATAAGTATTGCTTGCTATGTACTTAACAGAGTATCAGTCACCAAACCACAAATGAAGACACCTTATGAGTTGCTGATGGGCAACAAACCGAACATTAGATTTTTGAAGCCTTTTGGATGCCCTCTCACTATTTTAAACACTATTGATAATTTGGGAAAGTTTGATGGCAAGTCAGAAGAAGGATATTTATTGGGATATTGTACCAATAGCAAGGGCTTTAGAGTATACAACAGAGTTACTAAGAAGGTTCAGGATTGTCTTCATGTTGAGTTTTTAGAAGATCAAGAGAATCAGAAGGGTAAAGGTCCTGATTGGATGTTTGATCTTGAGGTTTTGACTCCTTCCATGAACTATGTACCTGTCAGAGAAGAAAATCAACCTATTTATCATGGAGAAGATTCACAATATGTTGTTCGTGGAGTTCATATTAGACCTGATGCTGTTACTGATATAGAACCAAAGCAAAGTACTGATGAACCAAATCCTTCACTATCTGCTAAGGATCAAGCTATTCAAGAGACACTTAATCAGATGCTTTTTCAAGATATAATGGCACATTCTCATTCTGATGAACAAAGAAGAGCTTATGAAGAAGCAAATAAAAAGAATAAGCATGTAGAGAATTCTCACAGTACTTTGGACAGTACTTTCGACCAAAGTACTGATACACCAGTTGACAGTACTTTAGATGATTTGGATGATCCGACCATGCCTGGTTTAGAAGAAACTGATGATGAGCTTGAAGATGAAGGTATTTTCTCAGATTCCAATGAAGGTGCTGATTATACTAACTTGGGTCATGCATATGGAGTTCCACAGTCTCCAATCTTACGAATCCATAAGAATCATCCAACTGATCAAATCATTGGTCCTTCTACTTCTGGAGTTATGACAAGACACTAAGCTAAGAGTTTCATAACATCTCACAATGCTTTACTTAGCTTTATGTATAAACAAAACAGGCTAAATCATAAGGACCATCAAACCTGCCTATTTACTTGTTTCATCTCTCAAGAGGAACCCAAGAATATTGCTCAAGCATTGACTAAAGAAAGCTGGGTTGAAGCTATGCAGGAGGAACTTCTTCAATTTAAACTTCAAGAAGTTTGAGTTTTATGTGATCTTCCAGATGGGAAGAGAGCTATTGGAACCAGATGGGTCTTCAGAGTAAAAAGAGATGAAAAAGGCAATGTTATTAAAAACAAGGCAAGATTAGTAGCTCAAGGCTACAGACAAGAAGAAGGAGTAGATTATGATGAAGTATTTGCTCCTGTAGCAAGGATTGAGGCTATTCGAATATTTCTTGCTTTTGCTTCATATATGGGTTTTTAGGTTTACCAAATGGATGTCAAGAGTGCCTTTCTCTATGGCACTATTACAGAAGAGGTGTATGTTAAACAAACTCCAGGCTTTGAAGATCCTAAGCACCCTAACAAAGTCTACAAGGTGGTTAAGGCTCTTTATGGCCTTCATCAGGCACCTAGAGCTTGGTATGAAAGGCTCTCCACTTTCTTATTAAAACATGGTTACAGAAGGGGGGCTATTGACAAGACTTTGTTTATCAAGAGAGACAAGAAGGATATCATGTTAGTTCAAGTGTATGTTGATGATATCATCTTTGGAGCTACCAAACAGTCTATGGTGAAGGAGTTTGAGCAGCTGATGCAGAAAGAATTTCAGATGAGTTCAATGGGTGAGTTAACTTTCTTTTTGGGACTTCAAGTTAAGCAGTCTAAGGAAGGAATTTTTATCAGTCAAGACAAGTATGTATCTGACATACTTAAGAAGTTCAGTTTTGATGCTATGAAGCCAGTAACTACACCTATTAAATCAATCAACTCATTCGGTAAAGATGAAGATGGACAACCTGTTGAAGTCAAGTTATACAGATCAATGATTGGCTGTCTAATGTATCTTACTGCATCAAGGCCTGATATCATGTTTGCAGTGTGTTATGTGCAAGATATCAAGTCTCACCAAAGGTCTCTCATATGAATGCGGTAAAGAGGATTTTTAGTTATTTGAAACAGCAACCCAAGTTGGGGTTGTGGTATCCTAAGGAGTCACCTTTTCACTTGGAAGCTTTTTCAGATAGTGATTATGCAGGTGATAATTATGATAGAAGATCAACAACTGGAGGATGCCAATATCTTGGAAGAAGGTTAGTCTTCTGGCAATGCAAGAAGCAGACAATTGCAGCAACATCCTCTACTGAAGCTGAATATGTGGCTGCTGCAAGCTGTTGTGGACAAGTTTTGTGGATGCAGAATCAACTCTTGGAGTATGGGTTCAATTTTAAGAATACTCCTATCAATATTGATAATGAGAGTACTATCTATATTTTGAAGAATCCAATTAATCATTCCAAGACCAAGCACATTCAGATTAGGCATCACTTCATTAGAGATTGTTATGAGCACAGGCTCATTAATGTTGTTAAGGTTCACACAGATGATAATGTAGCTGACTTACTCACCAAAGGCTTTAATGTTTCAAGATTCAATCATTTGGTGGTGAGTATTGGCATGATTAACTACTGAGTTACATTTGAGGGGAGGACTATAAGGTGTTAGTATAGTCCTATGCATTGTTTGGGGGGAGGATATGTATGTATACTTAGTTTTTACAGAGGAATTTTGGAAAGTACTGCTTTTAATTTCATGAAAGTACTGCTTGGGAAAGTACTGCTTATGTGGAAAGTACTGTTTGTCGTATTAAAGTACTGTTCCAACGGTAATATTGAGGGGTAATTGTTAGTAACGGTAACTTTGTTATTATGGGCTGTGATTTTTCAAATCCTACCTATGAATAACTACTTTCCGAGTTTCCCTCTAATATTGATACATTAGAATCTTTTTCTTCTTTATCTCACCATTCACCATCTCTTTATTACTCGATCATATCTTTTAATTGTGCTTATCTATTCATCAATGGCGAATCGACCTACTGTTTCAAAGCACAATATGGTGGCTAATTTGGACAAGACTGAGGCGAATGTGGCTTTTCATGACATTATTGATTATCTTACTGGGTCGCCAATCAGTTATGCTCTTTTAGTGGAGCTGGATATTATTGCACTTTGGATTCAAGAATTTTGGGCTAATGCAAGAGATAATATGGAAGAAGATGGATACTATATTAGATCAACAGTTGTTGGAAGAACTGTGAAGATTACTGAAGCATCTATTCGAGAAGACTTGTTGTTTAATGACGAAGAAGGGGCTCTTCGTTTTGCTAAGGAGTTGATTTGGGAAACTTTTGGGCATATTGGTTATGAAGGGTCTTTGACAGAACAAACGTTCAAGAAAGCTTTATTTTGTCCTCAATGGAAGTTTTTGATTCATGTATTGCTCCATTGCATAAGTGCTAAAAGTACTTCTTGGGAGCAGTTTGGGTCAAACATAGCATCTGCTATGGTGGGACTAGCTACAGATCGTGTTTTCAATTTTTCAAGGCTTATTCTGGATGGCATGCTTTCTCACATTTCTCATGGATCAAAATGGTTAATGTATCCCAGGTTTGTACAAGTCTTTTTGAACAAACAACTTGCTGATGTACCTAAGCCTACGGATTTACTTCTTGTTATTGTACAACAAGCAAAGATTTTTACTTTTATGGCGCGAAGAAGTTATTTATTCAGAGGTCCGGATACACCATTAACTACTTCCATGATGGAAGTTGTTCAAGCTGTTAGAGCTGATGTTGAAGATGATGAAGCTAGTGAAGGTACTGCACCTGCAAGTACTGCTTCTGCAAGTACTGGTTCTCAAAGTGCTGCATCTTCAGCAGGTGCTGCATCTCAAGGAGGTACTGCAACTCATGATACTGCTTCCCCAAGTATTGAAGTTCAAGAAGAGGTTGCAGGTTCACCTTCTATATCTCCATCACAATCTGTTCCTGTTTCTTAACCAGAGGCACATTCACCAGTTCAAGGAGATACTTCACATACTATCCCTCGTGAAGGATTAACATTGGACAATTATATTTTGACAAGGGAGTTGGTCAAGTTGAAGAAGACTTCTGAGACTCAAGCTAAACAGATTAAGAGGTTGATGCTCAAGTATCTTCTGACCATCTTCTGACCAATTGGGGAGGAATTTAGAAGAAAAGAATTTGAAAGAAGATGTTAAGGAAAAAGAAACTCAAGGTACTGAAGAACATGTTGTTATTGAAAGTACTGAAGAAGAAAGGTCTGAAGATCAAGGTACTAAACAACAAAGTACTGCTTTCACTGGATCTCACAAACAAGTGTTGATTACACCAAGAGTATTAGATTTTGAAGAGGAAGCTGGTCCTTCAACTATTCCACATGAAGAACAAGCTGGTCCCTCAACAACTGCTATACCTAAAGAAGCTGATACACCACAAAGAATTCATACTGCTAGTGACGATGAATTTATTGCAACGATTTTACATGATTTATCAAAGCCAAGAGCTGTTACTATTTCTGAAGTTGCAGAGGAACAAACAAGAACTTCTCAACCTGCAATAGATCCTAAGGATAAAGGTAAAGGCAAGTTGATAGAAACTAAGAAGAAAAAGCTAACTTTAGCAGATATTAGAGCAATTGAAGTTGCTAGGAATGAAGAAGCTGCTAAAAAGGTCCAAGAAGAACTTGATGCTGAAGTAGAGGCTGAAGTGACTAATGAAGAAGCAATGAATGAAGAGGTAGCTAGGAAGTTACAAGAAGAATTAAATGCTGAACCAGTTGCTAAACCATTACAGTCACCTACTCCTGTTAGATATATGTCAAGAAGACCTAATTTAGCTAAAGAAAGAAATGCAATTATGGCATACTTGAAAAGCAGTGGATATAAGGGATTATAGAAGCTGAATTATGTTGATATGAAAAGACTATATGATGCTGAGAGAGAAGCTTATAAGAAGTATGTTGCAAGCATCAAAGATTATAAAGATGAAGCTACTTGGACTGAAGCTGAAAGAAAGAAAAGTTTCAAAAGAAAAAGGAAAACTGAAGTTGATCAACAGTCTTCAAAGAAAGAGAAAGTTGAGTTAAGAACTGAGACTAGGGATGAACTAAGAAATTATCTCAGAGTAGTAGACTTTGAATATTCTAAAGAAGATGCTGATATGAAGATGAACAGATCTCAGATTACTGTTTTTGAAGTTGTGAAATCCAAAGATGGAAGTTATATGATGTTTCACAAAGATGCTGAAAGTTTCAAAGTGTTCAATAGGTTATGGGATGTACTACATGCAATTGACAGAGTGGATTTATTTCATCTATATCGTTTGGTGCGAGACTACTTTGAACATAATTCATCAGAAGGAATTGGTTTAGTTTTACTTGGAGATCTCACAACAGCATGGGAAACTGAAGAACAGAGCAGTGATGAAATTTGGAAGAATCAAGAGCAATGGGAAATTGTTTGTTGGAGATTTTTTGAAGAATCCGGAGTACATGTTCTAGAGCTGGAAAATGGAACAATGATTCACATGTTTGCAGATAGAAGATATCCTCTCACTGTTGATCTTATGAGAAGGATGCTAGAGCATGGAATGGAAGTAGAAGAGGATAATGAAACTGCTCTCATGGTCATCAATTTGTTTATAATTTGGACTACTATTGCTGAGGATGATCAATAACTGGTATGAATTTTATTTGAATGAATACTTTTTGATAAATCAGTACTTTTATTCTTTAACAAGTTATATCATCAATAATATTCACCCATTATGAAAGTAATTAACTTATGATATAAATTAAAAGAATATGAATGATTAAACTCTAAGTAACATATAAACATGTCAAATGTACACAATTAACCTAGACTACAAACAAGACTATGTACATGATGAAGAGATAAACTTGGAAAGTATATGAATTGGTCTTTTTCTTCCCTTGATGGCCGGCCCCTATTCCCTCCCCCATGATTATCCATATCAATTTTATTAACTCTCATTTACACATTATCATTTCATTTTAAAACACACATTGAAAACCCTAAGTCTCTCTCTCTCACTATAGTGGCGGCACCCTTTTTATTTTCATCATTTCATCCGAAAATCATACAAACAAAGGTTCCTAGGAGGCTCGTGATCGTGTGTAATCGATTGGTGGACGTGGTGATCGTGTTTTGGGTCGAATTAAATCTAGGTCATGGGTTGGTTTCTTGGCCGTGGGGTTTATAGAGCCAAGGGAGGCTTGGTGTGATCGTGGTGGTTTGATTCTTGTTTTCTTGTCTAGTACACGCTACTAGGGTAACGTATCATCATCTCAAATCTCTTCCTCCTTGTTTCCTTGTTCAATTCGTGGCACATAATATTTCTAGGGCTTGTAATATGTAATTGGAACACATAAAATCATGAATACATTTGTCACATGAAATGATAAAGCAAGAATACATAAAACCTTGATTCTTAACATATGTAATTCGAATGACTTATGATATGTAATATGAATACGAAACTGATTTTGAGTCTTTCATTTAGTCGACATATATGTATTGTAATAAAGGGTTTATTGAGTTTATGAAAATATGCTTATACGTATATGATAAATGGAATCGATAACGAATGATTTACGAGTGTGTTTTGATTGATATATGGGGCGTATAATATGGTTTTGATGAAGGGTGTCACGATCTAATATGATATCACATAAGGAGTCATGTAATCTTATATTAATCGAGCTAAAATGGTTTATAACGGATACGATAACCATAACCTAAAACTAGGGTTTGTAATTACATGATTTAATAAAGTTAAGGGGTTGTTTTGTAAATTATGAAACTTGATGGATTAACTTGTTAATATAGTAACTTAATGGATTTAATGAGTAAAATGAGTAAACTTACTATATTTACACTTTTAACCCTATACTTTGCAATATTGACATTTTAAACCCTAAACTTTTGTAACTTGTCATAAATGATCGTTAAATCATAATAACACATATTTTTATTATTTAACTTTAGATAAGTAACTAAAGTTACTAAATATGGAAACTTGCTAATTATGGAAAGATTACTATAAGGGGAAACTTGCTAAAAATGGAAAGCCGTCTTAAACGGGTGATTCTGATTCTGATAAGCGTTATCTAATTCATAGGTTCCGGACGGCGGGATTGATTCATCGTGTGACCTTACTTTCCTATTTTGCTTGCTTCGATTGAGGTACAGATATTCTATCCCTTTTCAGTAGGGATTTCTCATGACTTTCTGATCCTTCGACTTTGTTCGCTTATGATATTTCTTTGCTATTTGACCATTGCTATTGAACCATTGCTATTGAATCTTTGCTTTGACCCCTCTGTTATTGAACCACTGTTACTGAACTTCCAGTATTGAACCCATTGCTACTGAACCTTTGCTACTGAATTGCTGCTTTTGACCTGTGCTATTGAATCTGTGCTATTGAACCTTTGATATTGAAATATTGATATTGGAACTTGATATTGAACTATTGTTATGAACCTCTAAATTGTGAACTATTGATATTGCACTTTTGCTTATGAAGACTTATATATTGCTACACTTTGAACCTTTGTTTGACCCTTCAGATTGATACCCGAGCCATTAACTAGGCATGGGGGTTCCATGTCCGTGTCATTGATGCACCAATGACATGACTCCAGTGTGGATGAGTGATGTTCCACACCGTCCCCATATTTGTATTGATTAATGCGCGCTTCAGATATATGTATTGGATTGGCCACTATTTGTTTTGCAGGGGGCGTATGGATGCATCCTAGATTTGTTTTGATTTGTATTTGATATGATATGATATGTTTTGGTGATGCGGTGCGTGTGTGCAATACACCCCCTCACATTTTGGGAGCTAGCTACTCCATAGGTTACTGAGGTCTCCCCTCCTATTGGTTTAGTATTCCGAGGTCACCCCTCCGAATACAATGGCTACTATTGGTTACTTGGCTGCTATTGCCACTATTGATATGGTTTGTTTTGTTGGCTCGGGATAGAAATCTGACAGACCTTACACTATTGATACACATATATTGTACGTTTCGTATTCCCCAACGCCCATATTCTGTATTGATTGTCCTTTATCCAGTACCCTTATGTGACTCACTCTACTATATATATTCCATTGCTTTGATCTATCACACCCTCATTCCGCTACTTCAGACTATCGTTCCATTCACGTACCGGGTTATTATATGTCTTTGGATTGATTATGATATTCATGTTTATACGACTACAGATTACTCTGTAAGATATGTATGTATGCAATATAAGATTTACCTGTTGTCATCTGATAATATGCTATCTTACTGTTATGTGATCCTTTGATTTGTCTGGTAACCGTGCTTGTGTGAAATCGATTATTGATCTGTTTATCTTTCGTACCTCGTTCGATTAATCTCGTGGACTATGACTATCCGTGGTGTCCTTACCTACTTGTTGTTGACCTGCCATGTTTGCATTTCTGTTTATGCTATGGTTTGATTGGGTAAATGGTTCAACTTATGAAGCCTAGCTTGTTAACTTGTTTAATTGCCCTGCTATGTATTTAATTCATTTAATTATAGTGTTCATACTGTATTCCTACTTGTTACGTGTGACTGCCATGTTTTGACTACCGTTATGATACTGATTATGTCTTCAACTAAGGGTTTTGACCTGTGTAAATTGCCATGCTCACTTATTAATTAATTGCTTCCGCTTTCCTGTAGACATTTTTTTGGCTTGTATGTCTCCTGATTCCTGTATTGATTGTATGACATATATGTTTTGTGGATGCTACGCCTGCTATGTTGCTTACGTTTCAGTTCTTGTATGTCTGGTTTGTATGTGCTTGTTTATATGTCTTCGCTGCTTTGCTTTGCTTCTTTCTCCTTGTTATCTGTTCGTTTTGGGTATCTGTATAATTGTGTTCTGCAGGATCCTCATTGACTCATTGTTCTCATTTCGCTGCGACTTTGTTATCTGTTTCCTTTGTTTCATTTCGCATTTCAGATTTTATTTAGCTTTCGTTTTGTTATATCTGTTCACTGGGCTTTTTAAGCTCAGCCGCATTTCTTTTCCTGCGGCAGGTGTTAGGTTTGAAGATGGGCTTTGGTGGGCTGAGAGTTGGATTATTTGAGTGGACCAACCCTAGATACCTTATTATTTGGATTTATTTTGTTGGCCTATTGTTTGGAGATTTCATTTTATTTTAGACATTTTGGATTTTGTATTTTCCTTGTAAGTCATTCGTCTATATGACTTGGTACTTTATTCTTTAAGGCTTTCGCTTGTAAGATTTTATTTGTATTTTCTGATATGACACCAGAATGTGACACTTCTACCCTTGTCGGGTTGGGGTGTTACAAATTGTGATAAGATCGTTTATAAGCTCAGCTAGGGATCAATAACATATACATACGCAGCGGAATAATCAAAACAATACTTTGTTATTGAACAAGGTTTTTCATTCACTAATACTCTAATATTAGACGTTTATAGAAACACGTCTACTAACTAAACTAATAACCTAGGCGTTTACAATGAACCATACGCCTAGGACACACTAATCTAAATCTAATACCCTAGACGTTCTCCCTAACGTCTAGGCTAAACACACACCTTTTAGTCGACTACATTATTGGAAGACTTAATTAAAAACCTACACCTATGTCCTCTTTATATACTAGAGGATAAGGACTAATAAATAAAACTTCTTTTGCAAGCAAGTCCTTCCATCTTTTAGTAGGTTTCCTTCTTGTCATATTAAGTCCCTCTTGTTTCATTCTTTTTGTCTTTATCAACTCAAACTTGTAATTCCCAACAATCTTCCCCTAGTTGATAATGACAAAACCATTCTTGAACGAACTTCCCTAGACGAAGTAGAGAAATTGAGATCAGGGATCTCACCATGAATGAAACAAGTATGTCTTCCTTTGTCTTCCCCTTAATCCATGCCATGCCACTCAAACATCTCTTCCCCTTTTTGTTATTATCCAAATAGGGAACGTATGCAAATAATGATCTTGACCACCACGAACCAATATCATACTTCCAATCTAAGACTTCCAATGCTTCAAATCGCCCACCATTACTTATCATAAGAAAAATGGATCCAAAACAGTAGAAAACTTCAACTAGCAATAGTAATAATGATCAACAGTAGTAAAAATCAAACACTTCCCCTTGAGTGATGCATGTAGATGGTTAAACATTTAACAATAAGCTTCTCCTAAAAACCATATGTTAACCATCTTCTTGATTCTTCAAAATCTGTAAGCTTTATGTAATGATTACTTGTGAAGAAAAACAAATATAACGAATTTGATGAAGAAGTAGAATTTCTCAAACTTGTGTCTTAAATCTTGTACTATCCACGGAACTCCATACTTATACGAACCAAATATAAGTAGACCGCAATCCCTTGACAAGAATCCTCAACTAGTATGAGACACTGAGCACTACAATGTAACTCCTTCAAGTGATAGCCAATGTGTGCATAGAGCATCATAAGAAAAATCACACATTGCTAGATTCATCAAGCTAGATGATAAGAACACAAACCAAGCAATTTCACTTCACCTTCAAATAAGTGATAAATAATCCTCTTCGTAATCAATTCTTCAATAAATCTCCATAACGAGCCTTTTTAAAATCCTTTTAAGAACATAAATTTCTTCCTGTGTGTGTGAACAATAACCTCTGTGTGTGTCATCCAAAAATCATGCTCGACTTCCCCTAAAATCAAAAAATCTTCTCGTAATAAAGCATGAGCAGTATGTTGGGAATGAGTAGTACTTTCATAAACATCAGGACTTTAAAAATCCTCGAGCAGTACTTTGAAAATAATAGCAGTACTTTGCGTCACGCAGTACTTTCTTTACGTCTACACAGTACTTTCAAATCAATGAGCAATACTTAAAAAATCATGCAGCAGCAGCAGTACTTTGATCTCGTCTGAGCAGTACTTTGAAAATTTTCAACAGTACTTTGAACAAAATCTGATCCAAACTGTATTACAACAGTAGCAAGTAGCCTGTTATCTCTTATGGGTCCCTTTATATGATCGATCAGCACAAAGATATATCCCACCATCATGACTGAGCAAAGTCTTCTCGTGATATTCAAGTCCCATGTTTGAAAAATAGTCAATCATGATGTGCTGCTCATAAACTTGTAGGACCAGCGAATATAAAAGCCAAAAAATAGAGTGAAGACCAAACAAACTCACGTGATTATCTCTATTCAATTTACATTCTTACTGCATCCTCTGATCTTGCGTGGGACCATGTGAAAACATGAAGTGATAGACCAGCAACGTGGTCAACAAGCACATGATCAACTTATAGCATTAAATAAATGCATAGCATCAAACGTATATCATCAATTAAATATGCCGACCCATATGAACCAATCACGCCACAATTTCTATCCTTATGATGTGATCACTTGAAACAAATAAAAGCCATCATTGGTCCCACTTGTAGCAAACTTATTAAATTGCCAATCGATTAATTCATTGTCAAATCTGTCGCCAACTAAATTCATCATAGTAGCAAACTTGTTGTCGAATTTGGTTTTCTTTTACGTTCTGCTTGCTACTTCGACAGTAAAACCTTGACGAATCCCTAAATCAAGAGCTCCCTGCTCTGATACCAATTGATAAGATCGTTTATAAGCTCAGCTAGGGATCAATAACATATACATACGCAGCGGAATAATCAAAACAATACTTTGTTATTGAACAAGGTTTTTTATTCACTAATACTCTAATATTAGACGTTTATAGAAACACGTCTACTAACTAAACTAATAACCTAGGCGTTTACAATGAACCATACGCCTAGGACACACTAATCTAAATCTAATACCCTAGACGTTCTCCCTAACGTCTAGGCTAAACACACACCTTTTAGTCGACTACATTATTGGAAGACTTAATTAAAAACCTACACCTATGTCCTCTTTATATACTAGAGGATAAGGACTAATAAATAAAACTTCTTTTGCAAGCAAGTCCTTCCATCTTTTAGTAGGTTTCCTTCTTGTCATATTAAGTCCCTCTTGTTTCATTCTTTTTGTCTTAATCAACTCAAACTTGTAATTCCCAACAAATTGGATCATACTCAAAATTATGTCGACCCATTAGGTTGACTAATTGAGTTATATTTAGAATTATGATGACCCGTTGGATCATATTTAGAATTATGTTGACCAGTTGGGTTATATTTAGAATTATGATGAACCGTTGGATAATATTCAGTATTATGGCGACCCATTGGATCATATTCAGAATTATGTCGAACCATTCGTCCATATTGGTTCAAAAGTTATAAAGGTTCAAACTTTTGATGCAAAATGTCCAAATCTGGAGATGACCCAAAATTCAGAGACCTGTCGGGTCATATTCAGTATTATGGCGACCCATTGGATCATATTTAGAATGATGTCGACCAATTGGGTTATATTTAGAATTATGATGACCCGTTGGATCATATTCAGTATTATGGTGACCCGTTGGATCATACTCAAAATTATGTCGACCCGTTGGGCCATATTCAACATGACATTCTCCTCGTTCTCACGGATGTTTTAACAGGTAATTCGGTGAAAATGAAATTACGGTTCAAAAGTAATAAAGGTTCAAACTTTTGATGCAAAATGTCCAAATCTGGAGATGACCCAAAATACAGAGATCTGTTGGGTCATATTCAGTATTATGGCGACCCATTGGATCATATTTAGAATTATGTCAACCAATTGGGTTATATTTAGAATTATGATGACCCGATGGATTATATTAAGTATTATAGTGACCCATTGGATCATACTCAAAATTATGTCAACCCATAAGGCCATATTCTAAATGACATTCTCCTCATTCTAACAGATGTTTTGACAGGTGATTCGGTGAAAATGGAGTTATGGTTCAAAAGTTATAATGGTTCAAACTTTTGATGCAAAATGTCCAAATCTAGAGATGACCCATAATTCAGAGACCTGTTAGGTCATATTTAGTATTATGGCGAACCATTGGATCATATTTAGAATTATGTCGACCAATTGAGTTATATTTAGAATTATGATGACCCGTTGGATTATATTGAGTATTATGTTGACCAATTGGATCATACTCAAAATTATGTCGACCCATTAGGTTGACCAATTAAGTTATATTTAGAATTATGATGACTCGTTGGATCATATTTAGAATTATGTTGAAGAATTGGGTTATATTTAGAATTATGATGAACCGTTGGATAATATTCAGTATTATGGCGACCCATTGGATCATACTCAGAATTATGTCAACCCATAAGGCCATATTGGTTCAAAAGTTATAAAGGTTCAAACTTTTGATGCAAAATGTCAAAATCTAGAGATGACCCAAAATTCAGAGACCTGTCGGGTCATATTCAGTATTATGGTGACCCATTGGATCATATTTAGAATGATGTCGACCAATTGGGTTATATTTAGAATTATGATAACCCGTTGGATCATATTCAGTATTATGGTGACCCATTGGATCATACTTAAAATTATGTCGACCCTTTGGGCCATATTCAACATGACATTCTCCTCGTTCTCACGGATGTTTTAACAGGTAATTCGGTGAAAATGAAGTTACGGTTCAAAAGTAATAAAGGTTCAAACTTTTGATGCAAAATGTCCAAATCTGGAGATGACCCAAAATTCAGAGACCTGTTGGGTCATATTCAGTATTATGGCGACCCATTGGATAATATTTAGAATTATGTCAACCAATTGGGTTATATTTAGAATTATGATGACCTGATGGATTATATTAAGTATTATGGTGACCCATTGGATCATACTCAAAATTATGTCAACCCATAAGGCCATATTCTAAATGACATTCTCCTCATTCTCACGGATGTTTTGACAGGTGATTCGGTGAAAATGGAGTTATGGTTCAAAAGTTATAATGGTTCAAACTTTTGATGCAAAATGTCCAAATCTGGAGATGACCCAAAATTCAAAGACCTGTTAGGTCATATTTAGTATTATGGCGAACCATTGGATCATATTTAGAATTATGTCGACCAATTGAGTTATATTTAGAATTATGATGACCCGTTGGATTATATTGAGTATTATGTTGACCAATTGGATCATACTCAAAATTATGTCGACCCATTAGGTTGACCAATTGAGTTATCTTTAGAATTGTGATGACCCGTTGGATCATATTTAGAATTATGTTGACCAATTGGGTTATATTTAGAATTATGATGAACCGTTGGATAATATTCAGTATTATGGCGACCCATTGGATCATACTCAGAATTATGTCGACCCATTAGGCCATATTGGTTCAAAAGTTATAAAGGTTCAAACTTTTGATGCAAAATGTCCAAATCTGGAGATGACCCAAAATTCAGAGACCTGTCAGGTCATATTCAGTATTATGGCGACCCATTGGATCATATTTAGAATGATGTCGACCAATTGGTTATATTTAGAATTATGATGACCCGTTGGATCATATTCAGTATTATGGTGACCCTTTGGATCATACTCAAAATTATGTCGACCCGTTGGGCCATATTCAACATGACATTCTCCTCGTTCTCACGGATGTTTTAACATGTAATTCGGTGAAAATGAAGTTACGGTTCAAAAGTAATAAAGGTTCAAACTTTTGATGCAAAATGTCCAAATCTGGAGATGACCCAAAATTCAGAGACCTATTGGGTCATATTCAGTATTATTGCGACCCATTGGATCATATTTAGAATAATGTCAACCAATTGGGTTATATTTAGAATTATGATGACCCGATGGATTATATTAAGTATTATAGTGACCTATTGGATCATACTCAAAATTATGTCAACCCATAAGGCCATATTCTAAATGACATTCTCCTCATTCTCACGGATGTTTTGACAGGTGATTCGGTGAAAATGGAGTTATGGTTCAAAAGTTATAATGGTTCAAACTTTTGATGCAAAATGTACAAATCTGGAGATGACCCAAAATTCAAAGACCTGTTAGGTCATATTTAGTATTATGGCGAACCATTGGATCATATTTAGAATTATGTCGACCAATTGAGTTATATTTAGAATTATGATGACCCGTTGGATTATATTGAGTATTATGTTGACCAATTGGATCATACTCAAAATTATGTCGACCCATTAGGTTGACCAATTAAGTTATATTTAGAATTATGATGACTCGTTGGATCATATTTAGAATTATGTTGGCCAATTGGGTTATATTTAGAATTATGATGAACCGTTGGATAATATTCAGTATTATGGCGACCCATTGGATCATACTCAGAATTATGTCAACCCATAAGGCCATATTGGTTCCAAAGTTATAAAGGTTCAAACTTTTGATGCAAAATGTCAAAATCTAGAGATGATCCAAAATTCAGAGACCTGTCGGGTCATATTCAGTATTATGGCGACCCATTGGATCATATTTAGAATGATGTCGACCAATTGGGTTATGTTTAGAATTATGATAACCCGTTGGATCATATTCAGTATTATGGTGACCCATTGGATCATACTTAAAATTATTTCGACCCGTTGGGCCATATTCAACATGACATTCTCCTCGTTCTCACGGATGTTATAACAGGTAATTCGGTGAAAATGGAGTTACGGTTCAAAAGTAATAAAGGTTCAAACTTTTGATGCAAAATGTCCAAATTTGGAGATGACCCAAAATTCAGAGACCTGTTAGGTCATATTTAGTATTATGGCGAACCATTGGATCATATTTAGAATTATGTCGACCAATTGAGTTATATTTAGAATTATGATGACCCGTTGGATTATATTGAGTATTATGCTGACCAATTGGATCATACTCAAAATTATGTCGACCCATTAGGTTGACCAATTGAGTTATATTTAGAATTGTGATGACCCGTTGGATCATATTCAGAATTATGTTGACCAATTGGGTTATATTTAGAATTATGATGAACCGTTGGATAATATTCAGTATTATGGCGACCCATTGGATCATACTCAGAATTATGTCGACCCATTAGGCCATATTGGTTCAAAAGTTATAAAGGTTCAAACTTTTGATGCAAAATGTCCAAATCTGGAGATGACCCAAAATTCAGAGACCTGTCGGGTCATATACAGTATTATGGCGACCCATTGGATCATATTTAGAATGATGTCGACCAATTAGGTTATATTTAGAATTATGATGACCCGTTGGATCATATTCATTATTATGGTGACCCATTGGATCATACTCAAAATTATGTCGACCCGTTGGGCCATATTCGACATGACATTCTCCTCGTTCTCACGGATGTTTTAACAGGTAATTCGGTGAAAATGAAGTTACGGTTCAAAAGTAATAAAGGTTCAAACTTTTGATGCAAAATGTCCAAATCTGGAGATGACCCAAAATTCAGAGACCTATTGGGTCATATTCAGTATTATGGCGACCCATTGGATCATATTTAGAATAATGTCAACCAATTGGGTTATATTTAGAATTATGATGACCCGATGGATTATATTAAGTATTATAGTGACCTATTGGATCATACTCAAAATTATGTCAACCCATAAGGCCATATTCTAAATGACATTCTCCTCATTCTCACGGATGTTTTGACAGGTGATTCGGTGAAAATGGAGTTATGGTTCAAAAGTTATAATGGTTCAAACTTTTGATGCAAAATGTCCAAATCTGGAGATGACCCAAAATTCAAAGACCTGTTAGGTCATATTTAGTATTATGGCGAACCATTGGATCATATTTAGAATTATGTCGACCAATTGAGTTATATTTAGAATTATGATGACCCGTTGGATTATATTGAGTATTATGGTGACCCATTGGATCATATTTAGAATGATGTCGACCAATTGGGTTATATTTAGAATTATGATAACCCGTTGGATCATATTCAGTATTATGGTGACCCATTGGATCATACTTAAAATTATGTCGACCCTTTGGGCCATATTCAACATGACATTCTCCTCGTTCTCACGGATGTTTTAACAGGTAATTCGGTGAAAATGAAGTTACGGTTCAAAAGTAATAAAGGTTCAAACTTTTGATGCAAAATGTCCAAATCTGGAGATGACCCAAAATTCAGAGACCTGTTGGGTCATATTCAGTATTATGGCGACCCATTGGATAATATTTAGAATTATGTCAACCAATTGGGTTATATTTAGAATTATGATGACCTGATGGATTATATTAAGTATTATGGTGACCCATTGGATCATACTCAAAATTATGTCAACCCATAAGGCCATATTCAACATGACATTCTCCTCGTTCTCACGGATGTTATAACAGGTAATTCGGTGAAAATGGAGTTACGGTTCAAAAGTAATAAAGGTTCAAACTTTTGATGCAAAATGTCCAAATTTGGAGATGACCCAAAATTCAGAGACCTGTTAGGTCATATTTAGTATTATGGCGAACCATTGGATCATATTTAGAATTATGTCGACCAATTGAGTTATATTTAGAATTATGATGACCCGTTGGATTATATTGAGTATTATGCTGACCAATTGGATCATACTCAAAATTATGTCGACCCATTAGGTTGACCAATTGAGTTATATTTAGAATTGTGATGACCCGTTGGATCATATTTAGAATTATGTTGACCAATTGGGTTATATTTAGAATTATGATGAACCGTTGGATAATATTCAGTATTATGGCGACCCATTGGATCATACTCAGAATTATGTCGACCCATTAGGCCATATTGGTTCAAAAGTTATAAAGGTTCAAACTTTTGATGCAAAATGTCCAAATCTGGAGATGACCCAAAATTCAGAGACCTGTCGGGTCATATACAGTATTATGGCGACCCA
Organism: Chrysanthemum seticuspe; assembly: GCA_019973895.1. Lineage (NCBI taxonomy): Eukaryota > Viridiplantae > Streptophyta > Magnoliopsida > Asterales > Asteraceae > Chrysanthemum > Chrysanthemum seticuspe. The sequence continues at coordinate 360,499,233 of BPTQ01000005.1, read as the reverse complement.
TTGGATCATATTTAGAATGATGTCGACCAATTAGGTTATATTTAGAATTATGATGACCCGTTGGATCATATTCATTATTATGGTGACCCATTGGATCATACTCAAAATTATGTCGACCCGTTGGGCCATATTCGACATGACATTCTCCTCGTTCTCACGGATGTTTTAACAGGTAATTCGGTGAAAATGAAGTTACGGTTCAAAAGTAATAAAGGTTCAAACTTTTGATGCAAAATGTCCAAATCTGGAGATGACCCAAAATTCAGAGACCTGTTGGGTCATATTCAGTATTATGGCGACCCATTGGATAATATTTAGAATAATGTCAACCAATTGGGTTATATTTAGAATTATGATGACCCGATGGATTATATTAAGTATTATAGTGACCTATTGGATCATACTCAAAATTATGTCAACCCATAAGGCCATATTCTAAATGACATTCTCCTCATTCTCACGGATGTTTTGACAGGTGATTCGGTGAAAATGGAGTTATGGTTCAAAAGTTATAATGGTTCAAACTTTTGATGCAAAATGTACAAATCTGGAGATGACCCAAAATTCAAAGACCTGTTAGGTCATATTTAGTATTATGGCGAACCATTGGATCATATTTAGAATTATGTCGACCAATTGAGTTATATTTAGAATTATGATGACCCGTTGGATTATATTGAGTATTATGTTGACCAATTGGATCATACTCAAAATTATGTCGACCCATTAGGTTGACCAATTAAGTTATATTTAGAATTATGATGACTCGTTGGATCATATTTAGAATTATGTTGGCCAATTGGGTTATATTTAGAATTATGATGAACCGTTGGATAATATTCAGTATTATGGCGACCCATTGGATCATACTCAGAATTATGTCAACCCATAAGGCCATATTGGTTCCAAAGTTATAAAGGTTCAAACTTTTGATGCAAAATGTCAAAATCTAGAGATGATCCAAAATTCAGAGACCTGTCGGGTCATATTCAGTATTATGGCGACCCATTGGATCATATTTAGAATGATGTCGACCAATTGGGTTATGTTTAGAATTATGATAACCCGTTGGATCATATTCAGTATTATGGTGACCCATTGGATCATACTTAAAATTATTTCGACCCGTTGGGCCATATTCAACATGACATTCTTCTCGTTCTCACGGATGTTATAACAGGTAATTCGGTGAAAATGGAGTTACGGTTCAAAAGTAATAAAGGTTCAAACTTTTGATGCAAAATGTCCAAATTTGGAGATGACCCAAAATTCAGAGACCTGTTAGGTCATATTTAGTATTATGGCGAACCATTGGATCATATTTAGAATTATGTCGACCAATTGAGTTATATTTAGAATTATGATGACCCGTTGGATTATATTGAGTATTATGCTGACCAATTGGATCATACTCAAAATTATGTCGACCCATTAGGTTGACCAATTGAGTTATATTTAGAATTGTGATGACCCGTTGGATCATATTTAGAATTATGTTGACCAATTGGGTTATATTTAGAATTATGATGAACCGTTGGATAATATTCAGTATTATGGCGACCCATTGGATCATACTCAGAATTATGTCGACCCATTAGGCCATATTGGTTCAAAAGTTATAAAGGTTCAAACTTTTGATGCAAAATGTCCAAATCTGGAGATGACCCAAAATTCAGAGACCTGTCGGGTCATATACAGTATTATGGCGACCCATTGGATCATATTTAGAATGATGTCGACCAATTAGGTTATATTTAGAATTATGATGACCCGTTGGATCATATTCATTATTATGGTGACCCATTGGATCATACTCAAAATTATGTCGACCCGTTGGGCCATATTCGACATGACATTCTCCTCGTTCTCACGGATGTTTTAACAGGTAATTCGGTGAAAATGAAGTTACGGTTCAAAAGTAATAAAGGTTCAAACTTTTGATGCAAAATGTCCAAATCTGGAGATGACCCAAAATTCAGAGACCTGTTGGGTCATATACAGTATTATGGCGACCCATTGGATCATATTTAGAATGATGTCGACCAATTGGGTTATATTTAGAATTATGATGACCCGTTGGATTCATATTAAGTATTATAGGTGACCCTATTGGATCATACTCAAAATTATGTCGACCCGTTAGGGCCATATTCTAACATGACATTCTCTCATTCTCACGGATGTTTTGAACAGGTGAATTCGGTGAAAATGGAAGTTACTGGTTCAAAAGTAATAATGGTTCAAACTTTTGATGCAAAATGTCCAAATCTGGAGATGACCCAAAATTCAAGAGACCTAGTTAGGGTCATATTAGTATTATGGCGAACCATTGGATCATATTTAGAATTATGTCGACCAATTGAGGTTATATTTAGAATTATGATGACCCGATGGATTATATTGAGTATTATGGTGACCCATTGGATCATACTTAAAATTATTTCGACCCGTTAGGGCCATATTCTAACATGACATTCTCCTCGTTCTCACGGATGTTATAACAGGTAATTCGGTGAAAATGGAGTTACGGTTCAAAAGTAATAAAGGTTCAAACTTTTGATGCAAAATGTCCAAATCTGGAGATGACCCAAAATTCAGAGACCTGTTAGGTCATATTTAGTATTATGGCGAACCATTGGATCATATTTAGAATTATGTCGACCAATTGAGTTATATTTAGAATTATGATGACCCGTTGGATTATATTGAGTATTATACTGACCAATTGGATCATACTCAAAATTATGTCGACCCATTAGGTTGACCAATTGAGTTATATTTAGAATTGAGATGACCCGTTGGATCATATTTAGAATTATGTTGACCAATTGGGTTATATTTAGAATTATGATGAACCGTTGGATAATATTCAGTATTATGGCGACCCATTGGATCATACTCAGAATTATGTCGACCCATTAGGCCATATTGGTTCAAAAGTTATAAAGGTTCAAACTTTTGATGCAAAATGTCAAAATATAGAGATGACCCAAAATTCAGAGACCTGTCGGGTCATATTCAGTATTATGGCGACCCATTGGATCATATTTAGAATGATGTCGACCAATTGGGTTATATTTAGAATTATGATGACCCGTTGGATCATATTCATTATTATGGTGACCCATTGGATCATACTCAAAATTATGTCGACCCGTTGGGCCATATTCAACATGACATTCTCCTCGTTCTCACGGATGTTTTAACAGGTAATTCGGTGAAAATGAAGTTACGGTTCAAAAGTAATAAAGGTTCAAACTTTTGATGCAAAATGTCCAAATCTGGAGATGACCCAAAATTCAGAGACCTGTTGGGTCATATACAGTATTATGGCGACCCATTGGATCATATTTAGAATGATGTCGACCAATTGGGTTATATTTAGAATTATGATGACCCGTTGGATCATATTCATTATTATGGTGACCCATTGGATCATACTCAAAATTATGTCGACCCGTTGGGCCATATTCAACATGACATTCTTCTCGTTCTCACGGATGTTTTAACAGGTAATTCGGTGAAAATGAAGTTACGGTTCAAAAGTAATAAAGGTTCAAACTTTTGATGCAAAATGTCCAAATCTGGAGATGACCCAAAATTCAGAGACCTATTGGGTCATATTCAGTATTATGGCGACCCATTGGATCATATTTAGAATTATGTCAACCAATTGGGTTATATTTAGAATTATGATGACCCGATGGATTATATTAAGTATTATAGTGACCCATTGGATCATACTCAAAATTATGTCAACCCATAAGGCCATATTCTAAATGACATTCTCCTCATTCTCACGGATGTTTTGACAGGTGATTCGGTGAAAATGGAGTTATGGTTCAAAAGTTATAATGGTTCAAACTTTTGATGCAAAATGTCTAAATCTAGAGATGACCAAAATTCCGAGACCTGTTAGGTCATATTTAGTATTATGGCGAACCATTGGATCATATTAAGAATTATGTCGACCAATTGAGTTATATTTAGAATTATGATGACCCGTTGGATTATATTGAGTATTATGTTGACCAATTGGATCATACTCAAAATTATGTCGACCCATTAGGTTGACCAATTGAGTTATATTTAGAATTGTGATGACTCGTTGGATCATATTTAGAATTATGTTGGCCAATTGGGTAATATTTAGAATTATGATGAATCGTTGGATAATATTCAGTATTATGGCGACCCATTGGATCATACTCAGAATTATGTCGACCCATTAGGCCATATTGGTTCAAAAGTTATAAAGGTTCAAACTTTTGATGCAAAATGTCAAAATCTAGAGATGACCCAAAATTCAGAGACCTGTCGGGTCATATTCAGTATTATGGCGACCCATTCGATCATATTTAGAATGATGTCGACCAATTGGGTTATATTTAGAATTATGATGACCCGTTGGATCATATTCATTATTATGGTGACCCATTGGATCATACTCAAAATTATGTCGACCCGTTGGGCCATATTCAACAAGACATTCTCCTCGTTCTCACGGATGTTTTAACAGGTAATTCGGTGAAAATGAAGTTACGGTTCAAAAGTAATAAAGGTTCAAACTTTTGATGCAAAATGTCCAAATCTGGAGATGACCCAAAATTCAGAGACCTATTGGGTCATATTCAGTATTATGGCGACCCATTGGATCATATTTAGAATTATGTCAACCAATTGGGTTATATTTAGAATTATGATGACCCGATGGATTATATTAAGTATTATAGTGACCCATTGGATCATACTCAAAATTATGTCAACCCATAAGGCCATATTCTAAATGACATTCTCCTCATTCTCACGGATGTTTTGACAGGTGATTCGGTGAAAATGGAGTTATGGTTCAAAAGTTATAATGGTTCAAACTTTTGATGAAAAATGTCCAAATCCGGAGATGACCCAAAATTCAGAGACCTGTTAGGTCATATTTAGTATTATGGCGAACCATTGGATCATATTTAGAATTATGTCGACCAATTGAGATATATTTAGAATTATGATGACCCGTTGGATTATATTGAGTACTATGTTGACCAATTGGATCATACTCAAAATTATGTCGACCAATTAGGTTGACCAATTAAGTTATATTTAGAATTATGATGACTCGTTGGATCATATTTAGAATTATGTTGGCCAATTGGGTTATATTTAGAATTATGATGAACCGTTGGATAATATTCAGTATTATGGCGACCCATTGGATCATACTCAGAATTATGTCAACCCATAAGGCCATATTGGTTCCAAAGTTATAAAGGTTCAAACTTTTGATGCAAAATGTCAAAATCTAGAGATGACCTAAAATTCAGAGACCTGTCGGGTCATATTCAGTATTATGGCGACCCATTGGATCATATTTAGAATGATGTCGACCAATTGGGTTATATTTAGAATTATGATGACCCGTTGGATCATATTCAGTATTATGGTGACCCATTGGATCATACTTAAGATTATGTCGACCCGTTGGGCCATATTCAACATGACATTCTCCTCGTTCTCACGGATGTTTTAACAGGTAATTCGGTGAAAATGGAGTTACGGTTCAAAAGTAATAAAGGTTCAAACTTTTGATGCAAAATGTCCAAATCTGGAGATGACCCAAAATTCAGAGACCTGTTGGGTCATATTCAATATTATGGCGACTAGTCAATAGGTATGGGTTAACACCATGGATATGCTCCATGGGTATGGGTCATGGGTTGTGATTTTTACCCATCCTAATAAACTGTTATAACAAATTATTTATTACAACAACTTGTATTAAATGACTATATGTAAATACTTTACAAAAATAACATGTATCATTATAATTTTACTTATGATAACATTACATTTGTTATCAACAAAACACAAAGAGATAGGTAAATATTAATAAATGTTTTTACGGTTTATTTGTATTAACAATCCCTCCCTTTTTGTTGATGACAAAACATAATGTTATGATGAGTAAAACTTAAGATTAGATGTATGTTTTTAAAGAATAAGTTTTAATTCTTCTCCCTCTTTTTGTCGAAACAAAAAGTGACCCTAATGAAGAAATAAAATGTGGAAAAATAGTCCACGTATCTCTAACTCCCCCTTGACGGTAGCTCCCCTTAGAATGAGGCGTTAAGTGAGAAAACATAAAAACCTACAAACATAAGGTTAGTAGTAACACGCTTAAACAATCTTGTGATTGAAGAGAATCAAGATTAGGAGCCAAGGTATGTAAACAAAGCCTTGTAATAAAATAACAAAGTGTAGTGGTATTTATGCCACATACAAGCATGTAAATCTAAGAACAAGATTTGTTCTGAAAATGACTCAAAAGAAAATAATATAAATAATAAAATGATTCCGTCCATGCTTGCATAAGGTTATGGATGGAAGTTTTGATGAGTAATGATGTTGATGCCAATGGGGGATAGACATTGTTGGTCCTCTACCAATAGCTCCAGGAGGGGTTAAGTTTCTGGTCGTAGCCATCGACTACTTCAAAAAATGGGTAGAAGCCAAGCCTTTAGCATCAATAACAGGAAGAAACATGGAGAAATTTGTGTGGGAAAACATCATATGCCGGTTCGGAGTCCCTCATATCATCATATCAGATAACGAGAAGCAGTTTGCCGAATGGGTATTTCTCGTGTTTTGCAAAGGTCTGAACATAAAGCAATCCTTCACCTCCGTCTACCATCCTCAGGGTAACGGACAGGTGGAAGTAACAAATAGAGATTTCATCCAAAGCATAGAATGAAGGCTCGGTCGCATCTACCACGGTTGGGTAGATGAGCTACCCCAAATACTCTGGGCTCACAGGACGCATATAAAGTCAAGTCATGGGGAGACACCTTTTAGCCTGACATATGGCAGCGAAGCTGTAATTCCTTCGGAAGTAAGTGTTGAAACGGAATGTGTCATGAACTTCGAAGCAACAGAAAATGAAAAAAATACTCCGTAGCAATCTGGACTTACTTGAAGAAAGAAGGGAAATAGCCTCATTAAGGGAGGCTATTCACAAATAGAAGATTAAAAAGTATTACAACAACAGGGTTCGACGTTCGACATTCAAGCCAGGTGAATACGTCCTCCGACTCAACAATGCAAGTAAAGTTGAGTATTAGGGAAAACTAGGGCCTACATGGGAAGGACCCTACGTCGTAATAGAAGAATATGGAAATGGAGCCTACAAGCTAGAAACCTTCGACGAAGACGCTATTGACAGGATTTGGAATGGTACTACCCTTCGTAAGTTTAATATATAGAACTTACAATGTCTAAGGACATTTTTTTACTTTCTTTTCAATCAATGTATTTGCATTCTTCTCACTTGGGGAAAGAAGCATTAATGGTAGGCGTCTAGTGTTCATTTCTTAAAATGATGTAATCCTCCCTACCCACTTAATGATATAACACATTTTCCCTCAAATCTCTTGTTTCATTCTAGTACAACAAAGATTTGCCAGCCAAGTCATTTTATAAGTTTCAATGTCGAAGGGATTTAACAAGACAAACAATAAGTCTTGATCATATGCATAACATCCATCTAAACTTCACATTAACTTTCCTAAGTGGTCTTAAGGTATTCCAAGCCTTATGCTACCCAAAGGATGAAGACGGAGTGGGTCGCTACCCTCTTTCAACAATTAAATTATACGATTTCTATATTCTTGGTGCATAATTTACACACAATGAGGCTATGCATCTACCATACGCCTTAGGTTGTAAAATAAGTTACGTGCAAATGAAACGTACGATAAGAATCAAACTTAAACAAAATGTAGGCCCTAGAGGCCATTAGTAGATATTTTTTAAAGACTAGTTTAACTAGTCAAGAGGCCGAATCCTTAACGATCATCAAACAAGCATTGTCTTAAGGTCGTAGCCTTCACCAAACATACAAGTAAATTGTTTCATCAGGCATAAAGCCTAGAAAGGAACACAAGACAATTGTTTTAAGAACATATACCATTAAACGTGAAAAACTCATTTAAAATGTTAATAAGTACTCATAGAACCACAAGGTTACAAGAATATAGTAAAATTTTCAAATATGGTAAAAATCCGCTATAAAGGGTATATATTGAACACCTTTACCCATTTACTGGATTTTTTAGAATATATACCATTAAACGTGAAAAACTCATTTAAAATGTTAATAAGTACTCATTTGAAACTAAATGAAGTCCTGACGAAGTATAGTTAAATTATAAAAGCCGAAGATTGAGTTAATTTTGTAAACTACACAGCCAACGAAGAATACAAGGTGTTAATTAGTCATTTTTATTCAAGTTCAAATATCTTTCACCTTTTTAGAATTATGTCGACCAATTGGGTTATATTTAGAATTATGATGACCCGTTGGATCATATTCAGTATTATGGCGACCCATTGGATCATACTCAAAATTATGTCGACCCGTTAGGCCATATTCAACATGACATTCTCCTCGTTCTCACGGATGTTTTAACAGGTAATTCGGTTAAAATGGAGTTACGGTTCAAAAGTAATAAAGGTTCAAACTTTTGATACAAAATGTCCAAATCTGGAGATGACCTAAAATTCAGAGACCTGTTGGGTTATATTCAGTATTATGGCGACCCATTGGATCATATTTAGAATTATGTCGACCAATTGGGTTATATTTAGAATTATGATGACCCGATGGATTATATTAAGTATTATGGTGACCCATTGGATCATACTTAAAATTATGTCAACCGGTTGGGTCATATTCTAAATGACATTCTCCTCATTCTCATGGATGTTTTGACAGGTGATTCAGTGTAAATGGAGTTATGGTTCAAAAGTTATAATGGTTCAAACTTTTGATGCAAAATGTCCAAATCTGGAGATGACCCAAAATTCAGAGACCTATTAGGTCATATTTAGTATTATGGCGAACCATTGGATCATATTTAGAATTATGTCAACCTATTGAGTTATATTTAGAATTATGATGACCCGTTGGATTATATTGAGCATTATGTTGACCAATTGGATCATACTCAGATATATGTTGACCCATTAGGTTGACCAATTGAGTTATATTTAGAATTATGATGACCCGTTGGATCATATTTAGAATTATGTTGACCAATTGGGTTATATTTAGAATTATGATGAACCGTTGGATAATATTCAGTATTATGGCGACCCATTGGATCATACTCAGAATTATGGCGACCCATTAGGCCATATTGGTTCAAAAGTTATAAAGGTTCAAACTTTTGATGCAAAATGTCAAAATCTAGAGATGACCCAAAATTAGAGACCTGTCGGGTCATATTCAGTATTATGGCGACCCATTAGATCATATTTAGAATGATGTCGACCAATTGGGTTATATTTAGAATTATGATGACCCGTTGGATCATATTCAGTATTATGGTGACCTATTGGATCATACTTAAAATTATGTCGACCCGTTGGGCCATATTCAACATGACATTCTCGTCGTTCTCACGGATGTTTTAACAGGTAATTCGGTGAAAATGGAGTTACGGTTCAAAAGTAATAAAGGTTCATACTTTTGATGCAAAATGTCCAAATCTGGAGATGACCTAAAATTCAGAGACCTGTTGGGTCATATTCAGTATTATTTCGACCCATTGGATCATATTTAGAATTATGTCGACCAATTGGGTTATATTTAGAATTGTGATGACCCGATGGATTATATTAAGTATTATGGTTACCCATTGGATCATACTCAAAATTATGTCAACTGGTTGGGTCATATTCTAAATGACATTCTCCTCATTCTCACGGATGTTTTGACAGGTGATTCGGTGAAAATGGAGTTATAGTTCAAAAGTTATAATGGTTCAAACTTTTGATGCAAAATGTCCAAATCTGGAAAATTCAGAGACCTGTTAGGTCATATTTGGTATTATGGCGAACCATTGGATCATATTTAGAATTATTTCGACCAATTGAGTTATATTTAGAATTATGATGACCCGTTGGATTATATTGAGTATTATGTTGACCAATTGGATCATACTCGGAATTATGTCGACCCATTAGGTTGACCAATTGAGTTATATTTAGAATTATGATGACCCGTTGGATCATATTTAGAATTATGTTGACCGATTGGGTTATATTTAGAATTATGATGAACCGTTGGATAATATTCAGAATTATGGCGACCCATTGGATCATACTCAGAATTATGGCGACCCATTAGGCCATATTGGTTCAAAAGTTATAAAGGTTCAAACTTTTGATGCAAAATGTAAAAATCTAGAGATGACCCAAAATTCAGAGACCTTTCGGGTCATATTCAGTATAATGGCGACCTATTGGATCATATTTAGAATGATGTCGACCAATTGGGTTATATTTAGAATTATGAGTATGATCCAACGGTTCATCATAATTCTAAATATAACCCAATTGGTCAACATAATTCTAAATATGATCCAACGGGTCATCATAATTCTAAATATAACTCAATTGGTCAACCAAATGGGTCGACATAATTCCGAGTATGATCCAATTGGTCAACATAATACTCAATATAATCCAACGGGTCATCATAATTCTAAATATAACTCAATTGGTCGACATAATTCTAAATATGATCCAATGGTTCGCCATAATACTAAATATGACCTAACAGGTCTCTGAATTTTCCAGATTTGGACATTTTGCATCAAAAGTTTGAACCATTATAACTTTTGAACCATAACTCCATTTTCACCGAATCACCTATCAAAACATCCGTGAGAATGAGGAGAATGTCATTTAGAATATGACCCAACCGGTTGACATAATTTTGAGTATGATCCAATGGGTAACCATAATACTTAATATAATCCATCGGGTCATCATAATTCTAAATATAACCCAATTGGTCGACATAATTCTAAATATGATCCAATGGGTCGCCATAATACTGAATATGACCCAACAGGTCTCTGAATTTTAGGTCATCTCCAGATTTGGACATTTTGCATCAAAAGTTTGAACCTTTATTACTTTTGAACTGTAACTCCATTTTAACCGAATTACTTGTTAAAACATCCGTGAGAACGAGGAGAATGTCATGTTGAATATGGCCCAACGGGTCGACATAATTGTAAGTATGATCCAATGGGTCACCATAATACTGAATATGATCCAACGGGTCATCATAATTCTAAATATAACCCAATTGGTCGACATCATTCTAAATATGATCCAATGGGTCGCCATAATACTGAATATGACCCGACAGGTCACTGAATTTTGGGTCATCTCTAGATTTTGACATTTTGCATCAAAAGTTTGAACCTTTATAACTTTTGAACCAATATGGCCTAATGGGTCGCCATAATTCTGAGTATGATCCAATGGGTCACCATAATACTGAATATTATCCAACGGTTCATCATAATTCTAAATATAACCCAATTGGTCAACAAAAATCTAAATATGATCCAACGGGTCATCATAATTCTAAATATAACTTAATTGGTCAACCTAATGGGTCGACATATATCTGAGTATGATTCAATTGGTCAACATAATACTCAATATAATCCAACGGGTCATCATAATTCTTAATATAACTCAATTGGTCGACATAATTCTAAATATGATCCAATGGTTCGCCATAATACTAAATATGACCTAACAGGTCTCTGAATTTTGGGTCATCTCCAGATTTGGACATTTTGCATCAAAAATTTGAACCATTATATCTTTTGAACCATAACTCCATTTACACCGAATCACCTGTCAAAACATCCGTGAGAATGAGGAGAATGTCATTTAGAATATGACCCAACCGGTTGACATAATTTTGAGTATGATCCAATGGGTCACCATAATACTTAATATAATCCATCGGGTCATCATAATTCTAAATATAACCCAATTGGTCGACATAATTCTAAATATGATCCAATGGGTCGCCATAATACTGAATATGACCCAACAGGTCTCTGAATTTTAGGTCATCTCCAAATTTGGACATTTTGTATCAAAAGTTTGAACCTTTATTACTTTTGAACCGTAACTCCATTTTCACCGAATTACCTGTTAAAACATCCGTGAGAACGAGGAGAATGTCATGTTGAATATGGCCTAACGGGTCGACATAATTTTGAGTATGATCCAATGGGTCACCATAATACTGAATATGATCCAACGGGTCATCATAATTCTAAATATAACCCAATTGGTCGACATCATTCTAAAAAGGTGAAAGATATTTGAACTTGAATAAAAATGACTAATTAACACCTTGTATTCTTCGTTGGCTGTGTAGTTTACAAAATTAACCCAATCTTTGACTTTTATAATTGCACTATACTTCGTCAGGACTTCATTTAGTTTTAAATGAGTACTTATTAACATTTTAAATTAGTTTTTCACGTTTAATGGTATATATTCTAAAAAATCCGGTAAATGGGTAAAGGTGTTCAATATATACCCTTTATAGCGGATTTTTACCATATTTGAAAATTTTACTATATTCTTGTAACGTTGTGGTTCTATGAGTACTTATTAACATTTTAAATAAGTTTTTCACGTTTAATGGTATATGTTCTTAAAACAATTGTCTTGTGTTCCTTTCTAGGCTTTATGCCTGATGAAACAATTTACTTGTATGTTTGGTGAAGGCTACGACCTTAATACAATGCTTGTTTGATGATCGTTATGGATTCGGCCTCTTGACTAGTTAAACTAGTCTTTAAAAAATATCTACTAATGGCCTCTAGGGACTACATTTTGTTTAAGTTTGATTCTTATCGTACGTTTCATTTGCACGTAACTTGTTTTACAACCTAAGGCGTATGGTACATGCATTATGCACCAAGAATATAGAAATCGTATAATTTAATTGTTGACAGAGGGTAGCGACCCACTCCGTCTTCATCCTTTGGGTAACATAAGGCTTGGAATACCTTAAGACCACTTAGGAAAATTAATGTGAAGTTTAGATGGATGTTATGCATATGATCAAGACTTATTGTTTGTCTTGTTAAATCCCTTCGACATTGAAACATATAAAATGACTTGGCTGGCAAATCTTTGTTTTACTAGAATGAAACAAGAGATTTGAGGGAAAATGTGTTATATCATTAAGTGGGTAGGGAGGATTACATCATTTTAAGAAATGAACACTAGACGCCTATCATTAATGCTTCTTTCCCCAAGTGAGAAGAATGCAAATACATTGATTGAAAAGAAAGTAAAAAAATGTCCTTAGACATTGTAAGTTCTATATATTAAACTTACGAAGGGTAGTACCATTCCAAATCCTGTCAATAGCCTCTTCGTCGAAGGTATCTAGCTTGTAGGCTCCATTTCCATATGCTTCTATTACGACGTAGGGTCCTTCCCATGTAGGCCCTAGTTTTCCCTAATACTTTTCAATATTCTGTTTGTGAATAGCCTCCCTTAATGAGGTTATTTCCCTTCTTTCTTCAAGTAAGTCCAGATTGCTACAGAGTCTTTTTTTTCATTTTCTGTTGCTTCGAAGTTCATGACACATTCCGTTTCAACACTTACTTCCGAAGGAATTACAGCTTCGGTGCCATATGTCAGGCAAAAAGGTGTCTCCCCATGACTTGACTTTATATGCTTCCTGTGAGCCCAGAGTACTTCGGGTAGCTCATCTACCCAACCATGGTGGATGCGACCGAGCCTTCGTTCTATGCCTTGGATGAAATCTCTATTTGTTACTTCCATCTGTCCGTTACCCTGAGGATGGTAGACGGAGGTGAAGGATTGCTTTATGTTCAGACCTTTGCAAAACATGAGAAATACCCCTTCGGCAAACTGCTTCTCGTTATCTGATATGATGATGTGAGGGACTCCGAACCGGCATATGATGTTTTCCTACACAAATTTCTCCATGTTTCTTCCTGTTATTGATGCTAAAGGCTTGGCTTCTACCCATTTTGTGAAGTAGTCGATGGCTACGACCAGAAACTTAACCCCTCCTGGAGCTATTGGTAGAGGACCAACAATGTCAATCCCCCATTGGCATCAACATCATTACTCATCAAAACTTCCATCCATAACCTTATGCAAGCATGGAAGGAATCATTTTATTATTTATATTATTTTCTTTTGAGTCATTTTTAGAACAAATCTTGTTCTTAGTTTTACATGCTTGTATGTGGCATAATACCACTACACTTTGTTATTTTATTACAAGGCTTTGTTTACATACCTTGGCTCCTAATCTTGATTCTCTTCAATCACAAGATTGTTTAGGCATGTTACTACTAACCTTATGTTTGTAGGTTTTTATGTTTTCTCTTCAATCACAAGGCTGTTAAGGATGATACTAGTGTTGTTGGCAAGGATAATCAAATTGATAGAGTTGATGAAAGTGTTGTTGCTAATGAAGTTAAAGGGAAAAATAACAAAGATGGCATGGCTGGTGGAGGTGAGAATTGTAATACAAAGAAAAATGAGTCCAAAAGTAATTGTTGTAGGGTTAAATCTGGTAGTGGTAATGGTAATATTGATATTGTGAATAGGTTTGAAGCGTTGGCTAAGGAGGATGATGTTGATGGTAGTGATGCTTGGAAAGATGTAAAAGATCGTGTTGATGTTGCTTGTGACCTGGGCATTCCTGTTCTAGAGGACGTTCTTAAAGAGTGAACTGATGAAATGATTGAGTATTATATGGACAAGTGGAGAAGGTGTCCTACTTACAGCAAAGCTCACGATAGGACAACTCAGTCATTGGATGCTGACAGCAGTGATAGAGTTCAGAGTATTGATGAGGTTTTAAAGTCAATAATAGACGTGCTTCAAAAAAAGATTGTTCTAGGGAATAATGGCCTTCATGAGTATGCTAAAAGGGTTGCAGAGAATAGGATTGTGGATGAATGTGCTGGTAAGAAGGTGCAGAGTTCTTATAATGATTTTTACTCACAAGCTTATAAAAATGGATTAGATGAGGTTGCTAAGATAACACGGGAGAGGGATATGCTAATAGTTGATTTGTTCATTAGCTCAAAACAAGCGCTCAATGATGCTGTTAGAGAAGCTTGGTCTGATGAGATGTTGTTGTATTATGAAAATGTTTATGAAGGGATGGAAAAGGATAGAATCAATGGTCATGGAGATGAGGTGGAGGGAGGGGTCAATCCCACTACTGACTTCATGGTTCAAGATGATGTGCCCAATGTTCATGATGAGTCAATGGCCAATATGGAAGGAGGTATTGCTTCACACCCCTCTAATTTCCAATGTTAGTGAAAATAGCATCGTGGAACATTAAGGGAATGAATTCTTCCCTTAAATGGAATGAAATCAAGAACTTGATCAATACTGAGAAAATTGGTATGTTTGCAGTTATTGAGACTCAGTTGAGAGTTAAGTCGGTTGAGCCTATGTGTAGTGAGCTCTTTGGAAATTGGCCTTGGGTTTCAAACTCTGCAGACAATAAGAAAGGGTGTAGGATTGTTGTTGGTTGGGATCCTTTGGTGGTCAATGCTAACTTGATTTCTCAAATTGATCAAGTTATGTACTTTGAGGTCACGTTTATTTATAGTCGTAAGAAGTTGTTTATTTCATATATTTATGCTGGAAATACTCGGAAATGTAGGAAGAAGTTATGGAATAATCTTGTGGATCATAATATATTGATAGGTGATTCTGCCTGGGTTCTACTTGGTGATTTCAACGTTTCTCTAAGTTTTGAAGAATGCTCAAACAGTTTTAGTACTATGGTTAGAGGGATGACGGATTTTGTTGAGTGTGCGCAGAATCTTGGGATTGAAGATATTAATAGTTATGGCATGTTCTATACTTGGATAGAGAAAAGGAAGGACCCTGAAAGTGGTATTCTTAAAAAGCTTGATAGGGTGATACTTAACCCTTAAACGTAAAAACCTCATTTAAGATGTTATAAAGTACTTATATAATGACAATCTTACAAAAATATAGTAAAATTTCGAGGCTAGTAAAACTCTCCATTAAGTGTCATTGTACACGTTTTTAGCTATACTTCTGTAGGGCGTTTTCGATGATATAATTTCCGTAGTAGTTGGTGTTTATGCTTTAAGCTTTAGCCTTTTATATACCCAAATGTAGCGTTATAATCATTGTAGGGGCATAACACCAACCGTTTTCTAAAATATTTAGTCAAGTATGAGGGTATTATAGTATTTAAATACTTGTAACTTATTACATATAAAAAATGTACGTAAAAGAGGTAGAGAAATGTGAGAAATTTTGAAATTGGAGACCTGTAACAAGTAAATGTTTTGTATAAGAGTGGTGAGGTTTACAAACTTAAATGCTTTATTATATTGTGTAAACATGAATACATATATAATAAGTATACATATACTACGTGTTTAAAAAGAGAGAAGCGATTTGGCTGGTTGTTTCAGGATTCTTGAGCAATAAATAAAACTAAGATGATAAACAATAAGCAGAGATACAGGGATTTTACAAATTAAAATCATCAGCACATGCAAATCCTAATGACAAACGCCAGTTAACTACATAAAAAAACAAGGACGAGAAAAAACAAACACCGTGCTACATCCCTAGATCTATGTGTTTCCTATTTGATTCTCCACAACACCACCACCACAAACTACACATACACTACCTTTATACACTTTGGAAACAGATCCGAACTCACATGTATATATCTTGCAAACAAACATGCACCACTTCAATTCTGTTTTGTTTTCTTCTTTGTCATCTGATCATTCACATGGCGTTTTCGCCATTCATGGATGTCACATTTATTCTATCTAGATATATATGTTCCTAGATATATCGCAAACCAGCTTTGAATAAGGTTGACAAACTTTTGACAACGACCCTATATATGCTGATTAAAAGATCAGAGGATGACGCCCACTAGGAGATCGAGGAACAGAAGTAGTTGTATGTATGAGACTCTAGGAAGAGGTTAACTTGGTCATATCTCTAGTGGATCTGTTGTATTTCATGTGGCTCTTAACAAGCTGACCAGCTGATATTGCTGACATGAGAGATAACTCACCAGCAAGGACTGAGCCAGCTACTATTGTGGCCAACACCCTTGAGTTTGACCCTGGCTCATCTTTGCTAGCACCTTTGACACCTAATAGGTTTAAACATGCTGACTGTGATGCAAGTTGTGTACCCCCTCCAACTGTTCCAACCTGAACCAGAATCAATATAGTATAGAAAATAAGTTTTCTTGTTCAATAAAAAATAAGTATGCTTAATATACAGACAAAAACAGGCATGCAACTATGCAATACATGTGACTTGATTAACTATGCCATATGGGTTTTCTTTTTGGCACTACAATTTTCAATTTTTAAAGTGATCGATCTTTTGTTTATTCAAATACTACTGTAAGTTAACACTTCTCACTACCTTTATGCTCCTAAATTCCATTTTGTTAGTGTTCTATGTATGTAAAATCAAATTATTTGACTATCATCAAGCATTATTCATGTATGTGTTCATATAAATTGTATAATTCATACCGCTTACCTACATGAAACGACTCTTTAAGCAAATAAGCTAACATGGTTTCATAATCAATAAATAAAAATTAATAAAATATTAATTAGTGACAAAATTTTGCAAAAGTTTAGATCAAGTGTCAAGACTATAGCCATTTGTAGTTAGTCAAGATACTATCGCTTTCTTAATTACATTATACCTAAACTATAGCCTACACGATAATCATGTTTTACCGTTCTTAATCCTTTCTTAAGCTAATTAATTACGAATTCTATATTGTAGACTATAAGTGTACGTATGCCAAGTTTGAAAGGAAACTAAAAAATGGTGTAACTATGTCAAAACATATTTTCCCTTAAATACTGATGAATTGAATATAATGAACTAGAAGCAGCTAACAACTAACTATGTAAAAAAAATTATTCGTCTTGTTCTCCATCTTTAGAGCATAAGGGAAATGATTAATGGTCCCAAGTGGACACATGATATTCAAAATAAGGCAACGATTAAATAAATAAATGTATATATTATTTTTTATAGGTTATATTAAACATCTCGTGTAACATGAAATTTGACTTTGTATTGATTAGATATATATTAAGCATCCTGTAAAATGAAATATGGCTATCCATATTTAGTACCATAAAGTAATTTGTAATGATGATAACAAACGGTAATTTGAGCATAAGTTTAGTTAAAATGCATACATAAAGTACGCATGTGTACCTCGATTGAAGGCATGGTGACTGATATATGCAAGTCCTTGCCATCGTTCACTGCTTCCATCATGGTAATGCAGTGAGAGCTCTCAACATTTTGTGCAGGATCTTGGCCTGTGGCAAGATACACTGCAGAGACTATATTGCTAGCATGTGCATTAAAGCCTCCTAGTGCACCAGCCATGGCAGATCCCGTGAGATTCTTGAGCATATTTAGCTCCACCAAAGCAGGAACGGTGGTTTTCAGTACCTTATTCACCACCTCTTCTTTGATCACCGCCTCACAAACCACAGACTTTCCACGTCCTTCTATCCAGTTTACCGCTGCAGGTTTCTTGTCCGAGCAATAATTTCCTGTCACATTTTAGGATATAAATAGGTGCACAAGCTTATGAGTTATGAATGAATGTTAGTAAGATTGCCTATACTTACATTTTCTCCAATAAATTAAATTGTTGCTTGCTTACAATATTTAGGCAAGTGGTATTTCAGACTATAGTTTTTCTACCCTGTCTATCCATGCTTTAACTTTCTAGTTTTTCGCTTAAGATATGTATAGTAATAGTTTTCATTCTATGAATATAGCTTATTTACATTATACAATTAATATTGTTATCAACAATACAATTCATGTACACATGCATGCAATACTTGTGTTGATGTACGTTTGATTAGGTAGTGAAAAGGAGCTAAATGTATAGTAATACCAGAGATGCCCATGACTTCCATATCGGGGAAATCAGAATGAAGGAAATCTAGTACGTTTTGGACACCTTTCGAAACCATATTCATTCCCATGGCGTCCCCGGTACTGCAACAAAATCTTACGTATAGATTCTTGCCGGCGATGGCACATCGAATGCTTTGCAACCTTCCAAATCTGCTTGATCTACACGTACAAAGCACATGTTAGTTTCTTGGTCCACCTAATTAAAACGACTGATGAAAGTGAATACTCCGTATATAGTTTTACATGTCTCGGATATTGCATTCTATTGAAATGACTTATATTTCTTCGGTGAAGAAAAGATATAATATGAGTAGTATTATAGAGTTAATAAAAAAATGACAATGAAAGCAACATCAACGCTAACATATGGAGTATCATTTATCTATCTAAATATCAAAATACAAACCATCAACTTTTGACCAAAATTTCAAACTTTTGTTCAATTGTCATCTACAAAGAAACATATTCCTTTAATTTTTCTAGACAAATATATATAAACAAATAGCTCGTACATATTTTTATAACACGTAAGCTATTGTCAAAATTCATGTGTCGACAACAAAATGAGCAATAAAGTTAAAGAAGAATGAATATTGTATCACATTCAGATGCCAACTGCCCATTGGGTCATGTGCACACCTACCCACCCACCTTTCTTAATTATATGTCTTTTTAACCTGTTCTATTATTAAACAAAGTCTATAATAATAGTTTTGATTTAAATTGAATACTTGCACAAATTAAATAGGGTAAGATTAGAGAAAACTTTCTTAACAGTAAAGTTGTTTGGCCTTCTAACATACTCTTTTCTGTTTATGGTCCATAAACGTAAGATTATCAAAACTCCTTATATGATCTCTTAAAAAAAGTCATGTTCATCAAGTGAGTTTGAAATGTCTAGATGTTTCATTTCGTCCTCTCTGATTATGGATTTCAAGTAATAATAGCTAGATTCAAACAAGAAAGAAAACTAACTTGTTAAACACAACCGCGAGCGTGTCAAAATTCAACGGATCCTCCAAGAAAATCTTCAACTCGGCAGCTCTTTTAGCGCTACCAAATCTGACAACAGGCGCTCTCGTCATGCCATCTTTCACCAACATACAAGTGGCACCACCAGATACATATATAGCCTTACACCCTCTATTTGTACTCGCAACTAGACACCCTTCAGTGGTCGCCATTGGCACACTAAACTCAGCGCCATTTAATAACAACGGCCCGGCAATCCCGACCGGTATTTGAACATACCCTACTGGCATCTCACAACACTGTCCCAATATCGACTCGTAATCAAACCCTTCTAGAGGCAATCCTGATAGAGATTTCCCCGTGATCCGTTCAAGGGCCACACGTCTTATCCCTGCAGCACGTTTACAATCTCCTAGCTTCGACTCAAGTGCGTACGAGGGTATCAAACCATCCACCACCTTTTTCACGATCTCTTCATCCTCTTCGATAGATGGAGGTGGTTTCTTCTTTTCTACCACGATGTCATCATCGGTGGAAGGGATAATGTGAGGAATCAAGGCTTGGCCACATGGTTTAATGGGCTTATCTTCATTAATCATGAGTTGTTCTGTTTGATCATCATCTTCTATATCCCATGAATCTGGTGAAGAACGGATGATAGATTGGACAAAATCTATACCAAAGAAACCTAGGAGGTAAATAACGGATGCAACTAGGGACACCAAGGCTGCAAGCTCGGACAAGGTGACAACATGGAGTGGGACACCATTACGGATCTTGTCACGCCATCGGTGAAGTAAAAAGTACATAACCGAGAAGAACATAGTGAAAAAAAGGCCATTTGTTAGGTAAAGTGGTAGTGGGAGTGCATCTGAGGCTTTTGCTTGGTTTTGTGGTTTTAGAAGTTCGCCGGCGTTAGAGGGTTTTAGGGATCGGTTAATCGGTTGATGCTTATTAATCGGACGCCGGCGAACGTCCATTTTGATCGAAGATTAGATCTAAAAACTGTAAAAAAGTTGGGAGATTATGAAAGGATGGTGTGGGGGAGGAATGAGAGTTTTGGGAGTAATTTATAGAAATGGAGAGACATAACACATGAAGCCCATGTACCACGTGGGTCTCTCTATTTAACACTTAAGTCTTAACCTCTTAATTATTTCACTAGTGCATTTAAGGTAGTGTATGTGTAGTTTGTGGTGGTGGTGTTGTGGAGAATCAAATAGGAATTAACACATAAAGGTAGTGAGAAGTGTTAACTTACAGTAGTATTTGAATAAACAAAAGATCGATCACTTTAAAAATTGAAAATTGTAGTGCCAAAAAGAAAACCCATATGGCATAGTTAATCAAGTCACATGTATTGCATAGTTGCATGCCTGTTTTTGTCTGTATATTAATTAAGCATACTTATTTTTTATTGAACAAGCTAAGAAAACTAATTTTATATACTATATATATTGATTCTGGTTCAGGTTGGAACAGTTGGAGGGGGTACACAACTTGCATCACAGTCAGCATGTTTAAACCTATTAGGTGTCAAAGGTGCTAGCAAAGATGAGCCAGGGTCAAACTCAAGGGTGTTGGCCACAATAGTAGCTGGCTCAGTCCTTGCTGGTGAGTTATCTCTCATGTCAGCAATATCAGCTGGTCAGCTTGTTAAGAGCCACATGAAATACAACAGATCCACTAGAGATATGACCAAGTTAACCTCTTCCTAGAGTCTCATACATACAACTACTTCTGTTCTCCTCTCCTAGTGGGCGTCATCCTCTGATCCTTTAATCAGCATATATATATATATAGGGTCGTTGTCAAAAGTTTGTCAACGTTATTCAAAGCTGGTTTGCAATATATCTAGGAACATATATATTTAGATAGAATAAATGTGACATCCATGAATGGCGAAAAGGCCATGTGAATGATCAGATGACAAAGAAGAAAACAAAACGGAATTGAAGTGGTGCATGTTTGTTTTCAAGATACATGTGAGTTTGGATCTGTTTCCAAAGTGTATAAAGGTAGTGTATGTGTAGTTTGTGGTGGTGGTGCTGTGGAGAATCAAATAGGAAACACATAGATCTAGGGATGTAGCACGGTGTTTGTCATTAGGATTTTCATGTGCTGATGATTTTAATTTGTAAAATCCCTGTATGTATCTCTGCTTATTGTTTATCATCTTAGTTTTATTTATTGCTCAAGAAACCTGAAACAACCAGCCAAATCAGCTCACTTCTCTCTTTTTAAACACGTAGTATATGTATACTTATTATATATGTATTCATGTTTACACAATATAATAAAGCATTTAAGTTTGTAAACCTCACCACTCTTATACAGAACATTTACTTGTTACAGGTCTCCAATTTCAAAATTTCTCTACCTCTTTTACTTCTTTTAAAACCGGAAATTGCCATCCAACACCTAGGGCGATCGATCATCAGATGCAGCATAAAATAACTTAATCGGCTGGGATTGCGCAATTACCCTGCCATATCTACCTACTTAAGCAGGCACCGTACTATATCTGTGAATACATATAACAAAACATACGTTAAGAAACTAATGATACTTGTATGGCTTGGAAATTGTTGGAAGACCAAATTAATCATCATCCAAATCCACTTGAATTTTTGTCTATAAATGATATATACTTGTATATGTCTGTGTATGATTGGAAACTCATAAAAAGGAATCATTTATACTACTATAGATTTTGGGAAAATATGCATTTAGCTATGTTCCATTAACTAAAGAGTAAAAACACATGCAAATACTCGTAGCAAACAACATACATGTTTGAAGAGTACCGATTTAAATCATAAAAACCCAACAAAATAAGGGTAAACAATATCATAAGTAATATTTATAGATCAATTTCTTCATCTTATTATGCAATCTAGTATAGGATTCAATACATACAAGAAAAAGAAAATAAAGAAAGAAAACAAGAAGCCATTTCAACATAGGACAAAATGCCATAGAGCATCATCAACTTTTCAAAGAATCTATAGATGTTCCTTTATAAAACAGAATTGATCAGAAAGTTACTTTTAATTTTTAAATCTACTAACTACCATAATATGTTTAAAAGATGTTAATTCCATATTGCTAGTCGGCGTAAGGATGCTCACACTAGAACTGAAAAAGTCGGTCGGTCGAGCAAGGTGACCGACTTGGAAGTCGGTCGTGCCCACTGTGGGTGTGTGGTCGAATGTCGGTCGTCGAAACAAAAAAAACACAATCGGTCTAATTTACAACCGATATTTTGCACACTTTACCAACTTCAAAATCTACCACTTTTCAAAACATATCCGTTTGATTTAAAAAAAAAAAAACAAAAAATAAAAAAATAAAAAAATAAAAAAAAAAACAAAAAAAAAAACATTTTTTTTTTAAACTTTACCACTTTACAACCTTATAAATAACAACCTCAAACACACTCCTAAACACACAATTTCAAACAAAATTTCTACCAATACCTTCAAACACATTCTTTTAATATGTCGTACGAGCTATTATTTGGTTCTTCGTTTTCTGACGATGATGAAGTTTTTAGTGAGTTTGCGGAGTTTGCTTGGAACGCTTACCAAGCATCACAACCAAAAGTTCCACGAAGGTACATACATAGGGATCATGAGGGTGCACATAATCGTTTAGTGGCGGCATACTTCTCCGAAAACCCGCAGTTCAACGAAAGAACATTCAGTTGGCGGTTCCGAATGAGCCGCGAACTATTCACACAAATTGTTCGAGAGGTAACCGATTATTCTCCTTATTTTCAACAAACTCTTGATGCTAGGGGCATACCATGTAGGACATATCGCCCGTTGCTTGTGTCGAATGATCATATTATGTAATATGATACATGTATATATAATATCACATTTATTCTATCTAGATGTGACATCCATGAATGGCGAAAACACCATGTGAATGATCAGATGACAAAGAAGAAAACAAAACGGAATTGAAGTGGTGCCATTAAATAACAACGGCCTAGCAATCCCGACAGGTATTTGAACATACCCTACTGGCATCTCACAACACTGTCCCAATATCAACTCGTAATCAAACCCTTCTAGAGGCAATCCTGATAGAGATTTCCCCGTGATCCGTTCAAGGGCCACACGTCTTAACCCTGCAGCACGTTTACAGTCTCCTAGCTTCGACTCAAATGCGTACGAGGGTGTCAAACCATCCACCACCTTTTTCACGATCTCTTCATCCTCTTCGGGCGTGTGTTCGATAGATGGAGGTAGTTTCTTCTTTTCTACCACGATGTCATCGGTGGAAGGGATAATGTGAGGAATTAAGGCTTGGCCACATGGTTTAATGGGCTTATCTTCATTTATCATGAGTTGTTCTGTTTGATCATCTTCTATATCCCATGAATCTAGTGAAGAACGGATGATAGATTGGACAAAATCTATACCAAAGAAACCTAGGAGGTAAATAACTAATGCAACTAGGGACACCAAGGCTGCAAGCTCGGATAAGGTGACAACATGGAGTGGGACACCATTACGGATCTTGTCACGCCATCGGTGAAGTAAAAAGTACATAACCGAGAAGAACATAGTGAAAAAAGGCCATTTGTTAGGTAAAGTGGTAGTGGGAGTGCATCTGAGGCTTTTGCTTGGTTTTGTGGTTTTAGAAGTTCGCCGGCGTTAGAGGGTTTTAGGGATCGGTTAATCGGCCGATGCTTATTAATCAGACGATGGCGAACATCCATTTTGATCGAAGATTAGATCTAAAAACTGTAAAAAGTTGGGAGATTATGAAAGGATGGTGTGGGGGAGGAATGAGAGTTTTGGGAATAATTTATAGAAATGGAGAGATAGAACACATGAAGCCCATGTACCACGTGTGTCTCTCTATATAACACTGATGCAGGTTTTACTGACCAGATTTAACATTTATAGTAACTCATCTACCTATGGCCTACCTAATGCACTAACGGGCAGTGTACCCGATCGTATGTAGTGAGGGAATGGTAAGACCGAGGTCGTCCCAAGAACGGTTGATTCCTAACTGTCTAATTAATTAAATTAGTCAAATAAATAAGTTTTAATGTATAGATGGATAATATTTAAGGTGTTACGTGATCAATTGGGTTGGTTCTCTGGTAAATAAGCTAATGAGAACGATAGTGATGCAATTCTTAAACCGAGATGTTCTACAAGTGGCAACAGTCGATAGACTCTTTTGGTCAATTCGCCTACCTTATGGTTCTTAGAATCCTCACCAAGATGAACAGGTCACCCGGGATCATTCGGCAATCTAATAGCAGTCATTAAGAGCCGGGGTTTACTATCGCAATACATGGGTTCTAAATGTCACTAGATTCCTGTTTCAGGTGGGGTCAAAGTCGAGAGGACATCATTTGGTCAATTCGCCATAACCTATCAGCAAAGATGCCACCACTAGAGAAATCAGGCGCGCCGTCATAAGTCCAGTTGTTCCTGGTCCCCTAAGCCAAGTCATTAAGTTCCGCTACATGTTAGGTTTATAATAGTGAGTGCCCGGCCATTAGGAACTTAGACACTCACCCCCTAATTCTTAAGTTCATCCAAACTGTAAGTGATCAGTTGGTCAAATAGCACAAGTAGAAAGGGTCGTCAGTTGGTCACATCTTACCCTTCCCGTCTCAGTCCGCTCACCTAGGGTCAGGTGGTCATATCTCCAAGGAAATTGGCCTCTACCGCCATTCAAAACTACCGAAACAAAGGTAGCTACCAATAAACTATGCATGCATACACTAGAAACAATTAATAACGCAAAAACATTAATAATAAAAAGAATCTAAAATAGGCCAAGACCTAATTTCCACATCACCATAATACCCTAGTGGGATGATAAATATAATTACCATGTAAAACAATAAATTAAAATACAATTAAATAAGAACACAATAAGAATTAATTCGTCAACAATTATATTGATAATCAAAATTATAATTAACAATAATGAAACCAAAATAATAAAATGAGTCGGAAAATAATTGCATATCATGTCAAGGATAATGCTATCGATCTTCTAATTAAGTACCGGGGCAAACCCATAAAAACCCTACTGTTGCGCTGCCTCTTTTCTTTCTTGCTGCCGACCCACGCACAGTACCCAAAATTGATGATGGAATATGACAAATGAATGTCATATTTATATTAAATGCATCTTTCCATTTAAGCCTCCAATTTTACCTTGTTTGCACTTAGGTCCTTGTGGTTTATTTCCTCATTTACACATATAAATGTGTATTAATAATCTTTTAACTTGACGACTTCGGCCCCTCTTCGTACTTCAGCATTTATTCTTTAGTCCTCGAAATGGATAAAATAAATATTAACTTGCCGCTTTTAATCCCTGGACCTCGAAACTTTGCGCCCAAGTAAATAGTTACGGCGTAACTAATTCATAGAGTTACGCCGTAAGCCTTTGATAGCTCACGATTATCCGATCTGAAATAATCTCTATGGCGTAACTAATTCCATGTTACGCCGTAACCTTCATAAAATAATTACGACGTAACCATAAGAGATGGTTACACCGTATCCTTCAAAGCATAATATTTACACCGTAACATTATTAGCTAGTTACGGCGTAACCTTCACAAATAATTGGCAGACCCTCGTTGTATTAGTTACGACGTAATCAAAGGTACCATTTACGCCGTAACTTGTCTTCAGAATATATTTCTTGGCCTATTCTCACATCTTTTCCGCTCCAACGCCTCATTTATCCTGAAATGCAATTATGAACGAATTAAGTATCATATTAATACAAATGAGGCCATAAACACAGGAATTTGATATATAAAAGATCTGGCTAATTTGATGTTATCAAACACTTAAGTCTTAACCTCTTAATTATTTCATTAGTGCAATGTTACAACTAGGTCCATGTAATGTGTTAAGAGTATTTTTTTTAATGAACGTAATGTGTTATCTAGATAAGTTTAGGGTGCGTTTGGTTGGATACTTTGGAATGGGTTTTATGCTTGATGTGACTATAAAGTTTTGTTTGGTTCATGTTTTTTAGAAAAGAAATGATAAATAGAATGAATTTTCATTCCACATCAAGTTGGAGGGTTTTGTCAAAATCCATAGGACACACCACTTTCTACTCTCACATATTATTTTTATTTAAATTTTTAATTAATATTTTTTTGTTATAATTTTATTATAAAATACATTTGATAAATATATTTTCTCTCTCTAAATCCTAAACCAAATCCAAATTCTAAACCGAATCAAAATCCAAATCCAAACCTACTTATAAACCAAACGGGCCCTTAGTTTATTGGTTTGAAACTTTTATATACACGGAACATTCGTTTTCTAGCAAACCAAGAAACTAAGGGATGTTTCGTGTGTATAAAAGTTTCAAACCAAGAAACTAAGAAACTAAGGAATGTTAAAACATTCCGTTACTAGAAAACATTCCTTAATTTTAAACATTCCTTTACTAGAAAAGGAATGTTTCGAGCATATAAAAGTTTCAAACCAAGAATCTAAACTTATCTAGATAACACATTACGTTCATTAAAAAAAAGATACTCTTAACACATTACATGGACCTAGTTGTAACATTGCACTAATGAAATAATTAAGAGGTTAATACTTAAGTGTTATATAGAGAGACACACGTGGTACATGGGCTTCATGTGTTCTGTCTCTCCATTTCTATAAATTACTCCCAAAACTCTCATTCTTCCCCCACACCATCCTTTCATAATCTCCCAACTTTTTACAGTTTTTAGATCTAATCTTCGATCAAAATGGACGTTCGTCGGCGTCCGATTAATAGCATCAGCCGATTAAACGATCCTTAAAACCCTCTAACGCCGGCGAACTTCCAAAACCACAAAACCAAGCAAAAGCCTCAGATGCACTCCCACTACCACTTTACCTAACAAATAGCCTTTTTTCACTATGTTCTTCTCGGTTATGTACTTTTTACTTCACCGATGGCGTGACAGGATCCGTAATGGTGTCCCACTCTATGTTGTCACCTTGTCCGAGCTTGCAGCCTTGGTGTCCCTAGTTACATCTGTTATTTACCTCTTAGGTTTCTTTGGTATAGATTTTTTTTAATCTGCCATCCATTCTTCACCAGATTCATGGGATATAGAAGATGATCAAATAGAACAACTCATGATTAATGAAGATAAGCCCATTAAACCAAGTGGCCAAGCCTTAATTCATCACATTATGCCTTCCTTTTCGAACCATGTGGCCAATTAATGAAGATAAGCCCATTAAACCACCTTTTTCACGATCTCTTCATCCTCTTCGGACGTGTGTTCGATAGATGGAGGTGGTTTCTTCTTTTCTACCACGATGTCATCGGTGGAAGGGATAATGTGAGGAATTAAGGCTTGGCCACATGGTTTAATGGGTTATCTTCATTAATCATGAGTTGTTCTGTTTGATCATCTTCTATATCCCATGAATCTGGTGAAGAACGGATAATAGATTGGACAAAATCTATACCAAAGAAACCTAGGAGATAAA
This sequence comes from Chrysanthemum seticuspe, assembly GCA_019973895.1. Taxonomy (NCBI): domain Eukaryota; kingdom Viridiplantae; phylum Streptophyta; class Magnoliopsida; order Asterales; family Asteraceae; genus Chrysanthemum; species Chrysanthemum seticuspe. The sequence goes on along the minus strand of BPTQ01000005.1, from coordinate 360,470,878 downwards.
TAATGGATGCAACTAGGGACACCTAGGTTGCAAGCTCGGTCAAGGTGACAACATGGAGTGGGACACCATTACGGATCTTGTCACGCCATCGGTGAAGTAAAAAGTACATAACCGAGAAGAACATAGTGAAAAAAGGCCATTTGTTAGGTAAAGTGGTAGTGGGAGTGCATCTGAGGCTTTTGCTTGGTTTTGTGGTTTTAGAAGTTCGCCGGCGTTAGAGGGTTTTAGGGTTCGGTTAATCGGCTGATGCTTATTAATCGGACGCCCGCGAACGTCCATTTTGATAGAAGATTAGATCTAAAAACTGTAAAAAGTTGGGAGATTATGAAAGGATGGTGTGGGGGAGGAATGATTGTTTTGAGGGTAATTTATAGAAATGGAGAGACAGAACACATGAAGCCCATGTACCACGTGTGTCTCTCTATATAACATTTAAGTCTTAACCTCTTAATTATTTCATTAGTGCAATGTTACAACTAGGTCCATGTAATGTGTTAAGTGTATCTTTTTTTTAATGAAAGTAATGTGTTATCTAGATAAGTTTAGGGTGAGTTTGGTTGGATGCTTTGGAATGAGTTTTATGCTTGATGTGACTATAAAGTTTTGTTTGGTTCATTTTTTTTAAAAAGAAATGATAGATGGAATGAATTTTCATTCCACATCAAGTTGGAGGGTTTTGTCAAAACCCATAGGACCCACCACTTCCTACTCTCACATATTATTTTTATTTTAATTTTTAATTAATATTTTTTTATTATAATTTTATTATTAAATACATTTAATAAATATATTTTCTCTTTCCAATTCCTAAACCAAATCCAAATCCTACACCGAATCAAAATCTAAATCCAAACCCACTTATAAACCAAACGGACCCTTAGTTTCTTGGTTTGAAACTTTTATATACACGAAACATTCCTTTTCTAGTAAACCAAGAAACTAAGGGATGTTTCGTGTATATAAAAGTTTTAAACCAAGAAACTAAGAAAATAAGGAATGTTAAAACATTCCTTTAATAGAAAATATTCCTTAATTTTAAACATTCCTTTACTAGAAAAGGAATATTTCGTGTATATAAAAGTTTCAAACCAAGAAACTAAGGGTCCGTTGTTTATAAGTGGGTTTGGATTTAGATTTGAATTCGGTTTAGGATTTGGATTTGGTTTAGGATTTGGAGAGAGAAAATATATTTATTAAATGTGTTTTATAATAAAATTATAATAAAAAATATTAATTAAAAATTTAAATAAAAATAATATGTGAGAGTAGAAAGTGGTGGATCCTATAGTTTTTGATAAAAACCCTCCAACTTGATGTGGAATGAAAATTCATTCCATCTATCTAGATAACACATTACGTTCATTAAAAAAAAGATACTCTTAACACATTACATGGACCTAGTTGTAACATTGCACTAATGAAATAATTAAGAGGTTAAGACTTAAATGTTATATAGAAACACACGTGGTACATGGGCTTCATGTTTTCTGTCTCTCCATTTCTATAAATTACTCCCAAAACTCTCATTCCTCCCCCACACCATCCTTTCATAATCTCCCAACTTTTTACAGTTTTTAGATCTAATCTTCGATCAAAATGGACGTTCGCCGGCGTCCGATTAATAAGCATCGGCCGATTAACCGATCCCTAAAACCCTCTAACGCCGGCGAACTTCTAAAACCACAAAACCAAGCAAAAGCCTCAGATGCACTCCCACTACCACTTTACCTAACAAATTGCCTTTTTTTCACTATGTTCTTCTCGGTTATGTACTTTTTACTTCACCGATGGCGTGACAAGATCCGTAATGGTGTCCCACTCCATGTTGTCACCTTGTCCGAGCTTGCAGCCTTGGTGTCCCTAGTTGCATCCGTTATTTACCTCCTAGGTTTCTTTGGTATAGATTTTGTCCAATCTATCATCCGTTCTTCACCAGATTCATGGGATATAGAAGATGATGATCAAACAGAACAACTCATGATTAATGAAGATAAGCCCATTAAACCATGTTGCCAAGCCTTAATTCCTCACATTATCCCTTCCACCGATGATGACATCGTAGTAGAAAAGAAGAAACCTCCTCCATCTATCGAAGAGGATGAAGAGATCGTGAAAAAGGTGGTGGATGGTTTGATACCCTCGTACGCACTTGAGTCGAAGCTAGGAGACTGTAAACGTGCTGCAGGGATAAGACATGTGGCCCTTGAACGGATCACGGGGAAATCTCTATCAGGATTGCCTCTAGAAGGGTTTGATTACGAGTCGATATTGGGACAGTGTTGTGAGATGCCAGTAGGGTATGTTCAAATACCGGTCGGGATTGCTGGGCCGTTGTTATTAAATGGCGCTGAGTTTAGTGTGCCAATGGCGACCACTGAAGGGTGTCTAGTTGCGAGTACAAATAGAGGGTGTAAGGCTATATATGTATCTGGTGGTGCCACTTGTATGTTGCTGAAAGATGGCATGACGAGAGCGCCTGTTGTCAGATTTAGTAGCGCTAAAAGAGCTGCCGAGTTGAAGATTTTCTTGGAGGATCCGTTGAATTTTGACACGCTCGCGGTTGTGTTTAACAAGTTAGTTTTCTTTCTTGTTTGAATCTAGCTATTATTACTTGAAATCCATAATCAGAGAGGACGAAATGAAACATCTAGACATTTCAAACTCACTTGATGAACATGACTTTTTTTAAGAGATCATATATAATCTTACGTTTAAGAAAGTGAAACATATATATTAAAACATGTCATTATTCATTTATGGACCATAAACAGAAAAGAGTATGTTAGAAGGCCAAACAGCTTTACTGTTAAGAAAGTTTTCTCTAATCTTACCCTATTTAATTTGTGCAAGTATTCAATTTAAATCAAAACTATTATAGATTTTGTTTAATAATACAACAGGTTAAAAAGACACATAATTAAGAAAGGTGGGTGGGTAGGTGTGCACATGACCCAATGCGCGTTGGCAGGCAGTTGGCATCTGAATGTGATACAATATTCATTCTTCTTTAACTTTATTGCTCGTTTTGTTGTCGACACATGAATTTTGACAATAGATTACGTGTTATAAAAATATGTACGAGCTATTTGTTTATATTTGTCTAGAAAAATAAAAGGAATTGAACAAAAGTTTGAAATTTTGGTCAAAAGTTGATGGTTTGTATTTTGATATGTAGATAGATAAATGATACTCATATGTTAGCGTTGATGTTGCTTTCATTGTCATTTTTTTATTAACTTTATAATACTACTCATATTATATCTTTTCTTCACCGAAGAAATATAAGTCATTTCAATAGAATGCAATATCCGAGACATGTAAAACTATATACGGAGTATTCACTTTCAGTCGTTTTAATTAGGTGGACCAAGAAACTAACATGTGCTTTGTACGTGTAGATCAAGCAGATTTGGAAGGTTGCAAAGCATTCGATGTGCCATCGCTGGCAAGAATCTATACGTAAGATTTTGTTGCAGTACCGGGGACGCCATGGGAATGAATATGGTTTCGAAAGGTGTCCAAAACGTACTAGATTTCCTTCATTCTGATTTCCCCGATATGGAAGTCATGGGCATCTCTGGTATTACTATACATTTTGCTCCTTTTCACTACCTAATCAAACGTACATCAACACAAGTATTGCATGCATGTGTACATGAATTGTATTGTTGATAACAATATTAATTGTATAATGTAAATAAGCTATATTCATAGAATGAAAACTATTACTATACATATCTTAAGCGAAAAACTAGAAAGTTAAAGCATGGATAGACAGGGTAGAAAAACTATAGTCTGAAATACCACTTGCCTAAATATTGTAAGCAAGCAACAATTTAATTTATTGGAGAAAATGTAAGTATAGGCAATCTTACTAACATTCATTCATAACTCATAAGCTTGTGCACCTATTTATATCCTAAAATGTGACAGGAAATTATTGCTCGGACAAGAAACCTGCAGCGGTAAACTGGATAGAAGGACGTGGAAAGTCTGTGGTTTGTGAGGCGGTGATCAAAGAAGAGGTGGTGAATAAGGTACTGAAAACCACCGTTCCTGCTTTGGTGGAGCTAAATATGCTCAAGAATCTCACGGGATCTGCCATGGCTGGTGCACTAGGAGGCTTTAATGCACATGCTAGCAATATAGTCTCTGCAGTGTATCTTGCCACAGGCCAAGATCCTGCACAAAATGTTGAGAGCTCTCACTGCATTACCATGATGGAAGCAGTGAACGATGGCAAGGACTTGCATATATCAGTCACCATGCCTTCAATCGAGGTACACATGCGTACTTTATGTATGCATTTTAACTAAACTTATGCTCAAATTACCGTTTGTTATCATCATTACAAATTACTTTATGGTACTAAATAAGGATAGCCATATTTCATTTTACAGGATGCTTAATATATATCTAATCAATACAAAGTCAAATTTCATGTTACACGAGATGTTTAATATAACCTATAAAAAATAATATATACATTTATTTATTTATTTAATCGTTGCCTTATTTTGAATTTCATGTGTTCACTTGGGACCATTAATCATTTCCCTTATGCTCTAAAGATGGAGAACAAGACGAATAATTTTTTTTACATAGTTAGTTGTTAGCTGCTTCTAGTTCATTATATTCAATTCATCAGTATTTAAGGGAAAATATGTTTTGACATAGTTACACCATTTTTTAGTTTCCTTTCAAACTTGGCATACGTACACTTATAGTCTACAATATAGAATTCGTAATTAATTAGCTTAAGAAAGGATTAAGAACGGTAAAACATGATTATCGTGTACTCTATAGTTTAGGTATAATGTAATTAAGAAAGCGATAGTATCTTGACTAACTACAAATGGCTATAGTCTTGACACTTGAACTAAACTTTTGCAAAATTTTAGAGACTCAGTTGTTTTGAATCCAAGTGTAAAACATACCATAACTTGACATACCATAACTTGACAGCAAGTTATGGTATCAAAATTATATATGTAATTTTGCTCTTTAATTGAAAATTGTAGTGCCAAAATGAAAACCCATATGTATTGCATAGTTGCATGCCTGTTTTTGTCTGTATATTAAGCATACTTATTTTTTATTGAACAAGAAAACTTATTTTATATACTATATATATTGATTCTGGTTCAGGTTGGAACAGTTGGAGGGGGTACACAACTTGCATCACAGTCAGCATGTTTAAACCTATTAGGTGTCAAAGGTGCTAGCAAAGATGAGCCAGGGTCAAACTCAAGGGTGTTGGCCACAATAGTAGCTGGCTCAGTCCTTGCTGGTGAGTTATCTCTCATGTCAGCAATATCAGCTGGTCAGCTTGTTAAGAGCCACATGAAATACAACAGATCCACTAGAGATATGACCAAGTTAACCTCTTCCTAGAGTCTCATACATACAACTACTTCTGTTCCTCGATCTCCTAGTGGGCGTCGTCCTCTGATCCTTTAATCAGCTAGCATATATATAGGGTCGTTGTCAAAAGTTTGTCAATCTTAAACTTAGCTTATTCAAAGCTGGTTAATTTGCGATATATATCTAGGAACATATATATCTAGACTAGATAGAATAAATGTGACATCATCCATGAATGGCGAAAACGCCATGTGAATGATATGATCAGATGACAAAGAAGAAAACAAAACAGAATTGAAGTGGTGCATGTTTGTTTTCAAGATACATGTGAGTTCGGATCTGTTTCCAAAGTGTATAAAGGTAGTGTATGTGTAGTTTGTGGTGGTGGTGTTGTGGAGAATCACATAGGAATTAACACATAGATCTAGGGATCTCGTCCTTGTTTTTTTATGTAGTTAACTGGTGATTGTCATTAGAGCACAAGGTATCGCAATAACGAATAACACGTTATTGGTATGCCATCTCAGCGCCACATCATACACTTTCCAATAACACATCAATAACTAAAACACCCTCCCTCATAACACACCATTAACATGTTATTGGGTCCCACAAAATACCCCACCAAATATATCACTCACTCACAATACCAAAAAAAAGAAAGAAAAAAAGGCAAAAGTTGCATTTGGCATGAGCCATTGCAGTGGCTCAAGGAGCATTTGGCTCACGGATGGCATTTTGCCTGGTATCACATTTGGCATGTTATTGAAAAACTTTTGTTGTTTGGCGTGTTAATTTAGTAGCATACCTGCTGCTCTTAGGATTTGCATGTGCTGATGGTTTTAATTTGTAAAATCCCTGTATGTATCTCTGCTTATTGTTTATCATCTTAGTTTTATTTAGTGCTCAAGAATCCTGAAACAACCAGCCAAATCAGCTCACTTTTCTCTTTTTAAACACTTAGTATATGTAAACTTATTATATATGTACTAGTTATAATACTCGTGCACGCTCGGGGCTGTTTCTAAGCTTTTAGTTATGTAATTTTAAACACAATTTGACCCTCAAGTAAGTAAAAAAAAAAAATCAATGATCAACCTTCTATCGTTGGCATCTCTTTCTGCTCCCTCAGCTTGCCTAATAGCAACTGATGTTCGTGTTGACTTTGTAGTTGTCTTCTTGACTTCAGTATCACTACAACATCAACCAGTTTCCCAAGCGACACTTGGGGTCTTTCCCAAGCGACCTGAATAAGACAACATGGAATTAAGCATCTCCTTCAGCACCTTGTTTTTCCTTTCAAAAATGCCCTTTTGCTGAGGAGTATAAGGGGCAGTCGTTTCATAAATAATACCAATAGACTGAAAATACTGAGTATCCATGTACTCACCTCCCCTATCAGTCCTTAATCTTTTGATCAAAGACCCAAGTTGTAATTCAACTTCAGTTTTAAATACTTTGAATTTATCTAATGCTTCATCCTTAGTATGTAACAGATAGACATAACAAAACCTAGAAGCATCATCAATAAATGTCACAAAGTACTTCTTATTCCCCAAAAAGGGAGTGGCATGCAAGTCACACAGATCACTGTGTATTAGCTCCAAGAGCTTAGTCTCATGACCAACACCCTGAAAAGGTTTCTTGGTTATCTTGGTCAACATGCAAGTTTTACACTTTTCAGTGTCCATGTCAAATGTTGGGATTAACCCATCCTTAGACATATCTTGCATCCTTTTATAGTGTACATGGCCAAGTCTAGCATGCCAAAGGGTAGAGTCAGTCAGTGGTGGTCACAAAGGCTGAATTAACACTATCAGTGGCAATATTAAGCCTGAACATTTTATTACATAAATAACCATAACCAATAAAAACACCATTCTTAGAACGAACAAATTTATCAGATTCAATAACTTGTTTATATCCATGATTATTCAAAATACTACTTGAAACCAAGTTCTTCCTGATATCAGGAACATGAATAACATCAAACAAAGTTACAATCTTTCCAGAACTAAATCTAAGATCTACACAACCACGTCCATGCACCAAGTCTGTTGACTCATTTCCCATGTGAAGAATAGAACCATTATTCAGTGACTCATAAGTCTTGAACCAGCTTCTATCTTTACACACATGAACTGTTGAACTAGAGTCAATCCACCACGCAACATCATCATCCTGCACATAATCAGATTCAGATACATATGTAACATAATAAATCTGAAAAGACTTCTTAACCACCACTCCCTGAACCATTAGTGCCTGATCCATTGGCTTTACCACCAACTTTAACACCTTTGCAGTCCCTTTTAATGTGACCAGATTTGCCACATTTCCAACAAGTAGGTGTTGCCTTCTGATATGTGTCTAAATACACATATATTTTACAATGTTTAAACCCACAAAACAACCAAAAACACTTTGAAAAGCCATAAAATGTTACAAATATCATTGGAATGTGTTTTTATTTGATTCAGGTACAAAAAGAGCTGAAACAGTTTGATTCTGCTAATGCGATGATGGTTTCTGCTGAAGCCTATTTGGTTTCTGCTGAAGTTATGCTGAATCAATGGTTTCTGCCGAAGATATAATGTGCTGATGGGTTCTGCTGAAGGCCTACGTTTCAGCAGATACTTTCACTAAAATATCTGGTCAAACCTTGAGTCAAACTCATCTTACTTTTCTCCTTCTCTTTCCACCTCACCCCACATACCCTGCTTTTGTTACCCACTCTTCCACTTGACCTCTGAACCTACTAAACATGTCCCCTCCACCTCTACAAGCAACCAATAAGCATTAATTGCAGCAGAACTACCTCACATTAACTTTAGGACTTTTTGGCGTCAAAAGTCACTTAAACGGCTAGGATGATTTCTGCTTATCCAATGGACATGAATTAAAGTGGGATTTGATTGAAATGCTAGTGGGAACTCAGAAGGTTATAAAAGAGAAGAGAAGGCAAAGAGAAGAGTACTTTTGGACTAGCCATTAGTCACGTAGTTGTAGTTTTTTATTGCTTTCCTAGTTAAAATGTCTTTTAATCTTGTATTTTATCTTAAATTAGTGTAATGAAATGTTCTTTCCATTTTAATGTCAAGATAATTTCAGTTTCATGATTTTGCTAAATTTCCTTTAATTTTCCATGTTCTTTAATTTCTAGTTAACTAGTTGTTTTGTGGATTCTTTAAGCTCCAGAAGCTCTTGACAAAAGCTTTAGGACTTTTAGATTCATTAAATCAGTTATAGTCTTTAAATTCAGAAAAGTACTAAAAAATCAAAAATAGTGTGATCATGAAGAAGATGATGAAGCAGGGTTGAATTTGGAGTGCTATGGGTATTAGGAGCTTATTGGTAAGCTAATAGGTGTAACCTTGTCCATTTGCTCTATGTCTCAGTCCTATTCTCATTTGTAAGCCACTTTTACAATTTTTTGCAATTTACTGTTTCCCTTTAATATATGCTTTGATTCCATATGTTTCTGAGTTTATTTATTGTTTGTTTATGATGTTAGAGTTTAACCTTAGGTTGTTATGCTTTGGATTGGTTTGTGGTTTGATATTGCATTTAGACTGCCAATATGCTTGTTTTTGATGTTCATAGGCTTAGACATTTGTGACTACTTGTTTGTGCTGAAAAAGGTCCATCTTGACACTTTGGTACCTCTGGAATTGATGGAATAGGTTTATACTCTCTTTTGCTTTGAAAACTTCAGTTTTGGTCCATTAAAGGGTTGTTTGGATTTAATAATGAAACTGTGAAAATGGTTGTGAATGGTGTAGTTCCTTTTTGATTTACACTATATGGAACCTATTTGACTCAGTGAAATACTAACCAAAGGGTGTAGCATGGTAGAAAGTCAATTTGACACTTGACAATCTCATTATGAGCACTGTGAGGTTGTTAGATCTAATAATCTTGCATACATGTTTAATTGTTGTTTATCTTTGTTTAATTCATGTTTATGTTGTTTAATATTCCATATTCTGTCATTAGATTCAGATCAAAGTTCGTCTTAGTCAACTTTGATCATAAATTTAAAAAGTCAAAATTTCTAGTTTTCCTGTTTTTGATTTAATTGTTTATTTTCTTATGTCTTTGTTACTTAGTTTCATGTTTAGTACTTTTAGGATGTTTTAGTTTTGTTGCTAATCTTGCTTATTCTATTTTTGTTAATTTTTATATGTCATGTTTAATAACTTATTTATGTGCTTATTTTGATTCTGCTGATTCACTTATTTGGATTCTGCTGAATCTATTAGCCTTTGTTTATTCTTAGTTGTTTTTACCTTTTCTGGCTTATTTGTTATGTATGCTTGCTTTTACGTTTGTAGCTTATTAGATAGCTTAATCACCCATTTTTTTTGTCCCATCTTACTCACTACATAGAAGCAAACTGTGTAGTTGGAGTTGTTTTCCTAAGTTCATGAAAAGTCCCTCATTGACCTTGAGCTTGTGATTTTTGGCCTTATGTGAGGCTAATCTGTCATACTCAGTGTTTCAATTTGTTGAGCTCTCATGAGCTAATGAGAAGTTTATAGGAGTTTGTTGTTTGCCCACTCATAACAGTTAACTGAGAAATCAGTGAACTTACACCATTACCAACAGCTCCTCAGCAGTACCTTATAAAGGTTCAGCAGTATTCTGGATTCTGCTGAATGACTTATTAGCTTATACCAAGCTTATTTGATAAAATCCAGTACACATGCTTGTTTATACTTGTTCATATTACTTGTGCATATATTATTTTTTTTTTACTTTCCTGTGTGGAGCTTATACTAAGCTTTTACAAGCTTCCATTCCATCCAAGTTAAGCTCAAAAAGCTTAACTGACTAAACCATAAGCTCACACTGCTCCAGTCCATTTTCTTGTTTATATTCATTCATTGGACTTGTATACATCTTAGTTTACCTTTTGTTTCATCTGTATAGCTTATTTCAAGCTTATTCCAAGCTTGAGTTCCAACAGTCAAGCCAAGAGCTTAACTGATTGGACTCATAAGCTTTCAATGTGCTTATTTTCAAGTTTGTAAAGTTTTGTTTTCATTAATCATGTATAATATCAGTATAAATTTAGTTTCAGAAAAAGAAAAACTAAAAAGAACCGCTTTAATGTTAAATAATTAATAATATGTTTCTCCTACTGCTATTACATTGGAATCTGCTGGTTTAGCGACAATTCTGCAACAGAAATAATGTTGCTAACAGATTTGGGAGGAAGGAGCAACCTGTTTAGTAACAGTTTAGTGACAGATTATGTGTCGCTAATCACCATGGGAGGAAGGAGAATGCAAGGTTTGTGACAGTCTTGTAACAGAAAAAGTGTTGCTAACAGATTTGGGAGGAAGGAGAATGCAAATAGAATAATTATGTATAAAATCCATTTTCAGTTTCTTAATTCATTTTATAATATTTTAGATTTTTCAGATTCTTTATTTCATTTATTTAAGTTAATTTTAGATTTTCTTATTATCTAATTCATTATTAAATACATTTAATTCATTTTTAATTAATATTAATTAATTTAATAGTGTAAAAATTTATTTTCCAATAATATCGTAATCGTTTTTAGGTTTCTGATTGCACGTTTTTAACGACATAGCTGTGACAGAGCTATCACTATTCACATTCCTAGTGTTAGTCAATCAGATTCCTGTTTTTGTATATTCTATATCATTTCAGCACACACAGTCGTTGTATTCAGGATATCACGCCTCACCAGGACATAAAC
>BPTQ01000005.1:359695136-359835162 GCA_019973895.1 Chrysanthemum seticuspe | reverse complement strand
CTTAAATGTTAAATCCATGATTACTGTAACCTTGAATTTAAAAAACCATGATTACTCTAATCCACGATTACTGTAACGTATGGGTACTAACATAAACTCAAAGTAACATCTTCGGAAACTCGTTGCAACCAAAGGTATTCGAGCATTTGTAACTTGGTAGGAAGTGGATCAACACCACCTCTTGCCTTTTACTGTTCAACGTGTAAGGTGATTTTGATTTGGATTCGAGGTAAATAGTGAAACTATTGGCATCGACGGAGGTTATTAAGAAAGACCGACTTTCGTATACTTGTTTTTGGTTTAATACAGTTGTATTTAAACACAATTTCTCTGAAAAATTAAGTAATATATTATATGATGTAAAACAAATTTTCTCAAGGTACCAAAAAATTTAAGTTCCAATGTCATTAGTACCTAAATTGTAAATTCTCACTTTGTTGATGTGCATGAAATCATCTGAAAAGAGTAGTAGTGGCTACTTTAAGGTTCAAATGTCAATGAGAGAAACAATATCCCATAACTTTTTTCATAACATTGTTATGAAGATATGTTGAAAAAAATGCATAGGGAACTTTACGTAACAGGACCTGACCTTATGAATAATTATTTGCATAGGGCTAAACATTCTTTAAAGTTTGTTAACTTCTCATACATGGTCAAGTAGGCTTTGTATAACTGGAGTAATATTCACTCTCTCAACAATGCATATGGTTTTTCTGTTATACCAAGGTACTTTTCTTACATGATCACTCTTTACTTATTGCTTATGTAAGGCTCTTTCTATATATATGGAACCTAGCATTATATTGTCCTGCAAGTTGACTACATCGTTGTAGCCTTTAGCTGGCTCTCTTTGTCAGTGCATGGATAACACAACACAGATAACAATTTTTTCCTCTTTGCAGAAGTCTGTATACCCTCGCTATTTACTTTTGGCTTGAAAGTGTAAAATTTCAAATTTGATAAAAGAAAAAAAGGTTTATTTGGCTATGGAGGAAAAGTTTGATTAGTATGTTAAGCTGTAAGAATTTATAACGATCACAGTACTTTTTTGGTTGGCAGGATTCATATATTCGCGAAAAGAAAAAATTTATTTGTCACTCACCTGTATCCTTACGATCATATTAAACACACCATTTTATCATTTGAACTAAGATAAAGGTAGCAGTGTATGCGCATCAGTTTCTTTTAGCTTAGCATACATTGTCTGAGTTGAAATGTGAATATGGTTATACCTTCTGACAACTTTGTTTCAGTTTGTTTGTTTGTAACGATAAAATGAGTTTAACACGCAAAAAGGATTAGTCGGTAGTTTAATAATTCTTATTTTGTAAATACAAAGACCCCTTACTTTTCTTCTTATTTGCAAATTCGCCCTTTATATCAAGCTAATTTAATGTCATTGTTACTTGATGTACTATGGCCACACACTGTTAAGTTTCTGCTATCACTTTTGAGTAGTAAGACTAATAGAAAAACTGATTGTGGATTATTGTGCAGGTTCTGAGAGCAACATCTATGACTACCCAAACAAGGACAGCCGCCAAATGACGATGTTTACTTCACCTGGTGGGACTACCGTAGCCGATATTAATGAGTGCGGCTGTTGCTGTAGCAAAGCGTAGCCAAGCGCTTGATGCTATAAACGTTTATACTTTAATGTTTAAGAAGTTAGACTACCAATTGTCCTGAATTATAAAGATCGTGTAGCTGGTTTAAGAGTAAAAAAAGAGCATGTATTTATGCTACAACAACCTAAGAAAGAAATAGACAATTTATTCCAAAGTTTGATTGTGGCCAATATGCTTAATGATGTGATCCTGGCAGCCAATAAGCTTTTAAATATGACTACAGAAACTTCGTGTGAGAAGTTTAAGTACATTTATGCTTTCATACAAAACTTTATCTTGCTACATTGTATATTCTTTCTGAATTCTAATCCTAGATAAAAGGATAAAATAAAAACTGATATGGGAATGGATAGGTGTATATTCTTTGAATTCCATATGACATATTTTTATTATTACCCATTATCTACAAACAAGCGGATTTAGATCTACTATAGTTTGGATGATAGGCGTCTGACCTAGCTAGCAGTATCAATGTGTGTAAGGTGCTACTCCACGAGAGTGGCCGAAGGTTTAAGGCTTATATATTAGACAAGTGTTTTTCTATATGTTACTGTCTTATGATGGGTAAGCATATGGTAGTGTTATTCCGAGCATTCTTCATATCATCATTGTCAAACGACCGATGATAATTATTAAGTATCTTCCTATTATAGATCTATGCTTCTACACACTATATCTACCAGAAAGTGACAAACTTTAGTGATAAAAGTGCGAAAAACAAAGAAAAAGAATCAGAAATTCGGAGAACTTCGAAGTATCTAGCTTTATACAAGGTATTAAAATGTGGCATTCATATCCCAATGTTCAAATTATATTTGGGAACCTATTAAAAAAATAATTGAGTCCAATATGATAAAAAGAGAAGCTATGAACTTACGGGTAAGAATGAGTAAAATGGGTCAAAGTGGCACTTTTGAGAATAACGTAATAAGTTTGATACACACTCATTAACTTTGAGTTAATCCCATGTTTATTTTTGTAACATGATTTACAATTAAAGGGTGTTACCGTGTTTGGCTAAACTTATTAGTTTTGTTTAATACTTTAAAGGGGTGTTTGGGGCTCATTGATTTTATTTAAAGCCTTATCAGCTTAGTTGTGTTATTTAGAGTTTTTATAAGAATACACAATTACATTTTGTGATCAATAACTTTACAACCTCTGTTTACTGGGGAAACAGTAAGTACATGAGAGGCATTTGCATTTTGTGATCAATAACTTTACAACCTCTGTTTACTAGGATTAAAAAACAATAAAATATAATACGAGTAAAATGATTATCATGTACTTACTAGATTTGATTTAAATCAAAACACGATTCAACCCGACTAGATAAACCCGACAACTCGACCCGATAACACCCTTACGTACATCAAATATAATTATAAACCAAAACTAAGAACAATAATTAAAACAAAAAAAATTAAGCTATTTGTTTTTTAATAAATAAAAATACATTATTGAAAACTTTAGAAAAAAAACTCGTGCGTGCACGGGTATTATAACTAGTATATACTAAACCACAAACAAACCGTGCAGCCATATTGGTCCATGCATAAAAAATGTGACTACTAATATAATACCTAGTACTAATAAATTTTCGGGCGTAACTTATTGTCCATTAACATTTAGGGGCCGTTTGGTTTGACGATAGGAATCACAATTGGTATGAGTTTGATAGTAGTGGTGGACCCCTCAACTATGATAGATTCATACCATGCTCCTTTGCCTCCTTTGATACATAGACAATATTTGGATTTCACCATACCAATTACCATAAAACAAACAACATATTTCATTCCCATAGTCATTCCTTCATTCCCATAGGCTCAAACTTAATTATGGGGGGACAGGTTCCTTTTTTCCATATAGCAAAAACTAACCGAAGAACGAGAAATTTATCCACCTTAGTACCAAAATCCTAACAATTCACCATGATCAATACAGCCACACAAATGACACAATATCTAAAGAGAGCAAATTTTAGTAACCTTATACCATTGTAATTCAAGATATGACTTGCTCACCTACAATTAAAGATTGTTCCATCCATACGACTAGTTAAACAAAAAAGCTAGTTGTTAACATATAAATTCATTGCATTCTTCACTAAAACAGAACATCTTTATAAGCCAAGTCAATAATAAACTAAACTTGCTTAACCTTTATTGGGTTGAGTGTGTATGGCAGTGGGTTCAAACCCCATGGATTGGTCGGCAAAAGGTTGGAAACCAGGTTACCCAAAAAAACAAAAAATAAAATAATAATCAATACAAAAATCTGTGGCTGCAGAAAATATCTACCACCTGAAGTAACATTTGAACTTTTAGGGAACTGGAAACCTCTTTTCTTCAGACGAGATAAAACCTACCAAATGGAAAGAGAACATTATTAAAGCAATGCAATGAATATAAACAAATTATGATCAGGGAAAATGGATATTAAAACTAGCAATCACTCCCCTTAACGAGAAACACACACACAAAAACAAGCCCTAGTGGAAAGAAAAGAAAAAAGACATTCTTAATTTTATATAACCTGTAAACACTTATCCCCAAATGCAACCTCGTTGACATGGCCAAGGCTTGATAAGAGTCCTTGTAGCAATTCGTCTTCTATATCACCAAGTTCTCTCGCAAAATCACAGTTGCTTAACCAGAACCTCAAGTCAGCTTTGACTAAAAAAGAGACGTTTAGCAACAAAACCTTCTCTAGAGACAACGTTCCTACTATTGTTAGTGACAATATATAAGGAGCATTAATTTCAATAGTATCTATATAATTGTCCCTAAGATTCCAATAGCCGTCGTAATTAGAGAGCACGAAGTTCTTAACACTCTTCGAAGCAATATCAATCCGCCTCACACCATAACAGCTGTGCAACTCCAAAGTTTCCAAGCAAGGACTTCCAGATAGTATTTTTCCTATTAAATCATCATCTAATTTCTCACCATCAATACGCAAAAAGTTAAGATTATCCCAACCATTAGGAGGATTAAATACACAACGCGAAAGTTTCATAGTCATAAAACCTAAATCGTCACGATCCAACTCATCCCCATTGGTAAACCATTTGTAAGTTTCAGTATCACATGTCAATCGTTCAACTTCAAAGTTTCCAAACAAGGACTTGGAGAAACGCCCAACAACATAGCAGTCCAGCTCCAAAGTTTCCAAACAAGGACTTCCGGATAATATTTTTCCAATTAAATGGTCATCTAGTTCCCCATCCTCAAAAAAGAGAAACTTAAGTTTATCCCAACGAATAACAGCATTAGAGGGATTAAATGTACAACACGCAAGCTTCATACTCATAAGACATGAATTGTTGAAAAACAACTCATCATCAAGGGTAAAACGAGGATCCCCATACCATCTTCTACCAATCCTTAAATCAACCTCTTGAACGTTACGAGTAATAGCATGTCGAATCCAAGACGTAGGGTGATTATTAGGAAGACTATTATTTTTAATTCTAAGTTTAAATCTGTTGAGGTTCACATTGGTATGACACTGAGTTAGGGTTTTGTCGATAAAGGAAAAGTAATTGGTGAGATCACTATAGTAAGTTAGTTCTGTGACGTCATCCTTATCTATGAAAAGGAGAGTAGGAAGTTGAGTCCAAAGATGCTGCCATCGTTTGGAGATAGTAGATGTTGTTTTAATTGCCTCTTTAGTGGACACTTTTAAACAGGACATGATTTCGAGTAATAAGCAATCCGGTAAAGAACTTATTCTATCTTCTTTTTCTTTTTCTGGTGCGGCCGCCATGACTGAAAAAAGCAATAGTGAAAATTAATCCCAACATCTAGAAGACAAAATAAAAACCAAAGTAAAGCCTGTGTAGACTGTAGAAACTAGCAGTTAATTACAATATATGATGTATAGTGAATCATTTAACAAAGTAATATGAACCAAATACATAACTTCAAATTACATAGATCTTTTAATAACTGCATATCAAAAGTATCTCGAGCAACCAAATTAGTCTGGTATTATATCACTTTTCAGCTGAATAAGCTGGTCTAGCGTAAATACCAATTAAAACTCGTGCTAAGTAATTGCTTCCAAAAAGAAACGAATTTCTAAAGAAGTTGCAATTGTATCTAACATAAACATACATAAACACATACAAACAATTATACGAACACATTCATAAACACTCATCTAGTATTATAGTTCTAGGGGCGCCATAGAGTGCAAATTGCCATAGAACAAGTGCACCGTGTTCTATTATACAAGTTTTAACGTATAACAAAATAATTACTTTTCGATTATTATTGAATTGTGTGCAGTGATTATAACCAATAGCAAGATACAACAAATAATTAGATGACAGAATATGATAATTCACTAGTTAAGCATAGTACATAACAAGTAGACAACTACACACATATATTAACGCGTAAGCTTAACATAGACAGAATCATCCTGAACATACTAACTCTTAACATATATACGGCATAATCATATAAAAAGAAGATAGAAACAAGCCAACAACATATCAAATCATCAACCAAACTATAAGGGGGAGTTTGTTTAAGTTTATTTCTGTTTCGGCTTATATTCAATTTTCCGGCTTATTTATAGATTTATATAAGTTTATTATAATACGATAAACAATAAAAGTCTTATAAATAAGCCAGAAAAACAACTAAGGTCATATAAGTCACATATAGGTTTAAACAAACACCTCCTAAGAAAAAAGTAGTTAAAGCCTTAAAATCTACTACAGTAGTAATAAAAAAGAAAACCATAATACCAATATACTAAATAAATACTAATTCAATCTACAAGCGCTTCTTATAAACATCAAAATAATATCTACTGGTCTAACTAAACTATAGATAGATTTAAACTAAGCATAGATATATATACCAGTCAAATATTTAATAATAACGCACCTGTATCTGTATTGATCGACTTTATAATGTTGTTGTTTATTTATTTATTTATTTTTTTATTAAAGATCGACATTATAATGTTAAAAACTGAGAAAAGTGTGTTTTATAGTACTAAACAGGCTTTTAGGGTAAGGACTGGGCCAAACCGCACACGACATAAGTTTTGGGCTTCAAAGATCTTCGAGGTGGTGGATTATGGTTTGGATTTGTAATCATGCATTGCATAGAGAGATAAATAAAGAGGAATTAAAATAGCTCTTCTTAACACATTTCGATCATGTTGTAATTATTAGATGTTAGTTGAGTTAACTATTACGTAGTATTGTTTACGTGCACTACCTACAAGGTTCAAATATTACTATTTCTTTAAGGATATAAACACAATTGATTTGCAAAATTCATTTAGTAATCATTCGAGTTGCATGGATATATATATTCCACTTATGTCATTTATAGGCTTCTTTTCAACGTAACATCATCAATCGATTGTTGAATTTTAGCTTCAGTTTTATGCCATATCATGGGGTTTGTTAACTTCAAATCATTCTAAACAAACCCAAAAGTTGTAACGTATGTGACGATCGAGAAAATGTCAAAGATGATCTCTTGCTTATATGTGACAAAAATGTATGTTTTTTTGGGATGTATGTTTGTGTTCTAATGTTAGTTGGGGGTGGAGAAAAATTATTGAGTATTCGTCCTCTTATTGGTTCATATGTTTGGGTTAAACTGGGGAATGGCACTAAAGCCTCAGCTTGGCATGATGTATGGGATACGCATGGACCGGTGATGTCCCATATTACTAATAGAGCTATTAGAAGTGCAGGTTTCACATCACAAGAGTCTGTATCGGATGTTGTGTATGGCTCGGTTTGGAGATGGCCTTAAGTTTGGTCCCAAAGGTATCCTTCCCTAAATAATATTACTGTTCCTATCTTGCATGCAAACCAAGAGGATATGCTCATGTGGAAAATTAATGATAGAACGTTGCATGATTTTTAGTCAGAGTTGTGTGGCAATCTGTCAGAAAAAGGTCTAATGAAGTCGAATGGTATCGGTTGGTGTGGTCGAAGTATGTCATTCCTAGATATCAGGGCCGTCTCCGAGAATGCCTAAAAAAGACGAGGCCCGAGGCAAATGGAAAAAAATAGGCCTTTCACAGCATAAGGTGCAAATATCTAGTTTTTTGGGCTCTCCTCGAATTTTTCACAAGGTGCAAATATCTAGTTTTTTGGGCCCCTATACAAGTTGGGCCCCAGGCTTAGGCCTTGGCTGCCTACCCCCAAGAGCCGGCTCTGCTAGACATGCTATACATCTTTGGCTAATTATGAGAAGGCGTCTTAAAACGCAAGATAGGCTGAAGAAATGGGACGTTGGCAATAATGTCGACTTGAACCTGCTTAGATGCTCTTTATGCAAAGTTCAACCGGACTCCCACGAACATCTATTTTCTGAGTGTAAGTTTTCAGCTAAGGTTTGGAGGAATGTTATGTCTAGAGCCGAGATGCCGAGTATATCTCCATTATGGGACGATATAGTGGACTGGATAATCCTGTTGTCTTTGAAGGACAATGTTATTAACATCGTTGGTCGTTTAATAGTGGCTTCTTTTTCGTATTTTGTATGGCAAGAACGCAATAACCGAATCCATGCCAAGCCGAGTAGGACTAAAGATCAAATCACCAATATTATTGTAGAGACTATTCCTTTAAGGTTAGCTTCGATCAAGTTTAAGGATCAGGCTAGTGCTCGAGATACGAAGGCCATTTCGAAGTTAGCTTGATCCTAGCAGCGGTTTACAATGCTTGGTTTATGGCATAGTCTAATTATGTATTCTTGTTTAGTTTACATGGTTGTTCGTGTTTGAGGCTTGTCTCAAACATGAGTGTTTTTATTTTCACAGAGGGGCTCATCACCTCACCTCTCTTTTATGTACAAAACTCATTATATTTTCTATATAATTCACCGGGTATAATCCCTTTACCAAAAAAAAAATGTCAACAAATAAGGTGAGACACAGATGCAAACTTTCTATTTAGAAGTGGCTAGATTAGTGGGTCTAGAGGGTTGTGTAATGGGCCAAACGAGTTCGTGTTCAAAGTGGTAGTATTTAGGTACACGTTAAAGAGTCTTGCCGGGTTGGGTTGACCCGCTTACACTTTTTTGTCCCAAATTTTATAAATAAGAGTTGCCTTCATTAGTATTAAAGTGAGGTATTATTAGAATGATAGTATAACTTTATGTATTCGATAACAAGAGTGAAAACACATATCATAAAACGTCAACTATCTAATACAAAAGTGATGACCAAAAGAACAATTAAATCAGACATGATGAAAAGCATCACTAAAGCCAACATAAGAAATGAAGTCATAGACTTCGCATGCTACATAAAAACCACATTAGACACATTAAATCTGAATTGATAAGAGTTATGTTTGTTAGCCGTGTTATACAGCAGTTTTATGATTTTATCTTTACGCTGCAGATTCAAAGAATACGTTTACATGTGAGCATTATATTCCTGATCAATACAGCCACACAAACGACACACTATCTAAAGAGAGCAAATTTTAGTAACCTTACACCGGTAGCATCTGAACCATATTGATTTAACCATGTAATTCAAGATATGACATGCTCACCTACAATTAAAGATTGTTCTATCTATACGACTGGTTGAGTGTGTGTGGCAGTGGGTTCAAACCTCATGGATTTGTCGGCAAAAGGTTGGAAACCATGGTTACCCAAAAAACAAAAAAGAAAATAATAATCAATACAAAAATCTGTGGCTGCAGAGAATATCTACCACGTGAAGTAACATCTGAACTTTTAGGGAACTGGAAACCTCTTTTCTTCAGACGAGATAAAACCTACCAATGGAAAGAGAACATTATTATAGCAATGCAATGAATATAAACAAATTATGATCAAGGAAAACGGATATTAAAACTAGCAATCACTCCCCTTAACGAGAAACACACACACACAAACAAACCCAAAGTGGAAAGAAAAGAAAAAAGACATTCTTTTATATAACCTGTAAACAATCATCCCCAAATGTAACCTCGTTGACATGGCCAAGGCTTGATAAGAGTCCTTGTAGCAATTCGTCTTCTATATCACCAAGTTCTCTCGCAAAATCACAGTTGCTTAACCAGAACCTCAAGTCAGCTTTGACTAAAAAAGAGACGTTTAGCAACAAAACCTTCTCTAGAGACACCGTTCCTACTATTGTTAGTGACAATATATAAGGAGCATTAATTGCGATAGTATCTATATAATTGTCCCTAAGATTCCAATAGCCGTCGTAATTAGAGAGCACGAAGTTCTTAACACTCTTCGAAGCAATATCAATCCGCCTCACACCATAACAGCTGTGCAACTCCAAAGTTTCCAAGCAAGGACTTCCGGATAGTATTTTTCCTATTAAATCATCATCTAATTTCCCACCATCAATACGCAAAAAATTAAGATTATCCCAACCATTAGGAGGATTAAATACACAACGCGAAAGTTTCATAGTCATAAAACCTAAATCGTCACGATCCAACTCATCCCCATTGGTAAACCATTTGTAAGTTTCAGTATCACATGTCAATCGTTCAACTCCAAAGTTTCCAAACAAGGACTTGGAGAAACGCCCAACAACATAACAGTCCAGTTCCAAAGTTTCCAAACAAGGACTTCCGGATAATAATTTTCCAATTAAATCGTCATCTAGTTCCCCATCCTCAAAAAAGAGAAACTTAAGTTTATCCCAACGAATAACAGCATTAGAGGGATTAAATGTACAACACGCAAGCTTCATACTCATAAGACATGAATTGTTGAAAAACAACTCATCATCAAGGGTAAAACGTGTAGTCATATACACTCTTTGACCTATCCTTAAATCAACCTCTTGAACGTTACGAGTAATAGCATGTCGAATCCAAGACGTAGGGTGATTATTAGGAAGACTATTGTTTTTAATTCTAAGTTTAAATCTGTTGAGGTTCACATTGGTAGGACACTGAGTTAGGGTTTTGTCGATAAAGGAAAAGTAATCGGTGAGATCAGTATAGTAAGTTAGTTCTGTGACGTCATCCTTATCTATGAAAAGGAGAGTAGGAAGTTGAGTCCAAAGATGATGCCATCGTTTGGAGATAGTAGATGTTGTTTTAATTGCCTCTTTAGTGGACAATTTTAAACAGGACATGATTTCGAGTAATAAGCAATCCGGTAAAGAACTTATTCTATCTTCATTTTCTTTTTCTGGTTCGGCCTCCATGACTGAAAAAACCAATAGTGAAAATTAATCCCAACATCTAGAAGACAAAATAAAAACCAAAGTATAGCCTGTGTAGACCGTAGACACTAGCAGTTAATTACAATATGAGTTGATATCAATGTAGAACTCATATATGTCATAGAACAAATGAACCAATTATAGCCCTCCATTTTTTTATCTAAATTAATAAAAAATCATTTTCCATTTTTTTACAAAACAACATATCTTACAAACGGTAAATCTTCAAACAATAAAAAATACACCATCGCAACGAGAATTAAATTATCTTTTTATAGATATGCACTTTTATATATTTTCGACAAACATTTTTTGTCAAAAATTCCGTCCGAAAAAATCATATTTGATTTTTACAAATCATATATGATTTGTGAAAATCATGTATGATTTGATTTTTACGAATCATATATGATTCTTAAAAATCATATATGATTCGTAAAAATCGAATCATATATGATTTTCACGGTATACGTAGTATGATTTTTGTTGACCGAAATTTTGAAAAAAAAAAATTTTGTTAAAAATATATAGTAGTGCATATTATAGAAAGATAATTTAATTCTAGTATAACTTTTATCGCGTAACGATTAACGGTTTGCGAGATATTTAATTTTTTAAAAAAGGGTGAAAGTTTATCATAATAAAAAAATGAATGGCTGTTATTGGTTCATTGGATCTATGGTAAATTTGATATTTATATTGAACTTTTGCAATTACAATATATGATGTATAGCGAATCATTTAACAAAGTAATACGAACCAAATACATAACTTCAAATTACATATATCTTTTAATAACTGCATATCAAAAGTATCTCGAGCAACCAGATTAGTTTGGTATTATATCACTTTTCAGCTGAATAAACTGGTCTAGCGTAAATACCAATTAAAACTCGCGCTAAGTAATTGCTTCCAAAAAGAAACGAATTTCTAAAGAAGTTGCAATTGTATCTAACATAAACATACATAAACACATACAAACAATTATACGAACACATACATAAACATTCATCTAGTATTATAGTTCTAGGGGCGCCATAGAGTGCAAATTGGCACCTATAACATGCCATAGAACCAGTGCACCGTGTTCTATTATACAAGTTTTAACGTATAACAAAATAACTACTTTACGATTATTATTGAATTGTGTGCAGTGATTATAACCAATAGCAAGATACAACAAATAATTAGATGACAGAATATGATAATTCACTAGTTAAGCGTAGTACATAACAAGTAGACAACTACACACATATATTAACGCGTAAGCTTAACATAGACAGAATCATCCTGAACATACTAACTCTTAACATATATACTGCATAATCATATAAAAAGAAGATAGAAACAAGCCAACAACATATCAAATCATCAACCAAACTATAAGGGGGAGTTTGTTTAAGTTTAATTTATTTCTGTTTCGGCTTATATTCAATTTTCCGGCTTATTTATAGATTTATATAAGTTTATTATAATATGATAAACTAATAAAAGTCTTATAAATAAGCCAGAAAAACAACTAAGGTCATATAAGTCACATATAGGTTTAAACAAACACCTCCTAAGAAAAAAATAGTTAAAGCCTTAAAATCTACTACAGTAGTAATAAAAAAGAAAACCATAATACCAATATACTAAATAAATACTAATTCAATCTACAAGCGCTTCTTATAAACATCAAAATAATATCTACTGGTCTAACTAAACTATAGATAGATTTAAACTAAGCATAGATATATATACAAGTCAAATATTTAATAATAACGCACCTGTATCTGTATTGATCGACATTATAATGTTGTTGTTTATTTATTTATTTATTTTTTTAATAAAGATCGACATTATAATGTTAAAAACTGAGAAAAGTGTGTTTTATAGTACTAAACAGGCTTTTAGGGTAAGGGCTGGGCCAAACCGCACATGACATAAGTTTTGGGCTTCAAAGATCTTCGAGGTGGTGGATTATGGTTTGGATTTGTAATCATGCATTGCATACAATTAGTAATATCAACTCAAACTTTTATCTATATAGTCACCAAAACCAATCTGTCTGGCCTAAGTATGAGTGCTCGGATTTAACACAACTATAACTAATTTTGCTCAAACAATCAAGTTGGAGCAAAAACACAGTGCATGTTAACATGTGAGTCAACACATGTTTAGTTAGCACTTTAAAAATATCTTTTTTAAAATAGAAAAGATTGTGTCCGCTAATTACAGCAATATAATTGATTTGCAAAATTCATTTAGTAATCATTCGAGTTGCATGGATATATATATTC
Organism: Chrysanthemum seticuspe; assembly: GCA_019973895.1. Lineage (NCBI taxonomy): Eukaryota > Viridiplantae > Streptophyta > Magnoliopsida > Asterales > Asteraceae > Chrysanthemum > Chrysanthemum seticuspe. The sequence continues at coordinate 359,822,054 of BPTQ01000005.1, read as the reverse complement.
CACTTATGTCATTTATAGGCTTCTTTTCAACGTAACATCATCAATCGATTGTTGAATTTTAGCTTCAGTTTTATGCCATATCATGGGGTTTGTTAACTTCAAATCATTCTAAACAAACCCAAAAGTTGTAACATATGTGACGAGAAAATGTCAAAGATGATCTCTTGCTTATATGTGACAAAAATGTATCACTAGTACACAAACAGGTTTTTCCCACGGCAAAATCAGTGGGAAATCCCGTGGGAAAGGGCCTTTTTCTACGGATTTCACACGGAATTGTTCCGTGTGTAAAAACCCCGTGGGTAAATATTTTCCCACAGATTTTCCCACTGCGTTGACTATTTTTCCCACGGATATCGTTGTGTGTAATCTGTAGGTTTATTACCCACCAATTTCCCACGGATTTTTCCAACAGGTTTTCCACAATTTTTCAAAAAAGATTTCCCACGGATTTGTTTCTCCCACGAATCTTCCCACAGATTTCTTGTGAAATGTTTTGTGTGAAGCATGATCAAACTTTTATATAATTCAATGATTTTTTATTATTTTATATAATATTTTGTTTTTCTTACGGTTTACTGATTTTCTTTTAAATATTTTTTAGGCAAATATATTAAAAACACGAATCATCAAAGAAATTCAGAAACCAATCCATTATAAAGAATCTAATAAATACCAAATTAATATAGAACAAAACATATAAATCGTCTAATACATATTACATATAGGTAAAAAAAAACACAAACAATTACAATTGTTTTATTGCATTATACATCTGATCTTTCATTTTTTTCTACAACCGTTTATTTGTCATTAATTCCAGAAACTCTTTCCGGCAGTTGCTTCCAATAGACTGTACATCTGCTTCCCCGATACTGTTTCAAGTGACCCAAATTTACAAATATTCCAAGATCTACAATAAAAAAAGAAAAAGAATAAGCACACAAAAACACTTGAAAAAACGTTAAATAAACTAAAATAACAAAAGCAAATAAGATATACCGTGGCTGATTCGTGACTCATATCAAACAAGAAAAATACTTTCAGAACCTGTAAAAAAAAAGAAACCGAGACGTTAAAATAAAATCAAACAAACCCAAAACTTGCCTGTCTCATGTGATGAAAGAAATGTGTTTTAGTTTTGTTTGTGATTCGAGATTCAGTAGCAAGGACAAAGGTCAATCCATGGCTAGTAGATATTAGAGAAAGAAAGTGAAGTACATTTTTTTTGGTGTGGCTGCGTATAACAGATGGAAGATAGATAGGTTTAGGGTTATCTAATAGTTAGTTGGTTGTGTCTTGGGCTTTTTAGCCAAATCTTGATAAGATTAATAGTTAGTTGGTTGTGTCTTGGGCTTTTTAGATAGGTTCATTTAACCCATGTTACGATCGTTTAGAGAATACATCACAAATTACTGTCTTCAAATGGTTTTAATTTTAAACGTATGGATTTGTTTCATATATATACATATAAACGTGATTTGTTGTCAATGATTCTCGCAATCTTTCTATGGACCTAACAATTTTGTAGCTCCATGATATATTATATCTTTTCAACTTTACGTATTTAACTCTTCAAAACTTATATAAACATAAAAAATAAAAAATAAAAAAAGTTATACCACAGGCTGTATACTCGATATGTTTAAGAATAATGTTTAAGAATAATAGGGACATTTCTAATCATCCACGGGCCGTTTTCAAGCACATCATCAACACCTTTCGTCGAATTAAACTTAAAGAAGAAGAAACCATTTGCATTCATCATGACTTCTTGAACGTCATACTTAGCCCACTTAACAACCAGGAAATCAATGCGTTTACCAAGAAAGTACCCATATAAAGTATTCTCAAATCTAGAGTTTACCTCTTCCACCACTTTCATAGGAACGGAAAGGTCCACTTTATTATTTTTATTGCTACACTCCAGCCTACGAAAGTTAACTTGTGCTTCGGTGGCTCACTAGAAGTAGCACCCGCATAAGAAACCGGCTTCACATTAGATACATTTGTAGTAGAGAGTTTCAGAACACCTTGAGTGTTTATAGGAGAATCATTCCGAGCAGAATGATTTGAAGAATACATCTTCGCATTCTCATACTCCACACCAATACACCATGCATTGCTTCCTCAAAACTCTGACAAGCATCCAAGACAACCTGAGCAGTACCACTAGGATGACTAGTTTTCACGTGAGAAGAATTAGAGTGATTAATGGTTTCATCATAAGTGTTTTCAGTAGAAGCCAAATTCGCCATTGTTTTAGCCACACGAGAATCCAACACAGCATCATCAGGTTTGCCAACAGATTTAGACACTTTAGTAGCACTATGTTTGTTAAGAAACCCTTTATCCATCTCTCAAAACCCACTTACAGTAAAAACAGCCAAGGACAATCGAAAAGGATAAAACCCTAACTGAAAAAGTTAGGGTTTTAATCGTAAGCACCAAAAACACTAACCTCCAGCCATGTAATCGATCAACTAATAGATGTGTAATTTTGATAATCGACAAATCAATAAATTGGAGAAGCGATACCGAGCGAATATAAGTAGCAAGATCACACCGACCCACTATTGAATTAAACCAATAATAACAAACCCACGTGAGGAGAATTAAATAAAGGTTAGAGGTCAAAGATCATAGGGAAGTGTTTATCAAAGATAGGGAATCGCTATATTCGCCAAAGAGAGTTTTTTTTTTGTGTAAATATACATAAACATAAAAACAATATTTTTTGTGGGAAATATGTGGGAAAGTACCGACGTATTTCCCACGACTAACACAAAAACAACATTTTGTGGGAAATGCGTGGCTAGTGACATTTTGTGGGAAATGCGTGGCTAGTGACACACAGATTTCCCACGGAAAAGTTAAATAGTTATTTTAAATTTGCCACATAATTTTGGTCGTGGCTAATATATGTGAAATGTGCCACTAGTTTCCCACGAACGTCTAAGCAACACGAATAGTGTGAATATTGTCACAAATCTGTGGGAAATTTGTGACGGATTTCACACGAAAACTTGGTCAACAATTTAGTGTGTAAATAGTGGAAAATCCGTGGGAAATTTACGACATATTTCCCACCGAAATTTGGTCAACAATTTGGTGTATAATTTGTTGGTATTCCGTGGGAAATTTCACACAGTTTTGTTTCCGTGGGAAAATATCTGTGGGTAAAAGCAGTTTGTGTAGTAGTGTATGTTTTTTTGGGATGTATGTTTGTGTTCTAATGTTAGTTGGGGGTGGAGAAAAATATCGAGTATTCGTCCTCTTATTGGTTCATATGTTTGGGTTAAGCTGGGGAATGGCACTAAAGCCTCGGCTTGGCATGATGTATGGGATACGCATGGACCGGTGATGTCCCATATTACTAATAGAGCTATTAGAAGTGCAGGTTTCACATCACAAGAGTCTGTATCGGATGTTGTGTATGGCTCGGTTTGGAGATGGCCTTAAGTTTGGTCCCAAAGGTATCCTTCCCTAAATAATATTACTGTTCCTATCTTGCATGCAAACCAAGAGGATATGCTCATGTGGAAAATTATTGATGGAACGTTGCATGATTTTTCAGTCAGAGTTGTGTGGCAATCTGTCAGAAAAAGGTCTAATGAAGTCGAATGGTATCAGTTGGTGTGGTCGAAGTATGTCATTCCTAGACATGCTATACATCTTTGGCTAATTATGAGAAGGCGTCTTAAAATGCAAGATAGGCTGAAGAAATGGGACGTTGGCAATAATGTCGACTTGAACCTCTATTTTCTGAGTTTATGCAAAGTTCAACCGGACTCCCACGAACATCTATTTTCTGAGTTTAAGTTTTCAGCTAAGGTTTGGAGGAATGTTATGTCTAGAGCCGAGATGCCGAGTATATCTCCATTATGGGACGATATAGTGGACTAGATAATCCTGTTGTCTTTGAAGGACAATGTTATTAACATCGTTGGTCGTTTAATATTGGCTTCTTTTTCGTATTTTGTATGGCAAGAACGCAATAACCGAATCCATGCCAAGTCGAGTAGGACTAAAGATCAAATCACCAATATTATTGTAGAGACTATTCGTTTAAGGTTAGCTTCGATCAAGTTTAAGGATCAGGCTAGTGCTCGAGATATGAAGGCCATTTCGAAGTTAGCTTGATCCTAGCAGCGGTTTACAATGCTTGGTTTATGGCATAGTCTAATTATGTATTCTTGTTTAGTTTACATGGTTGTTCGTGTTTGAGGCTTGTCTCAAACATGAGTGTTTTTATTTTCACAGAGGGGCTCATCACCTCACCTCTCTTTTATGTACAAAACTCATTATATTTTCTATATAATTTACCAAAAAAAAAAATGTCAACAAATAAGGTGAGACACAGATGCAAACTTTCTATTTAGAGGTGGCTAGATTAGTGGGTCTGGAGGGTTGTGTAATGGGCCAAACGAGTTCGTGTTCAAAGTGGTAGTATTTAGGTACACGTTAAAGAGTCGTGCCGGGTTGGGTTGACCCGCTTACACTTTTTTGTCCCAAATTTCATAAATAAGAGTTTCCTTCATTAGTATTAAAGTGAGGTATTATTAGAATGATAATATTTAGTATAACTTTATGTATTCGATAACAAGAGTGAAAACACATATCATAAAACGTCAACTATCTAATACAAAAGTGATGACCAAAAGAACAATTAAATCAGACATGATGAAAAGCATCACTAAAGCCAACATAAGAAATGAAGTCATAGAATTCGCATGCTACATAAAAACCACATTAGACACATTAAATCTGACTTGATAAGAGTTATGTTTGTTAGTCGTGTTATACAGCAGTTTTATGATTTTATCTTTACGCTGCAGATTCAAAGAATACGTTTACATGTGAGCATTATATTCCTGATCAATACAGCCACAAAAACGACACACTATCTAAAGAGAGCAAATTTTACTAACCTTACACCGGTAGCATCTGAACCATATTGATTTAACCATTGTAATTCAAGATATGACATGCTCACCTACAATTAAAGATTGTTCTATCTATACGACTGGTTGAGTGTGTGTGGCAGTGGGTTCAAACCTCATGGATTAGTCGGCAAAAGGTTGGAAACCATGGTTACCCAAAAAACAAAAAATAAAATAATAATCAATACAAAAATCTGTGGCTGCAGAGAATATCTACCACGTGAAGTAACATCTGAACTTTTAGGGAACTGGAAACCTCTTTTCTTCAGACGAGATAAAACCTACCAATGGAAAGAGAACACTATTATAACAATGCAATGAATATAGACAAATTATGATCAAGGAAAACGGATATTAAAACTAGCAATCACTCCCCTAAACGAGAAACACACACACACAAACAAACCCAAAGTGGAAAGAAAAGAAAAAAGACATTCTTTTATATAACCTGTAAACAATCATCCCCAAATGTAACCTCGTTGACATGGCCAAGGCTTAATAAGAGTCCTTGTAGCAATTCATCTTCTATATCACCTTGATCTCGTCCAACTTCTCTCGCAAGACCACATTTGCTAAACCAGAACCTCAAGTCAGCTTTGACTAAAAAAGAGACGTTTAGCAACAAAACCTTCTCCAGAGACAACGATTCTTCTATTGTTAGTGACAATATATAAGGAGCATTAATTTCGATAGTATCTATATAATTGTCCCTACCAAGATTCCAAATGCCGTCATAATTAGAGAGCACCAATTTCTTAACACTCTTTGAAGCAATATCAATCCGCCTCACACCATAACAGCCGTCCAACTCCAAAGTTTCCAAGCAAGGACTTCCGGATAGTATTTTTCCTATTAAATCATCATCTAAATTCCCACCATCAATACGCAAAAAGTTAAGATTATCCCAACCATTAGGAGGATTCAATACACAACGCGAAATTTTCATAGTCACATAACCTAAATCGTCACGATCCAACTCATCCCCATTGGTAAACCGTTTGTAAGTTTCAGTATCACATGTCAATCGTTCAACTCTAAAGTTTCCAAACAAGGACTTGGAGAAACGCCCAACAACATAACAGTCCAGCTCCAAAGTTTCCAAACAAGGACTTCCGGATAATATTTTTCCAATTAAATCGTCATCTAATTCCCCATCTTCAAAAAACAGAAACTTAAGTTTATCCCAACGAATAGCGGCATTAGGAGGATTAAATGCACAACAAGCAAGCTTCATACTCATAAGACATGAATTGTTGAAAAACAACTCATCATCAAGGGTAAAACGAGGATCCCCATACCATCTTCTACCAATCCTTAAATCAACCTCTTGAACGTTACGAGTAATAGCATGTCGAATCCAAGACGTAGGGTGATTATAAACCAGACTATTGTTTTTAATTCGAAGTTTAAATTTGTTGAGGTTCACATTGGTAGGACACTGAGTTAGGGTTTTGTTGATAAATGAAAAGTAATCGGTGAGATCAGTATAGTAAATTAGTTCTGTGACGTCATCCTTATCTATGAAAAGGAGAGTAGGAAGTTGAGTCCAAAGATGCTGCCATCGTTTGGAGATAGTAGATGTTGTTTTAATTGCCTCTTTAGTGGACAATTTTAAACAGGACATGATTTCAAGTAATAAGCAATCCGGTAAAGAACTTATTCTATCTTCTTTTTCTTTTTCTGGTGCGGCCGCCATGACTGAAAAAAGCAATAGTGAAAATTAATCCCAACATCTAGAAGACAAAATAAAAACCAAAGTAAAGCCTGTGTAGACTGTAGAAACTAGCAGTTAATTACAATATATGATGTATAGCGAATCATTTAACAAAGTAATATGAACCAAATACATAACTTCAAATTACACAGATCTTTTAATAACTGCATATCAAAAGTATCTCGAGCAACCAAATTAGTCTGGTATTATATCACTTTTCAGCTGAATAAGCTGGTCTAGCGTAAATACCAATTAAAACTCGTGCTAAGTAATTGCTTCCAAAAAGAAACGAATTTCTAAAGAAGTTGCAATTGTATCTAACATAAACATACATAAACACATACAAACAATTATACGAACACATTCATAAACATTCATCTAGTATTATAGTTCTAGGGGCGCCATAGAGTGCAAATTGCCATAGAACAAGTGCACCGTGTTCTATTATACAAGTTTTAACGTATAACAAAATAATTACTTTTCGATTATTATTGAATTGTGTGCAGTGATTATAACCAATAGCAAGATACAACAAATAATTAGATGACAGAATATGATAATTCACTAGTTAAGCGTAGTACATAACAAGTAGACAACTACACACATATATTAACGCGTAAGCTTAACATAGACAGAATCATCCTGAACATACTAACTCTTAACATATATACTGCATAATCATATAAAAAGAAGATAGAAACAAGCCAACAACATATCAAATCATCAACCAAACTATAAGGGGGAGTTTGTTTAAGTTTATTTCTGTTTCGGCTTATATTCAATTTTCCTGCTTATTTATAGATTTATATAAGTTTATTATAATATGATAAACTAATAAAAGTCTTATAAATAAGCCAGAAAAACAACTAAGGTCATATAAGTCACATATAGGTTTAAACAAACACCTCCTAAAAAAAAATAGTTAAAGCCTTAAAATCTACTACAGTAGTAATAAAAAAGAAAACCATAATACCAATATACTAAATAAATACTAATTCAATCTACAAGCATCAAAAAAATATCTACTGGTCTAACTAAACTATAGATAGATTTAAACTAAGCATAGATATATATACAAGTCAAATATTTAATAATAACGCACCTGTATCTGTATTGATCGACTTTATAATGTTGTTGTTTATTTATTTATTTATTTTTAATAAAGATCGACATTATAATGTTAAAAACTGAGAAAAATGTGTTTTATAGTACTAAACAGGCTTTTAGGGTAAGGGCTGGGCCAAACCGCACATGACATAAGTTTTGGGCTTCAAAGATCTTCGAGGTGGTGGATTATGGTTTGGATTTGTAATCATGCATTGCATACAATTAGTAATATCAACTCAAACTTTTATCTATATAGTCACCAAAACCAATCTGTCTGGCCTAAGTATGAGTGCTCGGATTTAACACAACTATAACTAATTTTGCTCAAACAATCAAGTTGGAGCAAAAACACAGTGCATGTTAACATGTGAGTCAACACATGTTTAGTTAGCACTTTAAAAATATCTTTTTTAAAATAGAAAAGATTGTGTCCGCTAATTACAGCAATATAATTGATTTGCAAAATTCATTTAGTAATCATTCGAGTTGCATGGATATATATATTCCACTTATGTCATTTATAGGCTTCTTTTCAACGTAACATCATCAATCGATTGTTGAATTTTAGCTTCAGTTTTATGCCATATCATGGGGTTTGTTAACTTCAAATCATTCTAAACAAACCCAAAAGTTGTAACATATGTGACGAGAAAATGTCAAAGATGATCTCTTGCTTATATGTGACAAAAATGTATGTTTTTTTGGGATGTATGTTTGTGTTCTAATGTTAGTTGGGGGTGGAGAAAAATATCGAGTATTCGTCCTCTTATTGGTTCATATGTTTGGGTTAAGCTGGGGAATGGCACTAAAGCCTCGGCTTGGCATGATGTATGGGATACGCATGGACCGGTGATGTCCCATATTACTAATAGAGCTATTAGAAGTGCAGGTTTCACATCACAAGAGTCTGTATCGGATGTTGTGTATGGCTCGGTTTGGAGATGGCCTTAAGTTTGGTCCCAAAGGTATCCTTCCCTAAATAATATTACTGTTCCTATCTTGCATGCAAACCAAGAGGATATGCTCATGTGGAAAATTATTGATGGAACGTTGCATGATTTTTCAGTCAGAGTTGTGTGGCAATCTGTCAGAAAAAGGTCTAATGAAGTCGAATGGTATCAGTTGGTGTGGTCGAAGTATGTCATTCCTAGACATGCTATACATCTTTGGCTAATTATGAGAAGGCGTCTTAAAATGCAAGATAGGCTGAAGAAATGGGACGTTGGCAATAATGTCGACTTGAACCTCTATTTTCTGAGTTTATGCAAAGTTCAACCGGACTCCCACGAACATCTATTTTCTGAGTTTAAGTTTTCAGCTAAGGTTTGGAGGAATGTTATGTCTAGAGCCGAGATGCCGAGTATATCTCCATTATGGGACGATATAGTGGACTAGATAATCCTGTTGTCTTTGAAGGACAATGTTATTAACATCGTTGGTCGTTTAATATTGGCTTCTTTTTCGTATTTTGTATGGCAAGAACGCAATAACCGAATCCATGCCAAGTCGAGTAGGACTAAAGATCAAATCACCAATATTATTGTAGAGACTATTCGTTTAAGGTTAGCTTCGATCAAGTTTAAGGATCAGGCTAGTGCTCGAGATATGAAGGCCATTTCGAAGTTAGCTTGATCCTAGCAGCGGTTTACAATGCTTGGTTTATGGCATAGTCTAATTATGTATTCTTGTTTAGTTTACATGGTTGTTCGTGTTTGAGGCTTGTCTCAAACATGAGTGTTTTTATTTTCACAGAGGGGCTCATCACCTCACCTCTCTTTTATGTACAAAACTCATTATATTTTCTATATAATTTACCAAAAAAAAAAATGTCAACAAATAAGGTGAGACACAGATGCAAACTTTCTATTTAGAGGTGGCTAGATTAGTGGGTCTGGAGGGTTGTGTAATGGGCCAAACGAGTTCGTGTTCAAAGTGGTAGTATTTAGGTACACGTTAAAGAGTCGTGCCGGGTTGGGTTGACCCGCTTACACTTTTTTGTCCCAAATTTCATAAATAAGAGTTTCCTTCATTAGTATTAAAGTGAGGTATTATTACAATGATAATATTTAGTATAACTTTATGTATTCGATAACAAGAGTGAAAACACATATCATAAAACGTCAACTATCTAATACAAAAGTGATGACCAAAAGAACAATTAAATCAGACATGATGAAAAGCATCACTAAAGCCAACATAAGAAATGAAGTCATAGAATTCGCATGCTACATAAAAACCACATTAGACACATTAAATCTGACTTGATAAGAGTTATGTTTGTTAGTCGTGTTATACAGCAGTTTTATGATTTTATCTTTACGCTGCAGATTCAAAGAATACGTTTACATGTGAGCATTATATTCCTGATCAATACAGCCACAAAAACGACACACTATCTAAAGAGAGCAAATTTTACTAACCTTACACCGGTAGCATCTGAACCATATTGATTTAACCATTGTAATTCAAGATATGACATGCTCACCTACAATTAAAGATTGTTCTATCTATACGACTGGTTGAGTGTGTGTGGCAGTGGGTTCAAACCTCATGGATTAGTCGGCAAAAGGTTGGAAACCATGGTTACCCAAAAAACAAAAAATAAAATAATAATCAATACAAAAATCTGTGGCTGCAGAGAATATCTACCACGTGAAGTAACATCTGAACTTTTAGGGAACTGGAAACCTCTTTTCTTCAGACGAGATAAAACCTACCAATGGAAAGAGAACACTATTATAACAATGCAATGAATATAGACAAATTATGATCAAGGAAAACGGATATTAAAACTAGCAATCACTCCCCTAAACGAGAAACACACACACACAAACAAACCCAAAGTGGAAAGAAAAGAAAAAAGACATTCTTTTATATAACCTGTAAACAATCATCCCCAAATGTAACCTCGTTGACATGGCCAAGGCTTAATAAGAGTCCTTGTAGCAATTCATCTTCTATATCACCTTGATCTCGTCCAACTTCTCTCGCAAGACCACATTTGCTAAACCAGAACCTCAAGTCAGCTTTGACTAAAAAAGAGACGTTTAGCAACAAAACCTTCTCCAGAGACAACGATTCTTCTATTGTTAGTGACAATATATAAGGAGCATTAATTTCGATAGTATCTATATAATTGTCCCTACCAAGATTCCAAATGCCGTCATAATTAGAGAGCACCAATTTCTTAACACTCTTTGAAGCAATATCAATCCGCCTCACACCATAACAGCCGTCCAACTCCAAAGTTTCCAAGCAAGGACTTCCGGATAGTATTTTTCCTATTAAATCATCATCTAAATTCCCACCATCAATACGCAAAAAGTTAAGATTATCCCAACCATTAGGAGGATTCAATACACAACGCGAAATTTTCATAGTCACATAACCTAAATCGTCACGATCCAACTCATCCCCATTGGTAAACCGTTTGTAAGTTTCAGTATCACATGTCAATCGTTCAACTCTAAAGTTTCCAAACAAGGACTTGGAGAAACGCCCAACAACATAACAGTCCAGCTCCAAAGTTTCCAAACAAGGACTTCCGGATAATATTTTTCCAATTAAATCGTCATCTAATTCCCCATCTTCAAAAAACAGAAACTTAAGTTTATCCCAACGAATAGCGGCATTAGGAGGATTAAATGCACAACAAGCAAGCTTCATACTCATAAGACATGAATTGTTGAAAAACAACTCATCATCAAGGGTAAAACGAGGATCCCCATACCATCTTCTACCAATCCTTAAATCAACCTCTTGAACGTTACGAGTAATAGCATGTCGAATCCAAGACGTAGGGTGATTATAAACCAGACTATTGTTTTTAATTCGAAGTTTAAATTTGTTGAGGTTCACATTGGTAGGACACTGAGTTAGGGTTTTGTTGATAAATGAAAAGTAATCGGTGAGATCAGTATAGTAAATTAGTTCTGTGACGTCATCCTTATCTATGAAAAGGAGAGTAGGAAGTTGAGTCCAAAGATGGTGCCATCGTTTGGAGATAGTAGATGTTGTTTTAATTACCTCTTTAGTGGAAAATTTTAAACATGAGATGATTTCGAGTAATAAGCAATCCGGTAAAGAACTTATTCTATCTTCATTTTCTTTTTCTGGTTCGGCCGCCATGACTGAAAAAAGCAATAGTGACAATTAATCCCAACATCTAGAAGACAAAATAAAAACCAAAGTATAGCTTGTGTAGACACTAGCAGTTAATTACTATATATAATGTTTAGCTAATTATTTAACAAAGTAATACAAAACAAAAACATAACTTCAAATTAATAGATCTTTTAAAAACTGTGTATCAAATGTATCTCGAGCAACCAGATTAGTCTGGTACTATATCAATTTTCAGCTGAATAAGCTGGTCTATGATACAAGTCAAATTGATAACAGTAAGTGAGGCATTAATCAACCTTAACCAAATGCTTTTATTAGATAAACCCCAAAGTGGCCTGGCTTTTGAGATCCAGGAATCTCCCAATGAACAAGAAGAAAATGAAAAGCCAAAAGTCTGAATGACTCTCTAAGTGTAATCGACCATGATAAATACTAAACCAGAAAATAACATATTCAGCCAGTAACTATAATTAATGACAATTAGCCCTCTCGAGTCTTGCGCTTGTAAACTTGGCCCCAACGGTTCATATCATCACCCCCGCCCAGGAAAACCACCTTGTCCTCAAGGTGGAAGCTGGGAAATTGCTGCTGAATCTGCTCAAATATCTCCCACGTAGCCTCCGTCTGCGGTAATCCCTTCCACTGAATCAGCACCTCTTGTTGCCCCACTTTGCGAGTTCCCAACACCATGTCTGGCTCCATTACCTGCTCATTTGAGTAAGCACTGTACTCGTTGGTCCCCAATCATCTTCTTAAGCTGAGACACATGAAAAACCAGATGAATTGTTGAAGTAGGAGGCAATTTCAACCTATAAGCCACCTTCCCTATCCTTTCTACAACCTCATAAGGACCAAAGAATCGCGGAGCCAACTTCTGATTCGCCCGCTGAACCACGGACATCTGACGGTAGGGACGCAACTTTAAGTAAACCATATCACCAACTTCAAATGAGACATCCCTTCGCTTGCCATCGGCTTGTTCTTTCATCATCCGCTGGGCACGTAAAAGCTGACTTTTCAACTCCTCCAAAATCCGATCCCTCCCTTGTAAATACTGATCCACCTCAAGAGTAAGAGCGGTACCATGGTCATAAGTAATCAGACTAGGCGGGTCTCGACCGAATAATACCTTAAAAGGAGTTGTGCGAATGGCCGAATGATATGAAGTATTATACCAGTATTCGGCCCATGGCAACCATTTCACCCATTCCTTTGGTCTTGACGATGCAAAGCACCTCAGGTATGTCTCCAAACTCCAATTCACCACCTCGCTTTGACCGTCCGTCTGCGGGTGGTAAGCCGTACTCCGCTTCAGGGTCGTCCCCTGATACTTAAATAATTCCCGCCAAAAGTGACTAATGAATACCCGGTCCCGATCAGACACTATCGATTTCGGAACCCCATGCAACCGTATTATCTCCCGTACAAACACCGTAGCTACTGATGCGGCAGTATACGGATGTTTAAAGGCACAAAGTGAGCTGACTTGCTTAAACGATCCACTACCACCATAATCACACTATACCCTGTCGATTTAGGCAATCCATCAATAAAGTCCATAGTAAGGTCCTCCCAAATGCGTAACGGTAAGGACAAAGGCTGCAATAGACATGCCGGAGACAGGTTAGAATACTTGTTTCTTTGGCACACCCCGCACTCAGCCACCATTTTAGCCACATCCCGTCGCATCCCAACCCAAAAGAATTCCCGAGACAACCTCTGATATGTTTTTTGAGTACCCTCGTGACCCCCAATGACACTACCATGGATCTCGCTGAACAAGTGGGAAATCAACTCAGATGCTCGTGGTAACACCAATCTCCCGTGATAACGAACCAACCCCTCGTCTACGCGATACCCCTCGGTTCTGTCCTCCCCCGATTGAACTCGGCTCCGCAATGCACTTCTGGATAGTTTTTGAGGTCTTGCAACTGCTGGTCCGATAACCACACCGACGTAACAGACAACATACCATACTCCAGTTCCTCCCCACGTCTAGAAAGAGCATCGGCTGCCCCATTCTCTTTTCCGGGCCTGTACAAAATCTCAAAATCATACCCGGACAACTTGGAAACCCACCTTTGATGCTCCCCAACCACCAGTCTTTGTTCAAGCAAAAATTAAAGGCTCTTCTGATCTGTGATGACTGTGAATTGACGCCCTAACAAGTAAGGCCGCCATTTTTGGACTGCCATCACTATTGCCATTAACTCTCGTTCATATACTGATTTCATCTGCGCCCGTGGACCTAAAACCTGGCTAAAGAAGGCAATCGGTTTACCTTCCTGCATCAAGACCGCCCCTACACCCTTATCCGAAGCATCAGTCTCTATCGTGAAGCGTTTCGAAAAGTCGGGCAACGCCAAAACAGGCGCTTGAGTCATTGCCAATTGCAATTCTCTAAATGCATGTGTTGCCTCCTCTGTCCACAGAAAACTGTCTTTTTTTAATAAATCAGTTAAAGCCCAAGCAATTTTTCCATAATCTTTAACAAATTTCCGATAGTAACCTGTCAACCCCAGAGACCCACGCAAGTCCCTCACATTCCGGGGAATCGGCCAATCCATCATAGCCGAGATCTTTGATGGATCGGCTTGTACCCCGTTACCTGTTACAATATGACCCAAATAATCCACTTGTTTCTGTCCAAAAACGCACTTCTTTCTGTTACAGAACAACTTTTCACCCCTTAAACAACCAAAAACCAATGTCAAGTGCTCCCTATGCTCCTCCATAGTTCGGCTGTAAACGAGGATATCATCAAAAAATACCAGCACGAACTTCCTTAGATAAGACCGAAACACACGTGTTCATCAAAGACTGAAAAGTGGACGACGCGTTAGTCAACCCGAATGGCATAACTAAGAACTCGTAATGCACTTCGTGAGTCCTAAAAGCCGTTTTTGGAATGTCCGAGTCTTTCATGCGAATTTGATGGTATCCCGATTTTAAATCTAACTTGCTGAATACCGTTGACCCGTGTAGTTCATCAAGCAGCTCATCAATAACGGGTATAGGAAATTTATCCAAGACCGTCGATTTATTCAAAGCCCGGTAATCAACACAAAAACGCCAGCTCCCGTCTTTCTTTTTAACTAGCAAAACCGGGCTTGAATACGGACTAGTGCTGGGCCGAATAATCCCCGCTGCTATCATTTCCCCCACTAATCTCTCAATTTCATCCTTCTGCATTTGCGGGTAACGATAGGGTTGAACATTTATGGGCTCGGTTCCCCCTTTCAAGACAATCGCGTGCTCGTGATCCCGTGTGGGGGGTAAATCTGCAGGCATAGAAAACACATCTGAAAAGTCAGTTAGTATGTCATCCAGATCCGGATGAACCTGCGATTCCGCCATTTCAAGTCCACCCAAATTCGCCATGGTGACAATGTAACCCTTGTCAATATCAGATAGCCCTCGTGCGAGGGCTCGTAAAGAGGCCGCCCCACGGTGTAACCCGACCTCACCGTTTAGTGTTACCTGCTCCCCCGCATACTGGAATGTCATGGTTAGTTTCCGCCAATTCACCTGAACGTCGCCTAACTCTCCTAACCATTTTACTCCGAGTATAACATCTGTACTACCCAACTCTAACGGATAAAAATCATCGGTAACAACCAGCCCTGGTAATTCCAATTGCACCCCACGACACATCCCGACACTTTTGTCTGATTTCCCGTTACCCAGAATCACTCGGGTTTCACGTGTTCCCGTAACCCGCAAATTCAAATGATCGATCAATTCAATGGACAGAAAATTGTGGGTTGCCCCACTGTCAATTAAAACCACTACCTGAATCCCATCTATTGTGCCTCGTAATTTCATAGTGCGAGGAGACGTGATACCTGCTACAGATTGTGCCGACACCTCTACCATATCAAGGTGAGCGTGCTCCTTGTCGTCCTCCCCTTCTTTCTCCTCACCCTCTTCATCCACGAGAAGAACCTGAAGGGCTTGCTCTGGACATCGATGTCCCGGACCAAACTTTCCATCGCACCGATAGCAAAGCCCTTTAGCTCTCTTATCAGCCAATTCCGAGTCTGTCATGCGTTTAAATGGAGCCCTTCCAGCACCCATCCCTGCGGTCACAGGTGAAGGTCGAGAGCTACCTCCAACGGTTCTGTTTGCAGGCTTGGGGGTTACCCCTTTTGTTGTTTCATCAATGATTAATGCTAATTCCATGGCTTGACCCAATCCCGCGGGTTTCTGAGTTCGAACCGCCGTGCGTAGCTCCTGTTTTAACCCCTTTATGAAAATCCCCTCGAGCACCTCCTCTTGCAACCCCGGTAATTGTGATGCCATCTTCTCAAACATAGTGATATAGTCCCGGGCGGTCCCGCTCTGGCTAATGGCAAAAAACTGTTCGTGTAAACTACCCGCTTGCGACGGTTGAAAACGAACCAACATCCGTCGCTTTAGGTCTTCCCAACTCTGGAACGTTTCCCTGTTGTCACTCCATCGAAACCAAGACAAGGCCGGACCTTCTAAGCACATCATCGTAGCCTTGAGTCTCTCCCCTGGGGTCAATAAACCTTGAATGTCATAAAATCTTTCAGCCTGATAAACCCATTCATATACGTCATCCCCGTTAAACAGAGGCATCTTGAGTTTTCGCATCCGGTAGTCTGTCCCCGGTCCCCATCCCCGTTCGTTCCCGTGAACAGGTGGCGGTGGTATTGTTCGAGTTGGCCCCGAGAAACCCCTACCAGTGTTTTCCCACGAAAAATCCGAGAAATTCTGGAACATCCCTTCAGTACTCACCGGTGGTCTGCGGTTATGGTGCCTACTATGCTCCCCTGTCTGAAACGGCCCATAAAATTCACCCGTCGATCCAGGTGGAATTGGAAACCCCTGTGAGTCAAAGCAAAGGCCAGAAAAACTAGTGTAAGCGGAAGAAGATGGTTGGGTCGGCTGTGGCTGTTGCTGAGCGAGCAACGGGTTGGTGAAGGCAAAGGTTGGCGGCGGTAGTGTAGTGTTGGGATAGGGCTGTGGTTGTGTGTAGTGTGGCATGGATAAGGTGGCGACTACAGTGGTAGGCGGTTGTAGTGTTTTCAGCAATTGTAGGATTTCAGCGAACTGTTTGTCAGCATCAATCTTATTTTTGTCTATAGTTTCTTTCAATTCTGTTTGGCTAGCAGCTTGCTCAACCTTATACTGCTCCAGACTCGCCTCCAAATCAGCTACCTTCGTCATGGATGTCTATCGAATTAAAATCCCAAATTTTTTTCCCTGATGAACAGTAACTTCCCCCCGATGAACAGTATTTCGCGATGAACAGTGTCGCCGGATCGAGTTGCTCTGATACCAATTTGATACAAGTCAAATTGATAACAGTAAGTGAGGCATTAATCAACCTTAACCAAATGCTTTTATTAGATAAACCCCAAAGTGGCCTGGCTTTTGAGATCCAGGAATCTCCCAATGAACAAGAAGAAAATGAAAAGCCAAAAGTCTGAATGACTCTCTAAGTGTAATCGACCATGATAAATACTAAACCAGAAAATAACATATTCAGCCAGTAACTATAATTAATGACAATTAGCCCCCTCGAGTCTTGCGCTTGTAAACTTGGCCCCAACGGTTCATATCAGTCTAGCGTAAATACCAATTAAAACTCGCGCTAAGTAATTGCTTCCAAAAAGAAACAAATTTCTAAAGAAGTTGCAATTGTATCTAACATACATAAACATTCATCTAGTATAATAGTTCTAGGGGCGCCATAGAGTGCAAATCGGCACCTATAACATGCCATAGAACCAGTGCACCGTGTCCTATTATACAAGTTTTAGCATAAAAAAAATAATTACTTTACGATTATTATTGAATTCTGTGCAGTGATTAATACAGCAAATAATTAGATGACAGAATTTGATAAAACGCTAGTTAAGCATAGTACATAACAAGTAGACAACTACAAGCATATCTTGACTCGTAAGCTTAACATAGAGAGAATCATCCTGAACATACTACCTCTTAACATATACTACATTATCATATAAAAAGAAGAGTCATAGAAACAAGCCAACAACATATCAAATCATCAACCAAACTAAGGGGCAGTTTGTTTAAGTTTATTTGTGTTTCGGCTTATATTCAATTTTCCGTCTTATTTATAGACTTATACAAGTTTATTATAATATGATAAACCAATAAAAGTCTTATAATAAGCCAGAATTGGGGTTTGTGAAAAACAAGTAAGGTCATATAAGTCACATATAGGCTTAAACAAACACCTCCTAAGAAAAAATAGTTAAAGCCTTAAAATCTACTACAGTAGTAATAAAAAAAAACCATAATACCAATATACTAAATAAATACTAATTCAATCTACAAGCGCTTCTTATAACCATCAAAAAATATCTACTGATCTAATTAAACTATAGATAGATTTAAACTAAGCATAGATATACAAGTCAAATATTTAATAATAATAATATACCTGATGTTCGATGATTCTAGAGATTGGATCAGTTGGAAAACCCCTTGCCTCTCAACCGAGAGGTCAGGGGTTTGATCCTCACTCCCTACAAAAGGCCGGAGGTCCTTTCTACCTTTGGTAGATCTGGAAGCAGCCTCTCTACCTTAGGTAGGGGTAAGGCTGTCTACATCTTAACCTCCCCCAAACACCGGAAACGGTATTGGGTACCCATAACCCGTGGAAGACGGCATTGAGAGTTACTTTACTTTTACTTTTTCAATGATTCTAGAGATTAAGAAAAAAGTAGTTAAGATTGTTTTTAGGTGCCACAATGATCGACATTTATATATATATACTAAACCAGCTGAGACATCATAGTTTTTTATTCGTTATTGTTACTGTTCATTGGTTTAGCCCAGGCCCAATGTGTTGTGTATGGCCCGATCTCCATCAACTTCTAACCGACATCTGCTAGAACACGCCTGCCCCATTGATGAAACTGCAGTGGAATCTTCCAACATCATCAATACACCAGGACAAGCACACAGTGAAATTATATCAGGTTCAACAACGCCAGTCACACCACCACAAAAGGAAAATCAGATGGCGACTACACCACCAGAAGAACAGACCAACTTGCTGCACCCATTCAAAACCAAGGATGATTACAAGAAAAGCTCAGACCGCAAACCCCTGTTCCCTGGTGACAAAGATATAGCGGCACCATCGGCTCCAAAAAGAACAAAAAAAGAAGAATAGTGAACGTATGTCATAACTAAGGCACTTGAAAAGCTATCACTGCACTACCACTTTACATTATCTAGCTATGTACCTACCAGGTTAAGTATAACTTTGTCAACAACTTGTAGCTCACATGCACATGCAACTATGCCCAGAACACTAGGTAAACTGCTTACGCAGTATCTTTTGTATCAACTCTCTTGACAAGAAAATAAATAACTATGTATGGGCTACTACTTTAACTGCATATGCATATGCACTATCTTTTGTATATGAAGCAGCTTTTCTAGCAACTATATTGGCAAAACTTTGGTCTTGACCATTAGTACACGTTAAAGCAAACAACGCCTGTGGAAACCATTTCCACCGTACCATTGCAATACAAAACAAGTGAAAATACATGCTAGCGGCGATTTACATTCATGAACCCATTAATTAAAGGTTGCTTAGTACATTAGCTAAACATATATATATTGTGATCACAGAACTTGGCCATACAGTAAGACCCTAACATAAACTATGACAAGTTTAATCATGAACTCATGAACTGAAACCATACATATTGATAAGTAACAATCATCTTCTAAAGTACAATGGTTTGTACATATAACACATCAAGAGTTAGACATTAACAAAGGACTATATTTTCAAAATACTTACACATACAGTAACCTAAAACAAGCTTCCCATCTATAATACACTGACATAACAATATTCATCATCAACTTAGCAAATGTAGCCATGCAAAGCTCACTGGTCCTCAACATTGGATTTAAATAGTCAAAAAATAAATAAATAAATAAATAAATAAACACCACAAAAAAAGGCATACACATTGTAGAAAATACTAATACTTTCATTCATCATTAACATTCACTTACAAAGATACCCATCACCATTAACATCACCAAGATCATTGTTGGAAAATTTAGTGCACTTGTGGGATTAATTCACACCTGGTAATGGGTCAGGAGGTACGGAGTGTACACCCATAAGGTCCCTGAACATCCTGACTCTATAATGGAGAGATTCAGAAGTTAGTACCGGTAGTGCTAAGTTAGTACTGGTAGGAAAGTTTCTACTGGTAGTGCTAAGTTAGTACTGGTAGGCAAGTTTCTACTGTTAGTGCTAAGTTAGTAGGCAAGTTTTCTACTGCTAGTACTGGAATCAACTTGTAACAGGTATTGACCTATTCAAGTGGCAGTTACAACTGCATAATGAACACGTTTCATTGGTCATGTAACCACTATTAACTATAATGGGGATAATTATGAGGCGATTAATGGGCCGATTAATCCTCATTATTCCATTTGACTAGTTAAGAGTAATTTCCTATAAATAGGAAATCTGATTATGCATGAAATATACACAGAAAAACATAAACACTTGTAAGCAAAGGGTTATTGATTTGTGCCTAATTCAATAACATACATTTGGTCTTATGCCAAGGTGATATTCGTGATACCCAGGCATTAGGGTCGAATAGTTTACTTTGGAAAGTAATAAAAAGATTCCAAGTGATATCCGGTAACCTGTATTGGTATTTGTTGCTATTGATTATCTTCACCCTGTTCTGGGCAAATCACCACCAACAATCAAAGTAAACTATTTTGTGATAATCAATGGCTGCTGCTGCTATTAAAAACATGGCTTCAAATTTTGCCAAGCTTGACAAGTTTGAAGGGGGTGGACTTCAGAAGATGGCAAAAGAAGATGCACTTTCTTCTTTCAAGCATGAGTGTGGTCTATGTTCTGACTACACCTGTTTCTGATGATGGGGATGATGCTACTGTGGAACAGATCAGGAAGAGGAGCAAATGGGAGAATGATGATTACATTTGCAGAGGTTTAATCCTCAATGGTATGTCTGATACTCTCTTTGACATTTATCAGAATTTTGAATCTTCCAAAGAACTATGGGATTCCTTGGATGCCAAATATATGGCTGAGGATGCATCAAGTAAGAAGTTCCTTGTAAGTAATTTCACAAATTACAAAATGACTGATTCAAGACCAGTTATGGAACAATACAATGAACTTCTTGGTATGCTTGGAAGGTTTACACAACACAAAATGCACATGGATGAGGCTATTTCAGTATCTTGTGTCATTAATAAACTTCCTCCTTCTTGGAAAGATTTCAAGCATACCTTGAAACATAAAAAGGGGGAGTTAACTCTTATTGAGTTGGGCAATCATCTGCGTATTGAGGAATCCCTCAGGGTGCAGGATAATGACAAGCCAAAGTGTAGCAATGCTACTGGTGCATCTGTTGTCAACATGGTGGAGCATAACAACTCCACCAGGTATAATGACAACAAGGGTAAACGTAAACATCAGGATAACACAAGGGCAGACCCTAACAAGAAGGAAACACCTACTTGTTGGAAATGTGGCAAATCTGGTCACATTAAAAGGGATTGGAAAGGTGTTAAGATTGGTGGTAAAACCAATGGATCAGGCACTAGTGGATCAGGGAATGGTTCAATTCCTCTGAAAGGTCAGAATATGTTTAATGAATTTCTTCAGGTTTATTATGTTACATATGTATCTGAATCTAACTATGTGCAGGATGATGATGTTGCGTGGTGGGTTGACTCTGGAGCAACTGTTCATGTGTGCAAAGATAGAAGCTGGTT
Source organism: Chrysanthemum seticuspe (assembly GCA_019973895.1). Classification (NCBI taxonomy): domain Eukaryota; kingdom Viridiplantae; phylum Streptophyta; class Magnoliopsida; order Asterales; family Asteraceae; genus Chrysanthemum; species Chrysanthemum seticuspe. The sequence goes on along the minus strand of BPTQ01000005.1, from coordinate 359,800,367 downwards.
CAAGACTTATGAGTCACTGAATGATGGTTCTATTCTTCACATAGGAAATGAGTCAATAGCCCTGGTGCATGGACGTGGTTGTGTAGATCTTAAGTTTAGTTCTGGAAAGATTGTAACTTTGTTTAATGTTATTCATGCTCCTAATATAAGGAAGAACTTGGTTTCAAGTAGTGTTTTGAATAATCATGGTTTTAAACAAGTTATTGAATCTGATAAATTTGTTTTGTCTAAAAGTGGTGTATTTATTGGTTTTGGATATTTGTGTAATCAAATTTTCAGGTTGAACATTGTTAATGATTGTGATAATTCAGCCTTTGTGACCACCTCTGACCTGACTGACTCTTCCCTCTGGCATGCTAGACTTGGCCATGTACACTATAAAAGGATGCAAGATATGTCTAAGGATGGGTTAATCCCAGCATTTGACATGGACACGGAAAAGTGTAAAACTTACACTAAAACACAATTTAGATGTCATGCATATACAAAAAAATGTGTGTGAGAGTGTGTTGGGTACTTTGTTAATGAATGACAAATCAAAAGACACCAACAAGGCAAGACAAGACTTACAAAATTTGAATATTCGTACTGACTTGTGGCTTATCAACAAAGGAAACGGGAAGTGCTCTAAGCCTCATCCTACGTACTCTTTCACAACCGAAGAAAGAAAACTTTTTTGTCAATTCATTAAAGGTACGCGTTTTATTTGAAAATTTCTTTGTTCGAATTAATTCGCTTATTCATTTCGACAACTTATTCTAATATCCTGATTTTTTTTCTTAATTCATCAAAGGTGTTAAACTACCTGATGGGTTTGGATCTAACTTCAAGCATAAAGTGACCGACAACGATAGCAACATAACAGGCTTGAAGGCTCATGACTGTCACATAATGATGCAACGGTTGCTTCCTGCTGGACTTCAAAGTTACTTGAAGGACCAAACCACCGCAACACCAATAATCGAGCTTTGTTCATTCTTCAAACAAATATGCGCTCGAACTTTGATGGTGGATGACATGTTGAAAGCTAGAGATCAACTGATCAATATTTTGTGCAGTTTCGAGCAAATATATCCTCCAGCTTTTTTCGACATTATGATTCACTTGGTTATTCATCTACCGGAAGAGGCTATTGAAGGCGGTCCTGTTTACATGAGGTGGATGTATCCATTTGAAAGATACATGAAAAAGCTCAAAAATTATGTCAGAAATAAAGCCAAGCCTGAAGGTTCAATAGCGGAGGGTTATATTGCTGATGAAGCATTAACTTTCTGTTCCCATTATTTTCGGGGTGTTGAGACGAGATTTAATCGTCCTAACCGGAATGAGGACGGTCCAAGGCCAACAAATCGATTTGAGGTGTTTCGATCAGTTTGCAAAAAGAATGGTAAACAATCATTAGTTCGGTTTAAAGCAGACACAATGAAGCAAGTAGTATGGTACGTACTACACAACAGTCATGAAATCGACCCGTACATGAACGCGTACAAGAGGTACGCGTTTTATTTCAAAATTTGTTTCACGTAAGTTGTTATTCGACGACTTATTCTAATATCATGAACATTTACAGGGCATTTCCTGGCAGAGACTTGGAAGAAGGGTTTCTTCGCTGGTTTGAGATGAAGGTAGACTTATTGTATGTATTACCCTGTATAAATAACGACTATTACTCATATCTATCTATTCTTAACTTTTTCATAGATTCGTGAATAAAAAGTACAGAAGGACCTAATTTGTACCGCCGAGTTATTCGCTTTGGCTTGTGGACCATCATGTACTGCAATCTCAGTCAACTCTTGCGTAGTCAACGTTGTGAAGTTTACTGTACACAACCGTGATTTACGTCGTTCAACTCAAAACAACGGAATTTCAACTTCTAACCCTGATGGAGGAATGCATTATGGCCAGCTTGAAGAGATTCTCGAGTTTTCATATATTTCATTCAATGTTGTGTTGTTCAAAGTCAAATGGTTCGACACTAATAACACTAATCGCCTAAAACGATGTACCTATAGAAACAACATTACGCAAATTATGACCGATCGTGTATCGTTTCAAAACGAACCATTCATTCTTGCAACACAAGTCTTTTACCTTGATTTCCCGGGTAAACGTGGTAATTGGAAGGCCGTCCAAGATTCGTATCATCGAAAGATTTGGAACCCGGATATCATTGTGGTAGAAGACAACCAGGATGTTGTACATGACAACAACTCATCACATATCACACTCTCTGCTGAGTTGGATCAGTTGGATTATAACATTATAAATATAGATGTTTAACCAGCGGAAGTTGAGGCACCACCACCAATTATCACTATTGTGGAAGACGAAGATGATATTGATTTTGATGATCACGTTCCTCATGATTTAGCATCTGATGATGATGATGGCCACGAGAATGAAGATGATGAAGATGACAATACTAATAATGTTGAATTTTATGTTGATGATGTGGAAGATTAATCTCGAATTGTAATTTGTAGAACAACACATAATTATTTGAATGAAATTGTTATCGAGTGATTAAATGTGTTTATTTGTTTGTTTATTTATTTATTTATTTATTTATTTATTTATTTATTTATTTATTATAATTATCTTGTTGATATATACTGTTATACTTTTGAACCATTTGCGGATAGGTAGTTTTAAATAGTTTTGTAGATGATCATGCGTTAACGGTTTAGGAACCGTTTTGGCGATTTTGGAAAAGGATAACTATGTTGTATATATGATATTATGTTTAGCGAATTTGTATTATGATTGGCATATTAAAACAGGTTGTGACATTGGTAAAACAGGTTGTGGATTGGCATATTATGATAACAGGTTGTAGATTTTTTCCAGAAAATTTCCGGAAAAAATCTGGAAATTACCCATTTTGCAGCAATATTCTGCATAGTGGGTCAGAGTTTTGTCGGGGACATGTCTCCGGGGAAAGTTCAAAAGCTTATTTTAATTTACGACTTTACCCGGTGACATGTCCCCGGCGAAATAGTATACCTCAACAGTGGTTACGCGCTTCCCCGGGAACATGTCCCCGGCAAAACATGTGCCACGTCGGACTAATAACGTAATTAGGGTACTTAAAGTGAAGTCCCAAAATAGTTTCTCCGGGGACGAGTCCCCGGGAAAAACATGTGCCACGTCGGACATGTTTGACCGGAGACAATCGGCTGCGGGACCCACGAGTCCCCGGTAAAAGTGGCAAACAGTCCATTGGAAAAGTATTCCCGAGCAGGTATTGCCGGGTCCTTTTGCCGGGGACATGTCCCCGGGAAAACCTTTTACCGGGGAGATGTCCCCGACGAAAGCCCCGAAATTTCGCCTGCGAAAGCGGCGATTGTTGTAGTGACACATGCATACATAACTGATTGGAATCGATAACCTTTTACTTTTTCTTAGTGAACTTCCCCAAACCATTACGGCAAGGTGATCTTATGTCTCCATACCTTTTTACTTTGGTCATGGAAATTCTAACCCTTATGTTAAAGCGTAGGATCCGTGAAGATGGTGAATTTGAGTATCACAATAAGTGTAATAAACACAAAATTGTCAACATTTTTTTTGCAGATGACCTTATATTATTTAATCGTATGGAATTTCATTCGGTTAGCGTTGTACGGGAAGCTTTGAAAGAATTTAAGAATGCTTTAGGGCTTGTTTCAAGTATTCCAAAAAGTACCATTTTCTTTTTTAATGTGTTTGATCATGTTAAAAGCTCTATTCTTCATCTTATGCCATTCGAAGAAGGTACTCTCCCTATAAAATACTTAGGTGTTCCTCTCATTTCGATAAGAATTTTTCATTTGTGGGTCGTCTTGAGCTTGTTACTTCAGTTCTTTCTTCTATGCACATTTATTGGGCTTCCTTGTTTATTCACCCGGCTGGTACAATTGATGATATTGAGCAAATGATATGTGGCTTCTTGTGGGGTCAAGGTGAGATGAATCAGGGAAAGGCTAAAGTCTCATGGGAAGATATATGTCTTCCTAAACACGGAGGAGGTCTTGGTATTCGTAAGTTGCATTCGTTTAGCATTGCTTTAATGTCATCTCACATTTGGAAGATTTTAACCAATAAAGAAACTTTGTGGGTTCGTTGGATACACACGTATAAGCTTAATGATAGGAGCTTTTGGGATGTTCGTATGGGTGCTAACATTAGTTGGGGATGGAGGAAACTCTTGAGTATTCGGACTAATATTAGATCTTGCATTTGGCATACTCTTGGAAATGGAACAAACACTTCAGCATGGTTCGACCAATGGGCTGATATTGGCCCGTTGTTCTCTCATTTATCTTAAAGAGCTATCAATAACGCGGGTTTTCATTTAAACAATAAAGTTGCTGATATTGTAAATAATAATGCATGGACGTGGCCTACTGCTTGGTACAATCGCTACCCTATCCTTAATTCTTTGCAGGTTCCTATATTAAATAGCAACCAAGATGATTTTATACGCCAGAAAAAACAAAATGGTAATCTTATTGAATTTTCTGTTCGAGATACTTGGCAGACCGTACGTGAACGTGGTGATGATGTTGCATGGTATCACTTTGTGTGGTCTAAATATGGCATTCCAAGACTTGGCATTCATTTATGGCCTGTTATGAGGAAACGGTTAAAGACACAAGATAGATTGAGGCAATGGGATGTTGGCAAGGATGTCGATTTAAATCTGCTACGGTGTCCTTTATGCAAGCTACAACCCAACATGCATAAGCACCTCTTTTTTAAAAGTTCTTATTCGTCTAAGGTTTGGCATCAAGTTCTCATAGTGGCTAAATTCCCTTACATATATATCCCATGTTTGGTCCGATATTATGGGATGGATATTGCCTATGTCGAAAAGCAATGGTGTTACATGTATTGTGGGGCGTCTTATAACTTCAGCAACAACGTATTACATATGGCAAGAACGGAACAAGATGATTCATGGGAAAAAGAATCGAAATCTTGAAGAAGTGACAAACATAATAGTAGATATGACAAGGTTAAAGCTCGCTTCTATTAAGTTCAAGAAAAAGGCTAGGGTGGATGCTTTGAAGAGAACCTGGAAATTAACTATGCAAGAGTAGGTGATTGTATCATAAGTTTCCTAGAGTTGTTTTAGTATGTTCGGTTTATTTGTCTGCTCTAGGTCGTTTTGGTTGTTGTGTTTGAGCTTGTTCAAACACGACGACTTTTCTTTCTTTTTAGAGTGGCTTCATCGCCACTCTTTCTTGTAAGAAACTTATTATTTCATTTATCATATTTCACCGGGTATAACATGTGTAGTCTTTAAAACTTTGTAAATTGTAAGTGTTCCAAGAGTTCAACTACATGACAATCTCAAATTTTCAATAACTCCTTTAAATTTGTTCTCTTTAACTATATTTCGTTATACTGGTATTTTTATAACATTAGATAATGCTTTGAGCAATTAGTTTAAAGTTTCGAACGAAAAGTTACTTTTACGTCGTAATAACTTTGGCCCTCCAATTTACAACATGATCGAAATTTGTTAAGAAGAGCTATTATGATTCCTCTTTAAGAATTTAGTACGGTAGCCGAGCATCCATGGTGTAGTCTCTCTCAACTCGAAAAAATCGTCAAGTCACTACATAAACTCGATTCAAACTTGAAATAATATTAACTAGATGAAATCTGATTGCAATCGTATATGTCAAAAGTGTGTTTGAATATAGTGGCGGTTTGAAAAGTATGTATAGATAAAAGTTTGAGTCGACATTACTAAATGTATATATGCATGTGCGGTTTTGCCCGGCCCATACCTAAAAGGCGGTTTTGGTATTGTTTTAAAACACGCTATTATATTCTCAGTTCTTATCAGAATTAATGTCGATCAATACAGATACAGGTGCGTTATTTCGTGAACCAGCCCCCCCCCCCCCCCCCCCCCCCCCCCCATTGTTTAGATCTTTAATTAGATCAGTAGACACTTTTTGATGTTTATAAGAAGCGCTTTTGGATTGAATTATTTAGTATATTGGTATTATGGTTTTCTTTTTATTAATACTGTAGTAGATTTTAAGGCTTTAACTATTTTTTTCTTAGGAGTTGTTTGTTTAAGCTTATGAGTTTCGTTGTTTTTCACAAGCCCTAATTTTCTGGCTTATTATAAGACTTTTATTGGTTTATCATATTATAATAAACTTATGTAAGTCTATAAATAAGCCGGAAAATTGAATATAAGCCGAAACACAAATAAACTTAAAAAAACACCCCTTAGTTTGGTTGATGATTTGATATGTTGTTGGCTTGTTTCTATGACTCTTCTTTTTATATGATTATGCAGTATATGTTAAGAGTTAGTATGTTCAGGATGATTCTGTCTATGTTAAGCTTAGGCGTGAAGATATGCATGTAGTTGTCTACTTGTTATGTACTATGCTTAACTAGTGTTTTATCAATTCTGTCATCTAATTATTTGTTCTATCTTGCTATTGGTTATAATCACTGCACACAGTTTAATAATAATCTTAAATTAATTATTTTGTTTTATGTTAAAACTTGTATAATAGAACAAGGTGCACTGGTTCTATGGCGTGTTATAGGTGCCAATTTGCACTCTATGGCGCCCCTAGAACTATTATACTAGATGGATGTTTATGTATGTGTTCGTATAATTGTTTGTAGTATGTTAGATACAATTGCAACTTCTTTAGAAATTCATTTCTTTTTGGAGAAGCAATTATTTAGCACCAGTTTTCAACAGTATTTATGCTAGACCAGCTTATTCAGCTGAAAAGTGATATAACACCACACTAATCTGGTTGCTCGAGATACATTTGATATGCAGTTATTAAAAGATCTATGTAATTTGAAGTTATTTATCTGGTTTGTATTACTTTGTTAAAGGATTCGCTATACATTATAGTAATTGACTAATAGTGTCTACACAGGCTATACTTTGGTTTTTATTTTGTCTTCTAGATGTTGGGATTAATTGTCACTATTGCTTTTTTCAGTCATGGCGGCCGCACCAGAAAAAGAAAAAGAAGATAGAATAAGTTCTTTACCGGATTGCTTATTACTCGAAATCATCTCCTGTTTGAACTTGTCCACTAAAGAGGTAATTAAAACAACATCTACAATCTCCAAACGATGGCAACATCTTTGGACTCAACTTCCTACTCTCCTTTTCATAGATAAGGATGACGTCGCAGACGTAACTTACTATACTGATCTCACCGATTACTTCTCTTTTATCGACAAAACCCTAACTCAGTGTCCTATCAATGTGAACCTCAACAAATTTAAACTTAGACTTAAAAACAATAGTCTTCCTAATAATCACCCTACCTCTTGGATTCGACATGCTATTACTCGTAACGTTCAAGAGGTTGATTTAAGGATAGGTCAAAGAGTGTATAAGACTACTCGTTTTGCCCTTGATGATGAGTTGTTTTTCAACAATTCATGTCTTATGAGTATGAAGCTTGCGTGTTGTGCATTTAATCCTCCTAATGCCGCTATTCGTTGGGATAAACTTAAGTTTCTGTTTTTTGAGGATGGGGAACTAGATGAAGATTTAATTGGAAAAATATTATCCGGAAGTCCTTGTTTGGAAACTATGGAGCTGGACTGTTATGTTGTTGGGCGTTGCTCCAAGTCCTTGTTTGGAAACTTTGTAGTTGAACGATTGACATGTGATGCTGAAACTTGCAAATGGTTTACCAATGGGGATGAGTTGGATCGTGACGATTTAGGTTATATGACTATGAAACTTTCGCGTTCTGTATTGTATCCTCCTAATGGTTGGGATAATCTTAACTTTTTGCGTATTGATGATGGGAAATTAGATGATGATTTAATAGGAAAATACTATCCGGAAGTCCTTGCTTGGAAACTTTGGAGTTGCACAGCTGTTATGGTGCGAGGCGGATTGATATTGCTTCGAAGAGTGTTAAGAACTTCGTGTTCTCTTATTACGGTGACTACTGGAATCATAGGGACAATTATATAGATACTATCGAAATTAATGCTCCTTATATATCGTCACTAACAATAGAAGGAACGTTGTCTCTAGAGAAGGTTCTGTTGCTAAACGTCTCTTTTTTAGTCAAAGCTGACTTGAGGTTCTGGTTAAGCAACTGTGATTTTGAGAGAGAACTTGGTGATATAGAAGATGAATTGCTACAAGGACTCTTATTAAGCCTTGGCCATGTCAACGAGGTTGCATTTGGGGATGATTGTTTACAGGTTATATAAAAGAATGTCTTTTTTCTTTTCTTTCCACTAGGGTTTGTTTGTGTGTGTGTGTTTCTCGTTAAGGGGAGCGATTGCTAGTTTTAATATCCGTTTTCCCTGATCATAATTTGTTTCTATTCATTGCATTGCTTTAATAATGTTCTCTTTCCATTGGTAGGTTTTATCTCGTCTGAAGAAAAGAGGTTTCCAGTTCCCTAAAAGTTCAGATGTTACTTCACGTGGTAGATATTCTCTGCAGCCACAGATTTTTGTATTGATTATTACTAGTATTTTACTTTTTTGTTTTTTTGGGTAACCATGGTTTCCAACCTTTTGGCTGACTAATCCATGGGGTTTGAAGTCTTGAACCCACTGCCACACACACTCAAACCTGTAAAGCTTAGAAGAATGAAATGAATTTTATATGTTTAACCAGTCGTATAGTCGGAACAATCTTTTTTTGTAGATGAGCATGTCATATCTTGAATTATAACGGTTAAATCAATATGATATGGTTCAGATGCTACAGGTGTAAGGTTACTAAAATTTGCTCTCTTTAGATATTGTGCCGTTTGTGTGGCTGTATTGATCAGGAACATAATGCTCACATGTAAACGGATTCTTTGAATCTGCAGCGTAAAGATAAAATCATGCAACTGCTGTGTAATACGGCTAGCAAACATAACTCTTATCATGTCAGATATAATGTGTCTATTGAGGTTTTTATGTAGCATGTGAATTCTATGACTATTCATTTATTATGTTGGCTTTAGTGATGCTCTCATCATGTCAGATTTAATGTGTTCTTTTGGTTGTCACTTTTGTATTAGATAGTTGACCTTGTATGATATGTGTTTTCACTCTTGTTATCAAATACAGAAAGTTATATATATTATCATTTTAATAATACCTCACTTTAATACTAATGAAGGCAACAGATATTTATAAAATTTGGGACAAAAAAGTGTAAGCAGATCCACCCAACCCGGCGTGACTCTTTAATGTGTACCTAAATACTACCACTTTGAACACGAACCCGTTCGGTCCATTACACAACCCTCCTGACCCACTCATCTAGCCACCTCTACATAGAAAGTTTGCATCTGTGTCTCACCTTATTTGTTGACATTGTGTGTCTGTTCATTTCATTTGTACTTTTTGGTTTTGAACAACTGGACTTCATTTGTCGAGAAAACGCTGGTTAATTGATGACAATACAGCTCTTGGGTAAAGCATGATAACTGTATTGAGCCATTTAAATGTCTGTGATAACATGTGTTCATTTCACTAGTCATCCCTCCTGCTGCTAGTTGTTTCTCTAAATAGGTACAATTACAAATAAAGCACATAACTTCAACTTTAACCATGATTATGAGTCCTTTTGAGAGTTCACTACAACGGAAGGAATGGTAATATAATAAGAAAAGCGTATCGTCAATTTCAACACCAACATTCGCCTTTAGGTCTTGAGGTATTGAATCATTGCCTTTGTTCTTTGTTGCACTTAACTCTTTTAAGTGATTTAAAGCAAGATTACACCAAGCATTCACTAGATATACAAATTGCACAAAAATGCATAACTTAAGAAATGCACACAGTACTAATTCGTATAAAAGTGATGCATTTGCATGATAGTTTAAACATAGTGAGATGATATCCATAAATATGTATAGCTTAAGCATATCTTACTCCCAAAACCTTATAAATATTAGACACCTTTGGCTTAATCAAATTATTCTCTAATTGATTTAAGTTATGTTTTTCCAACTAATTTGTTCTGAAATATTATCGACCCAAGTAGACTTATATTTTCGAATTTCTACGAGATTCACTGTTTCAATGGACACCTTGGAGATGCATAAGATATATATGAAGCAGAAAAACATGTGAAAAGTTCATAAATATTTAAAATGGCTGATTCAACCAACTACACCTAAAGGTGGACATGAACCAAGCCGCTCGTGAAAAGCTCGAGATCGGATCAGTAAAATGTTCGAAAGAGTCGAGTCTAAACGAGCTAAAGCCCGAGCTTTATATAAAAATTGGGGCTGCGAGTCTAACCGGTGTATCACCACCTCAAAATCAAAACCCCTTTTACCTAAATCGTCCATTCATCCCACACAACCAACATCGTATTTTTCAACCACGAGAAGAGGTGTATCGTCCAACTTTTGATTCACCGATGTCTTCTCAATTAAATCGTCAAACATTTTCTCTTATTAACAACATGAATCTTGATATGGATTTTACCGAGCAATTATACAATAATCCATATTTTTATCATGGAACTGGTTCAGGTTATCCGAGTCAAGATTATTCTATGGGTCACGGTTCGGGTCACGGATCCTTTCACGATTCGGCTCCCGTTAACGATGATGTTGATGATGACGAGTCTCCTGTCGAAGAGATGTCACAGGTGAAACCTAATAAGAAGAATGTGAAACGAGTTGCAAAGGGCAAAAAAAGATGCCACGAATGATTCCAAGAATGAATCGTTGACTTGGACAGTTCAGGAAGAGGTGGCGTTGTGCAAAGGATGGTCTGATGTGTCGGATAATAGCGAGATGGGAAACTCTATGAAGTCTAAGGGATTTTGGGATAAGGTTATCAATTACTTTGAAAAAGAAATTGGTTCAAACAGAAGTTACAACTCGATCATTATCAAATGGAAGAATAGGGTTTGCCCTAGAGTTGGTGTCTTTTGTGCAATTTAAAACAATACTCGAAAGAATCACGAAAGTGGTGAGAATGACCACAATACATACCAAAAAGCATGTACTGAATATAAAGTTGTGCAGGGGCATCCGATTTATCCTGCTTGGCAGGAGGTTAAGATGCAAGCTTGTTAATACAAATAAGCCGTAAAAACGTTTATTTATATTTTACGATCTTCTAATGTTTTGTCGATAACAAACGTAAAATCATTTTAACGAAACAAATAGAATACGTAAATAGTTTGAGTTAATAGTTTCCTAACACACTTACGTTTTCACATAAAACACTAAAACAAGTATAAGTGATTTTATGATTTAGATACATATGTACAACAATTAGTGTTTACATATTGGATTAGCATATACTTAAACTAAGTATACCAAAATGGGTAAAAACAAGTATATACTAAAATGGATAAAAAAAATTATATACTAAATGGGTAAAAACTAGCAAATGGTATTGACCCATAACTCATGATTTTATATAAACCACTTAACCAAGTTCATTGTATCTAGAAAGAAAACCATGGATCAACCCATAACCCATGACCCATGACCCATAACCAAAAATACCCATGGGCAAAGAGGAGCGTTCCACGGATCCCTGGTTTTGTGCTAGCCGGATCCCTTGTGGTAGGGATCCGTGGGATCCGGGGAACACTAGAGAATTTTCTCTATAAATAGAGAGTCATTTCTTCCTTTCTACTCATCACTTTACATACATACTTCCCCCAAGTATTATAACCCTCTAACCTCAGATCCAAGTGATCTATGTAGTTTGTCTTTTGTTTTTGTGTGATCTTCTAGGTTCCTCTTAAAGGCGAGATCACCACTTCTTGAAGACATGCAAGCTCAAGTCCATGAGTTGTCATGCTTCGTCATCATCAAGACAACTAAGGTTCTCTTGTTGATAGTTCTTCCTTTCTCCATAGATGTTGGGTTGAAGGCATTAGTGAAGAATGCCGAAAGTGTCAAGATGAAAGCATTAGTGAAAGGTGCTCATCATCCGTGTCAAAGCATTAAGTGAAGAATGTTAAAGGTGTCAAGAAGAAGGCATTAGTGAAGGGTGACAAGCGTTGTGTCAAAGGCATTAGTGAAGGATGCCGAAGAATCAAATCAAGTCGCATTTGGGAAGAATGCCTAGGTCGTATAATCGATGAGGTGCATTGTTATACATATAAGTATTTATTTATTTCTAAGGATGTTGATATCCTTGATGATGGTGTAACAAGGAGTTGATCTCCTTGATATTAGGTGTTGTGTTGTGAAGGGTAGTAGTTCCTCCATAGTAATGGAACTAGGTGCTTAGCCTAGTACCTAATAAAGGGTAGGCGACGTTGTGATAGGATTAGTTCTCCTTGGTGTGAAAGAACTCGGTGGTTAGCCTAGCACCGTATAAAGGGTAGGCAACGTTGTGTTAGGTGTGGTTCGCCTTGGTGTGAAGGAACTCGGTATTTAGCTTTGTACCGGAAAAAGGTTAAGCGACGTTGTGAAGGCTTCTCCGACATAAGGAGTTGGTGTAGTGCTTACGAACTCTCAAGTAGGTGACTCGGGGAGTGGAGTAGGGCAAGGAAGGTGTCCTTGTAGCCGAACCACTATAAATAACTTGTGTCGTGGTGATGTGCTTCTTACTTTTTATCTTTCTTTACATGTTTATATATCTATTTATCAACGTCCAACATAAACAACCAAATAGATTGACATAAGTCGATCTAAATAATTAAAAGAAAGTTTTTAATTGGTAAAAATATTCAACCCCCCCCCCTTCTAGTTTTCCACCAAGCTTTTCAGAAAGATGAGGGTCGAAAGAAATCCAAAACTTCTTAAACCACCTCGTCCGATGGTTTCAGTTTGAAGGAACATGCAACTGAGGGAGAGACTCGACACAAGAGACCAATTGGTCGTGATAAAGCTAAGAAAAATAATTAGAATAAACATCTGCCTCCAATCAATCTAAGGGTTCATATAGTGAAGAGGTAGCCGAAAAATTCTTCAGCATGAAGTCATTCAAATGGGAAAAGAAAAAGTTGGCAACAGACGAATATTTCGAGTTGAAGAAACAAGAGATGAAAAGGGTTGAAATGTCGCGTCGGGAATTGGCGGAATTGAAGAAAGAAAAACTTGAATTAGAACGTCGAAAATTGGCATTTTCTGAGAAAATGAGAAGCGGGAGAAGGACATCATCTTCTACAACACGCTAATACAGGGTAAGATAATCAATAGTAGAACCAATACCAAAACATGTTACCGGATATCACTTGGAATCATGTTATCACTTTTCAAAGTAAACTATTCGACCCTAATGCCTGTGTATCACGAATATCTACTTGGGATAAGACCAACTGTGTGTTATTGAGTTAGGCACAAATCAATAACCCTTTGCTTATAAGTGTTTTCCGTTTTTCTGTGTTTGTATCTACCATGAATTCGAGTGTTGATCTCTATTTATAGTAGAGATTACTCAACCCTAGTCAAATGGAATTATCAATGATTAACGGCCGATTAATCACCGCATATTAGCCTCCATAATGATAGGAATAGTGGTTACATGACCAATTAAACGTGGTCATTATGCAGTTGTAACTGCCACTTGAATAGGTCACTGTCTGTTACAAGTTGATTCAGTACTAACAGTAGAAACTAGCCTTCCAACACTAACTTGGCACTACCAGTAGGAACTAACCTACCAGTACTAACATAGCACTACCAGTACTAACACTGGCTACCAGTACTAACTTAGCACTACCAGTACTAACACCGAATCTCACCACTATAGAGTCAGGGTGTTCAAGAACCTTATGGGTGTACACTCCGTACCTCCTGACCCATTACCAGGTGTGAACTACTCCCACAAATGCACTAAATATTCCAAAAATCCTCCCCAAATTTAGTTCACTTCCTTTGCATGAAAAACAAACATCAAACAAAACATGTGCATAAACGAAAATATCCTGAGGATTGTATTTCCATCTTAGTACATTACACGTTCAAATATTCGAGAATCAGGATGTTCTAAGAATTGAACCCTTCAACCCATTTGAATACCTGAAGATAAAATGCACACAAGTTTTCAAACACTTAAAAGCTCCTGACACTATGCAAGCCATGTGTCCATATCCAAATTCATAAATGTTGTAAGAGCCAAAAGTCCAAATCTCCCTGAAGCGGCAAAACTTCAACATTCACATAGGTGGTTCCTCTTTATTCATGCTCCTGACAAGCAGTTTTTCAAAGAAATTAATCATTAAGAATTAAAGACTTCATCCTCTTTTTCAGCAGAGCACAACCTTGGGATGTAAAATAAACATGTGCTGCAGTCCACTGAATGTTCAGCTTTCCACATTTAACTCAGCTCCCAAGTTTTCTCAGGAGTGAGTTGGGTGTCTTAGCATTCAGTGACTAAGTTGGACTTAAACCCATCCCTTTAGCAGACTTTAAAACCAAATCTCTAGCCAATCCCTTAGTCAAGTGATCAGCTAAATTTTGTTGAGATCTAACAAACTGTATAGCACCCCATTCATGATAAGCTCACGAATCATGCTATGTCTGACACCTAAGTGTCTAGACTTCCCATTGTACACCTGGCTATAAAACTTTGCCAATGTAGCTGCACTATCACAACGGATAGAAGTAAGTGCTATAGGTTTAGGCCATAATGGAATCTCAAGAAGCAAGTTTTTCAACCATTCAGCTTCTTTACCAGCAGCTGCTAAGGCCACAAATTCAGATTCCATTGTTGAACTGGTGATGCAAGTTTGCCAAACATCACTAAAAAAATCTACAATTTCAATCTTTTTCAGCATCAGCAACAGCACCATGATCAGCACCAGCAACAACTATTGTTGCCAAACATACCCATTATCTCAAAAGACCTTCAAATCAACCTGTAAAAAATGAACGATATTTATCACAAAAAGAGAAACTAAGAAAGTGTAACAATGACGTTAATATATTAAAAAAAGAGAATGACAGTAGAGATGAAAGATGAATATGCCCAATAGACTGAACAAATTTTGATATGTAATCAAGTGAATTTTGAACAACTAAGCTTAAATTACGAGAGAAGTTTTGACCTTCTTTAGAATGTAGTAAATTGTATTAATTGTAAATTAAAAATCCTTGTTGATCTGGCTTTCATGATGCGGACCCTAATAAACACAACCGATCGTACCTTCTTCCCCCATTCCTTACTGACGCCTTCAATCCACTCCATCATCATCATCATAATGACCAACGATGATCGCATACAATAAAATAGTCTTTATAATAGTATTTTTGGATATTTATAACTTTTTTTTACAATTGATTAGTATATTTAGATATGGGAATATATCACTTAATAATAATCAAGTTTCATTAGTGTTCTAATTTGATACCTTAAACTTTATCAACCAGAAAAACCATCAAAGTTTCATAAGCGTTAATTCTTGTGTAATTTTATAAAATTAGTGTACTTAAAGTATCCATATATGCATCAACATGTTGTACATTAATACTAAACACTCACCCCCTGAATTTCACCACTATCAACCAACTTTATGTACAACCCGTTAATGCACGACCGAACATAAACAATAACCACAAAATAATAACCAAGTTTGAGAATTGTTTCATTTATGTCACTCGAACATAAAAATTACACAAGAATGGAACAATTTTAAAACTTTAACGGTTTTTATGGTTGATATAAAGTTTAAGGTACTAAATTGAAACAGATCTCAAACTTAGTTACTATTTGATGATTTTCACCCTTTAGATATATGTAACTTTTACACGCATATTTTTCTTTAGGGGCAATTCCATATTTCTCCAATAAAATCATCAAAATTTCATATATCCCCAAACATGCATCAAAATCATTGCACATTGTGCATTGTTAACTTGTAAATTGGGTAAATATGACATTTTGTGGTTTATATTGGGTAAATATGGAATTATCCCTTTTCTTTAAGGGAGGCTATTTTCAATTACGGCCCAAGGCACTCAAAATCCCCATGACGGCCCTGTAAAATATATATGTTAAAGCCCAATAAGAGAACGGAGCTGTTTGCAAACAAGGAACTTAAGTCCTATAAACAAGGAAAAATAAACCTAGCTATACTTGTAAGTTTTGATCGATCGATCAGTGGATCATCATATACTGCATCATTCTTTAGGCTACTGTAAGGTAACAAGTCAACCTTATTTATTTTGAGTTTTAAACTGAGATTTGCAATCTGTGAGCCTTTATCTTTATTTTCATAAATTAATTTATGAATTTAGTAATCATATAATTGATTAATACGTAGTAATTAACTAGCTAGCAGTTCATTTTTGATTTTTGTACGTTCGAATATGTTTATTTGTGTATGAATGGATGAAAGGTTTATGAATTTAGTGATTATTTAATTGATTAATAACTAACTAGCAAGCAGTTCAACTTTGAAGTTTTGATTTTTGTTCGAATACGGTTCTAGCTGTTTTCTTAAGTTAAACATTCCAGTTTTTAGCCTTGTCTTCGTATTGTTTGGAATAGTTGCAAATATATAGTGTTTGGCATGTCAAAACACTCTACTTTGTTTGCTTCTTGTAAATTGTTAGTATAAGTTTGTTGGTAATACATATTCACCTTTTCCCTGCAAAGTATGGTCTTATCGAAAATTATGTTATTTGATTGCATCATACTTAATAATGTCAAAGCTGTAATGTATATGAAAGTTACAGTTTGTTGATTACCTTTGTAGTTGCAACATAATTTATCTTTTTTTTTAAAAAAAAAGAGGGCCTCTCCTAAACCCACGGGGCAGCCCTGATAGGGACGCCTTAAGTGTTATTAGATAATCTATCTTTAATTATTTAGGTCACTAGATAATTAGGGCCTGACTTAGCTACCCAGGCTTGGATGAATGTGTTACTTAATAATTAGGGCTTTATTTAGCTACCGGTAACAAATGGAAGTCCTTTATGTAATGCACAGTTTGATAGTTCTGGTGGGTTTCGTGGGAATCAGTCCACAAGCCGAGCTCAAAAACAGGTTCAACAACCCACTTCTAAGCAGTCCCAGGCCCAACAGTCGAGTGATACAACAGGTCTAACAGCTCAATCTAATCTGAGATATGTGTATCCACAAACGGGCTCCAGCTTTTTAATCTATTGCCTACAACTATTTTGGTACGTGCAACCCCAATAATATAGTTGTGCTACTTTATTTCTTTTACCGTGCATCTTTAGTTTAGCCAAAAAGAAATTAATGGTGCCAAATTTTGTACTTGTGATAAAAGAATAATACGTACAAGGCTAGCTATCCTAAACTTATTTGTGCAACACCCTCCCGAAAATTTCCACCTAAATTGTATGGTATTATACTTGTATTGTATAAAATTTATATTTTTGGGTGTATGAATGTTTATGATGACTCATTAGTTTGACATACTGCGCAAGTGTGAGGTTTTACATTAAAAACTTTATGCGATTATGTAGTTTTTTTCATTACTTGTTCAGTAGCTTGATTGATGGTGTTTGCTTTCATTAGTGTCAAAAAAGAGTATGGAGGAGAACACGATAGATACAACGGACCGGATTTCAATGCTTCCTGACTCTATTGTTCACCACATACTATCGTATCTTTTGGATGATCCAAAATCACTTGTTCGAGTGAGTGTGTTGTCTAAGGAATGGTTTGCTCTAACGGCTTCTTTTCCGTTTTTGTATTTCCATAGAAACTGGGGTAGTTCATCTTCTAGAAAGCATGATAATGAGTATATCATGGATACGTTTTGTAAATATGTAGAATATACCGTGTCTAGATTATGCGAGCAAAACATCAGTGCTCACACACTCAAAATCTTGGCACAAATCGGAAAGTTTGAAGAAACAAAACTTTTTGAGCGTTGTGTTGATTTAGTTCTTGAAAAAGGCTTGCAAATGATGGATATTTGTCTCGATCATTCTACGAATATCCCAATGTTTCATTTGCCTAATACACTCTTATCTGCCTCTTCATTAACATCTTTGACATTGCATAATTGTGAGTTGCCCTCGTCCTTGATGGTTGGGGATGTGAAATTAAAGTCATTGAAGCTGTTGTCGTTTTCGCATGTCCAACTTGACGAGGGTGTGATCGAGTATCTGACCAAAGGTTGCCCTCTTCTTGAAGAAATTTGTCTCTCCACTTGCTATGGCTTCAAAACATTTTGTGTTAAAAGGCATCAAAATCTTTTAAAAGTTGAGATTATTTCTGACTATGGATCTATACTTGAAAGAATAGATGTTGAAGCTCCAAATCTAAGCTATTTTATTCTGATGAATAAAAAAGAGAAAGTCCCCTCTATATTTTTGGATTCATGCAAAAAGCTAACAACATTTTATTACAGCGGGTTTCCATTAACAAGATTCACTGACTTCTTATCTAACTTCCAGTTCCTCGAGAATGTGGCTTTAAACCTTGAATCTCATGTTAACAACCTGAAGTTTTCAAACCATTTCTTGAGGAAAATACTACTACCGGCACATTGTGATTTGGATGAGATTGATCTAAATGCACCCAATTTACTTTCTTTCGAGTATTCTAGCCAAATTTATTTACCCAATTTCAAACCTTTATCAAGGGAGGATTCATACCTGTCAAAAGGATGTATGAAATGTGACACAGACTACAATTCGGACATTCTTTGGTTCAAGAAGTTAAGGAAATTCTTGGAGAAGAATAGCATCTTCAAAGTTTTGAAGTTGGTTATACATTGGGTATTTTCTCGAAATCATTTATTTTGTCAGCAATTTAAGTGTATTTACTTGCTCCCAAACAATGATACATAATAATCCCTGACACAAAGTTGTGTTTACCAATTGTCTTACAGGAGCTCACAAATGTTGAGGAGTTAAAGCTGATCCAGTCGCCACCTTATAAACTTGAGCATGTTGAGTTGAAATCTCGGAGTCCAATAAGCAAATCACCGGTTTACGTAGCTCTTTTGGATGTTGTGCTGTGGTGTTTTCGGCCTCGATCTCTAACTTTAAAATTGGGTCCATCTATTAACAAACGTGATGTTGTCGAGGTAAGATTTGTATGTATTTACGTTGGTGAAATGTTAATTATCCGTTAGTTGATATATTATGTCTTATCCATTGCATTTCAACATGGTTTAGATTCTGTTTCTAGGCAAAAATAATGTTTTTAATCTTCTCTTCAGTTTACATATGAGAAACTACTTCAACAAGAAGAAGAGGGCCAAACAAATATTAAGTTTGTGCTGACTTCCTATTACGTACGCGAGCAACAGTTCACTGACTTGAATTCATTGTTGAAAGCGTTATCTCTTGGTCTATCAAGCTGCAAAATCACCTTTATAAAGGAAGAAGGTACACTAATTATCCCTTTCTTTTGTCAACTAATATAAGTTATAAGTGTATAACACCTTCTTTCGTCATCTTGTTAATATCGATCAAGTGTCATATATGGGAATCAACGCATGCACGAGTGAAGTTTTGGGCATAGCAGATACAAAAATAGTAGTTCGTGCCGTTCGCGAGTATACAGCGTTGACGGAAGAAAACCTAACGGTTATATCTGGTAATGGTAAGAAAGAGATTGACCAAAGAGAAGTAAAGGCAAAAGATGGTAATGGTAATGATTTGGAGCGTGCTAAGTTCGGTGGTCTTACAGAACCCCAATTGAGGGGGAAGGTCAATAAGTATCGAGAAACCATGAACAATCTAAAAGAGGAGGTGAAAAACAATCTGGAGAAGACACGAAGCAAAGAGGAGGAGGGCAAGAGAAACCCGAAGAAGCTGAAGGGTGTGCTTTGTTTCATGTGTATAATACCATTATTCTTTGTTATGATAAGTAAGTATTGTTTTTATGAATGGGATCATGGACGGACCCACTTTTATGCCAGGTGTGGCACGGGCTACACCCGATTTTAGGTTACGAAGTGCAAAAGATTTCAAAACTATCGTTTTTGTGGTATGTGCAACCCCCAAATTTTTTTTGCTACTTTCATTTCTTATGATGTAACTTTAATTTGCCCAACATTTCTTTTGTGCAACACTATTTTAAAAATATTGGGTCCGTCCCTGAATGGGATAAAGATTTGGTTTCAACATGACTTTTCATGTTAAAACCAACTCTACAGAATCTTAATCTTTATGAATGATATGATTTTATGAAGAAGTTGTGCTTTGTTTTATGTTATTTTTAGCTCGGAATTGAGTCGTTGGTAGAAAGCTTGAGATGGGATCAGTGAAATATTTGAACGAGCCGAGCCTAGCCTAAACGAGTTTTATATATAAATTTGGCTTGTGAGCCAAAACGAGCCTTATATAAGTATACACGTATATCGACAACTATGTTTAAATGTGCTAAAACTATATAACCGAGAATTATAGGAAGCCCAGCAATAAAAAAAACGTAGGCTTTGTTCCCTATTTAAAAACACGTCTTACTAATACTACCTCCGTCCCATAATTATTGTCCCCATTTGACTTTTTCGGTCTTTTTTTTCAACTTTGACCTTAAATATTTTTGTTTATGTTATACGATGGTTGATGAAAATTATATCAATGAAAAATACAATTAAAACCCAATTCATTTATATATTTTGCATCAAGTATTACATAACAAAAACAAAAATACTTAAGGTCAAAGTTGTAAATGAAAGACTGGAAAAGTCAAACGGGGACAATAATATTGGGACGGAGGGAGTAATAAACTTGCATAACTAGCTGATGTGGGTAAGGTGGTTTTCCTTTTCATCTTTTATTTTAAGTAAAGTTCTATCTTAAATATTGCTGAAAAATATATATAATGAATTCCTTATTAACATCAGTCCAATACGAAACAACATTTATTTAAAGAACAAATAACAAGTCAACCGTCCATCTTTCTTTCATCCAACGGTTTAGATTAAAATAAACAAATATACTGAGGGGGCATTTTAGTCATCCCACATTTTCTACCTAACCACCTAAACACACATACTGTACACACACTCACACTCGTCTCTCTCATCTCTCTCTCAGATCCTCATATCCCCAAACCACCCTGCAAATAATTCTTATAATGATTCTCAATCAACTATTTTAGTGCGTATATATAAATTGAAGAATGATTTAGAGAAAAGATGTGATAAACCAGTGGAGGGTTGTGAGGAGGGTTCTAGAAGGTTGTGAAGGAACTGGATTTCGTCTTGTTCAGTCCAGATACGGGGGTGTTTGGATGTGGGGGTTGGGGTTGGGATTGTTGGGGTTTTGCGTTTGATTGGGAGTTTACGAGATGGGGGGAATGAGGAGATGGGTGTGGGTTGTTGGATGTGGGGATGGGGAGGGTGGTTTGGTGAGTCCATGGTTATGGTTTTAATTGAAGGTGTATGTAAATGTGTCTGTGACTGTGTGATGGATGGTGCGTTGGAGTGCAGGGTGAGGAGGGTGGGTGGGTGGCTGATTTGGTCAAAGATGTGTTGGGTGTGGGGGATGGTGGTTTGGTGAGTCTATGGTTGTAAGGATGGCGTGTTTTTTTAGTGCGGGGTACCAAAAACATCAGAGGTACCGCCTATATGCTTGTTTGAATTTAATAATTTTGTAATTGTTATATTTTGTATACAAAGTTAAGTTTCATAGCTGTTGGAAATGCTTTTGTTTAGAGTATATGGTGGAGAAGCTTAAAATAGAGGAAAGCAAAGTTGCCGATTTGTGTGCTCAACTCTACAGGGATTACGGGACTACAATGACTGGTCTCCGGGCTATTGGCTATGATTTCGATCATGATGAATACCATAGGTACTCAATCTTCCCATTGCTTTCATTTCTGTAAGAAAATTACAAAAATATGATGTTATGGTATTATTGGCGAATGACAGTTTTGTCCATGGGAGATGAAAGAAACCATCCAAGAATGTGTTTCTGAGTACATTAGCTTTGTGACGGGTGAAGCCAATGACCACTGTCAGCGTGAACAAAGGAAGACCATCACTGCTGAAGATGTGCTTTGGGCTATAAGCAAACTAGGATTTGATGATTATATCGAGCCTCTGACTGTGTATCTGCACCACTATAGGGAGTTTGATGGTGGAGAACGTGGGTCCATAAGGGGTGAGCCACTTGTGAAGAGAACTGCTGATCAGGGTCACTTTAGTATGAGTCCTTTTGTGCCTGCTTATCACATGGGGCATCATCATAACGGCTTCTTTGGTCCTTCAAGCATTGGTGGTTTTATGAAGGACCCGTCAAGTGTTGGACCTTCTAGACCCGCTGCAGTGGCTGGTTTTGAGCCATATGCTCATTGTAAAGATTGACTGCGCAATAAAGAAGGGGTAAATTAAGGATGAGATTGTGAGGCTAGTTGGTTTGTTTTAGTTTTTTTTCTCTTTTCTTGGTCATGAGCCGGTGAGGAGTGTTTACGCCAAGAAATGGACCAAGGCGCGAGGTCAAGGCGTCGTGTGAAAAGGCGTGGGATAAGGCGCGAAAAGGCGTGAAAAGGCGCGCCTTTTGGTAAGGCGTGGCGCCATTTTTAGAAGCATTTAGTGGATTTACGGATTTGGGCTTGAATTTCTAGTATTTAGGCTATTTCCTTCTTGGGCCTCGTAATTTCAAAACTTAATTCCTACTTGGGCCTCGTATTTTGGCCTGGCTATTTGGGATTTGGGCTTTACTATTTTAAATTGCTCTTAAAAAATGATATAAACTTATAAATACATGAATCTGTAAATATTTTTTTGCCGCCTTATGCACGCCTTAAGAAACGCAAAGGCCTCGCAAAAGCTCGTAAGGCTTGAGGCGTGGCTATGCCGCCATGCCACGCCTTACGCCTTTTAGAACATTGTGTTTGACTCAGGATGGCTGGATTTGGTCAAGTTATGGGATGCGATTTGAGTTTGAGATCCTAATATTTGATTTGGAACCACAACGTTTATTATGGTAGTTAAAAAAAAAAAAAAAAAAAAGAAAGAAAATGTTTTCATTCTGTTAAGGGCTTTAGTAATAAAATAGTAACATACTTACATGCAACTATGACTAGTCCCAGCAATGAGCAGCAAGCTCCGTGAGGTGCATGGCTCACGCGCGAGCCTTGTGTTAGTTTTTTGAACATGTTATGTAGTTATATAATAGTTATATATTAATTGTTAAATCAAAATAATAACTAAACTAACAATCATGAATCTGGGATGTAGTTATATAATAGTTATGTATTGTATCTGGTCTAGTGATTCTTTTTACGAATCCTTTGTGATTCATACAGAATCCCATGGGATTATACAGAATCCCATGGGATTTATACGAATCACAAGTGATTTTTACGAATCCCGTGGGATTTTTTTGGACGGAAATTTTGAAAAAAATAAATTCGTCTTTTTACGAATCCCGTGGGATTTTTTTACGCATCCCGTAGGATTTTTTTACGAATCCCGTGGGATTTTTCTAGACGGAAATTTTGAAAAAAAAATTCGTCTTTTTACGAATCCCCGTGGTATTTTTTTACGAATCCCGTTGGATTTTTCTGGACGGAAATTTTGAAAAAAAAAAGTTCGTCTTTTTACAAATCCCGTGGGATTTTGATGATGGAAATTTTTGAAAAAAAAAGTTCGTCCTTTTACGAATCCCGTGGGATTTTTTTGGACGGAAATTTTGAAAAAAAAAGTTCGTCGAAAGCATATAAAAGTGCACATCTGTAAAAAGATGATTTAATTCTCGTCGCGATAGCGTATTTTTCGTAGCTTGAAGATTTACCGTTTGTAAGATATGTTTTTTTTTTAAGGGCAAATCGCATAAAAGTGTACTCAACTTATACCTGATTTCAATTTAATGTACTATACTTTTTTTTTCCTAATTTAATGTACCAAACTTTTTTTTGGTTGCAAATGTAGACAATCAATAGGTTAGAAGGTCACCTTGTACTAGCTAGCAGGTCACCATCTTCTCCACCCCTTTTTCCGGCAACCCATTTTCCGGCGACTGACTTTTTTTGATAT
The DNA here is from genome assembly GCA_019973895.1 of Chrysanthemum seticuspe. Lineage (NCBI taxonomy): Eukaryota > Viridiplantae > Streptophyta > Magnoliopsida > Asterales > Asteraceae > Chrysanthemum > Chrysanthemum seticuspe. Next base: position 359,776,513 of record BPTQ01000005.1, on the reverse strand, counting down.
AACAATGTAGACTCCATAGTTATTTGGTCAATATCTTTTCGTCCAAAAAAATACGTTGCTTATATAGTTATATTGGTACGTAAGTGATAATACATTACTCTTTCTGCCATTCTTCCCTCGTTGGCTTCCATTATGAAATGCAAGTCAAGTGGCATCAAGAGCATCTATCACACAATTCCCTCAGTATCAATGAGAAATGTCAATGAGCCGCTTGTTATTCAACAAATGCATTAAAATATATGGAATGTCAAAACTCTCGCAACGAGTAAATATATTTCAATGTATGCGTATAAGATTATTGCATGCTAATACAATGGATTCTAGTCATAGTGTGCCTCCTCAACCAGTTCAAAGATTCTAGCTAGTATCACATGCAACAACATATACATCTATGACACAAAGACCCAGTGCACTTATAATACTCGAGCATATTAGAAATTGAAGCATTCAATTAAGATCTGTTTTGATTTAATAGACTAAATAGTTTATACTTGGTGGTCAAGATTAAGTCAACAATTAATATGTGTTTTCCTTGTACTAAATGTCGCCTTTAGCTCGATAACATATGGAACCGATTAATCCAATTAACCAATTACCATGGAGATATCTTTTTTTATTTTCTCGCTAAATGCATCTGTGAATGCATCTTTGGTCATAAATACTCTCCCAAACTCCGGTTAAAATGTGTACATGAGGATCTCAGAAGGGTCTTTTCACGATATATATATAATGCGAGTGTCCCTCTTTCACAGTAGTTTACTTTTGGCCGGAAAAAGGGGTGGAGAAGATGATGACCTGCTAGCTAGTATAAGGTGACCTTCTAACCTATTGATTGTCTACATTTGCAACCAAAAAAAAGTTTGGTACATTAAATTAGGAAAAAAAAAGTATAGTACATTAAATTGAAATCGGGTATAAGTTGAGTACACTTTTATGCGATTTGCCCTTTTTTTAAAGGTGGAAAGTGAGTTTTTATATTAAATGAGCTAAAATGCTAATTTTGCCCTCTCTTTGTTATTTTTGGCTTCATTTCAGCCATTAGATGAAAGATGGATGGATGGTTGAGATTGACTTATTTGTTCTTTAAAGGATACATGTTTTGCAAGGATCTCATCTCCACCCGTAATAACTTGATAACCCTAAATTTATTTTCAAAATCATGGACAAAGAAAAAGAAGATAGAATAAATTCTTTACCGGATTGCTTATTACTCGAAATCATCTCGTGTTTAGAATTGTCCGCAAAAGAGGTAATTAAAACAACATCTACTATTTCCAAACGATGGCAACATCTTTGGACTCAACTTCCTACTCTCCTTTTCATAGATAAGGATGACGTCACAGACCCATCTTACTATACTGATCTCACGATTACTTTTCCTTTATCGACAAAACCCTAACTCAGTATCCTACCAATGTGAACCTCAACAAATTTAAACTTAGAATTAAAAACAATAGTCTTCCTAATAATCACCCTACGTCTTGGATTCGACATGCTATTACTCGTAACGTTCAAGAGGTTGATTTAAGGATTGGTAGAAGATGGTATGGGGATACTCGTTTTACCCTTGATGATGAGTTGTTTTTCGACAATACATGTTTTATGAGTATGAAGCTTGCGTTTTGTGCATTTAATCCCCCTAATACTGCTATTCGTTGGGATAAACTTAAGTTTCTGTTTTTTGAGGATGGGGAACTAGATGACGATTTAATTGGAAAAATATTATCCGGAAGTCCTTGTTTGGAAACTTTGGAGCTGGACAGTTATGTTGTTGGGCGTTTCTCCAAGTCCTTGTTTGGAAACTTTGGAGTTGAACGATTGACATGTTATGCTGAAACTTACAAATGGTTTACCAATGGGAATGAGTTGGATCGTGACGATTTAGATTTTATGACTATGAAACTTTCGCGTTGTTTATTTAATCCTCCTAATGGTTGGGATAATCTTAACTTTTTGCGTATTGATGGTGGGAAATTAGATGATGATTTAATAGGAAAAATACTATCCGGAAGTCCTTGCTTGGAAACTTTGGAGTTGCACAGCTGTTATGGTGTGAGGCGGATTGATATTGCTTCGAAGAGTGTTAAGAACTTCGTGCTCTCTAATTACGACGGTTATTGGAATCTTAGGGACAATTATATAGATACTATCGAAATTAATGCTCCTTATATATTGTCACTGTTATATATTAGTAGTAAACTTAAATATAGATTAGGGACTTAATTGTACTTTGTAATAAGATTATGTGTTAGACATAAACTAGGATTAGGTAGCTTGGAGTGCAAGCCAAGCTTGTTTCCTATTTGAATTAGGAAATGTTTCTACCCCCTCATCTCTATAAATAGAGATGAGGGGGGATGCTAGTTATTCATTCTTCTTCCTCGTTGTAATAGCTTTATTAGGTTTTTAATAAAGGTTTAGTACGAGGGTATAACGTGTGCATATTCTTGTTGGTTCTTTGTAGTATATCGTGTCTCTCGTGATTGCTACGTGTGCTTGATACAACTCGCGATCTATTGTTATATATTAGTAGTAAACTTAAATATAGATTAGGGACTTAATTGTACTTTGTAATAAGATTATGTGTTAGACATAAACTAGGATTAGGTAGCTTGGAGTGCAAGCCAAGCTTGTTTCCTATTTGAATTAGGAAAGGTTTCTACCCCCTCATCTCTATAAATAGAGATGAGGGGGGATGCTAGTTATTCATTCTTCTTCCTCGTTGTAATAGCTTTATTAGGTTTTTAATAAAGGTTTAGTACGAGGGTATAACGTGTGCATATTCTTGTTGGTTCTTTGTAGTATATCGTGTCTCTCGTGATTGCTACGTGTGCTTGATACAACTCGCGATCTAGCGTTCCGCAATCGAGCTTCGGGTTGTTGGCGGTTTTGTCCAACAAGTGGTATCAAGAGCCGCGGTTATTGTGGTCATCGAAGTTCGGGGTACTAGATTGAGGTTTCGAGTTCGTTCGAAGTATCGAGGTTTGGTTTCGAGAAGTAGCGATCGTACGAACAAACGAAGAAGACGAAGGTTTTATTTATTTTTCCTTCTAAAAGTCACGTGAATAAGGATAAAAAAAAAGGTAACCATTGGTGGTAGTTGTTTTTATTTGTCCACGTGAAGAGTTAACTACAAAGATTTACAAAATAAAGGGTTAACTAGTTTTATATCAATACTCAAGTTTTTCTTTATTCGTTTTTAATAACGAATTAAAGTAAAGGTTCTAGTTTGTCAAAGGTTTCAAGTATTGATTTAAAACTCGACTTCGATAGTCGTATTTTTTTGTTTTAAAATACGATTAAATTGAAAGATTACTTGTTGCGTGTTTCTTGTGGTTTAAGTTTCGGTCGTGGTTTACTTGGGTTTCAAGTTTACGATCGGGTTTGCTTGTTCGAAATCGAGGGGTTAGGTTTATTCTAATTAATTCGATTTGCAAGAAAAGATTTTTAGCAACAAGGGGGAATATTGCACACGGCTTGTGAGGCTTGTCGGTAAAGTTGGTTAATAAACAACTTGACAAGGTTTTTAGCAAGGTTAAAGAAGAATGGCTAGTTCGATAACTAGGTTTGACATCGAAAAATTCGATGGGAAGAATGACTTCGGGTTATGGCAAATATAGACGCGTGCTTTAATGGTACAGCTGGGATGTGATGCTGCATTAGAGACATTACCCGAGGACATGGAAGCAGGTGAAAAGGCTGCTTTGATGAAGAAGGCATACAGTACCTTGATTCTATGCTTGGGAGACCGGGTTTTACGGGAAGTTACCAAGGAAACAACTGTTGCAGGAATTTGGACGAAGTTGACTAGTCTTTATATGACTAAGTCCTTAGCAAACAGACTGTATCTGAAGAAGAAGCTGTACACGTACTATATGAGTCCAGGTACGAAACTGGGTGATCATATAGATGAGTTTAATAAGTTGATACTTGACTTGGCGAATATTGATATCGAGATTGAGGATGAGGATCAGGCACTTATGTTACTTACGTCGTTGCCATCGTCTTACGAAAACTTTGTGGAGACATTGTTGTATGGGAGGGAATCCTTGACAATGGAAGATGTTCTTGCGACTCTGAATTCAAGAGAGTTGAAGAGAAGAACTGAAGGCACAAAGGAAGAAACTGGTGACGGGTTATATGTAAGGGGAGGGTCAGATCATTCAAGGAAAGCTCATTCTGGTGGAAGTTCGCGGTTTAAGTCAAGAGGTGGAACTGGTAAACTCAAGTGCTTCATATGTCATTCAGAGGGTCATCTGAAGAGAGACTGTCCAAAGAAGAAGTCAAGTGGGTTCGTCAAGAAGGGTAAGCATGATCAGGATTCTGATTCTTCTGATGAAGAGGGTAACGCCTACTTTGGAGAAGCCTTGGTGGTAGTCGGTAATGATGAGATGGCTGAATTGGTAATGGATTCAGGTGGGTCTTATCATATGACACCTAGGAGGGATTTCTTGTATGACTTCAAGGATATTGATGGTGGTTCGGTTCGGTTAGGTGATAACAGGACATGCACTATCAGTGGGACAGGAAAAGTGAAGATACAGTTGCATGATGGTTCAAGCTTTATACTGGAAGATGTCAGGTATGTTCCAGGGTTAAGAAGGAGCTTGATTTCATTGGGTACTCTTGAAAAAGAGGGTTATACGGTGAAGATGCAGTTGGGTAAAGTCAAGGTGATCAAAGGTTGTCGGGTTATGATGACCGGGATCAAGGGAAAGAACTGTGTGTATACTCTTGAAGCAAAAGTGAAGACTTTTGGTGTACAAAAGCATGGAGGTTCAAAACAAGTTGGATTCAAACAACTTGGTAAAAAACAAGTTGGGTTCAAACAACTTGGTCACAAACAAGTTGGGTTCAAACAACTTGGTCCTGGTGTTAAAACAGGAGTCCATGGAGTACATGTTGATGAACGTGTTTGGTTTGAGGTGGAACTGCAGGGAGCTCAGGAAAATCGTGAAGCTAAGGTTGTTCAGGATAGTAACGATGATGCTGCAGTGGCTCAAAGAAAGTTGGAAGACAAGAAACTTGAAGAAAATACAAACACGGACTGCTTGGTAAAGGAGCAGGAAAAGGTACACCTTGGTATAAAGGTGGGGGCAGACATTATGGTAACCGGAGTACCTGGTCAAAAGGGTGCAGAGGGTAATGCTGCTGAAAAGAAGAAAGTGAAGGAGTCTAAAGAAGCTAATCTTGGAAAATTACTGAAGTACAATGCCTGGTCGACAAGGTGGTCCCCGGTCCGAGGTTCCAGTACAAGGAAAAGGTGTTGAGTATCGGTTATGTTTAAGTATTACTCCTAAGGTGGAAATTGTTATATATTAGTAGTAAACTTAAATATAGATTAGGGACTTAATTGTACTTTGTAATAAGATTATGTGTTAGACATAAACTAGGATTAGGTAGCTTGGAGTGCAAGCCAAGCTTGTTTCCTATTTGAATTAGGAAAGGTTTCTACCCCCTCATCTCTATAAATAGAGATGAGGGGGGATGCTAGTTATTCATTCTTCTTCCTCGTTGTAATAGCTTTATTAGGTTTTTAATAAAGGTTTAGTACGAGGGTATAACGTGTGCATATTCTTGTTGGTTCTTTGTAGTATATCGTGTCTCTCGTGATTGCTACGTGTGCTTGATACAACTCGCGATCTAGCGTTCCGCAATCGAGCTTCGGGTTGTTGGCGGTTTTGTCCAACAGTCACTAACAATAGAAGGAACGTTGTCTCTAGAGAAGGTTCTGTTGCTAAACATCTCTTTTTTAGTCAAAGCTGACTTGAGGTTCTGGTTAAGCAACTGTGATTTTGCGAGAGAACTTGGTGATATAGAAGACGAATTGCTACAAGGACTCTTATCAAGCCTTGGCCATGTCAACGAGGTTGCATTTGGGGATAATTAAGTGTTTACAGGTTATATAAAAGAATGTCTTTTTTCTTTTCTTTCCACTAGGGTTTCTCTGTGTGTGTGTGTGTTTCTCGTTAAGGAGAGTGATTGCTAGTTTTAATATCCGTTTTCCTTGATCATAATTTGTTTATATTCATTGCATTGCTTTAATAATGTTCTCTTTCCATTGGTAGGTTTTATCTCGTCTGAAGAAAAGAGGTTTCCAGTTCCCTAAAAGTTCAGATGTTACTTCACGTGGTAGATATTCTCTGCAGCCACAGATTTTTGTATTGATTATTATTTTATTTTTTGTTTTTTGGGTAACCATGGTTTCCAACCTTTTGGCCGACTAATCCATGGGGTTAAGTTTGAACCCACTGCCACACACACTTAAACCGGTAAAGCTTAAGCAAGTTTAGTTTACTATTGACTTGGCTTTTAAAGATGTTCTGGTTTAGTAAGAATGCAATGAATTTTATATGTTAACAGCTAGGTTTTTTGTTTAACCAGTCGTACAGACGGAACAATCTTTTGTTGTAGAAGAGCATGTTATATCTTGAATTAAAACGGTTAAATCAACATGGTTCATAACTTCAGATGCTACATGTAAGGTTACTAAAATTTTCTCTCTTTAGATATTGTGTCATTTGTGTGGCTTTATTGATCAGGAACATAACGCTCACATGTAAACGGATTCTTTGAATCTGTAGCGTAAAGATAAAATCATGCAACGGCTGTGTAATACGGCTAGCAAACATAACATGGTTTTTATGTGTAGTATGTAGCATGCGAATTCTATGACTATTCATTTCTTATGTTGGCTTTAGTGATGCTTTCATCATGTCAGATTTAATGTGTTCTTTTGGTTATCACTTTTGTATTAGATAGTTGACGCTGGGTGTGTTTGTCAAAAGGAGCAGTAGCAGTGAGCTGTGAGCTGTGAGCAGTAGCCACCGCTCACCGCTCACAGCTTCTTAAAGAAGCATTGGAAAAATGAACATTTCTAAAAAATAGCAAAGCTCATCGCTCCTTTGCCAAACGACTACTAAAAATCAAAATGCTCCTTACTCACCGCTCATCGCTCTAAAACGCTCCACACCGCTCCGTGTCAAACATAGCCATTGTATGATATGTGTTTTCACTCTTGTTATCAAATACAGAAAGTTATATATATAATCATTCTAATAATACCTCACTTTAATACTAATGAAGGCAACAGTTATTTATAAATTTTGGGACAAAAAAGTGTAAACGGGTCAACCTAACCCGGCGTGTCCCTTTTATGTGTACCTAAATACTACCAGTTTGAACACGAACTCGTTTGCCCCATTACACAACCCTCCCGACCCATTCGTACTGTTTGGTTTTGAACTGGACTTCGTTCTCGAGAAAACGCTAGTAATTAATTGATGACAATACAGCTCTTGGGTAAAGCATGATAACTGGATTGGGCCATTTAAATATTTGTGATAACATGTGTTCATTTCACTAGCCATCCCTCCTGCTGCTACTTGGGGCCAAATCCGTTCCATCTCTTCTCCGGGTGATAACTGGTTTTGCATTCGGGCTGGGTTCATCCTTGTGCATTTCTGGTGGACCACAAATATCATAAATTAGCGCCAGAAGTTTTTCTTGGACATGACGTGGGAGAGGATTGGCGGAACCAGGAAAAGAGGATGTGGGGGGCGATTTTTTTTTCTTTTTTTCTTTTTTTTTACAACAGCAATAAAATGCGGAAGAAAAAGCTAGGATCGTAATGATAAATCGAGTATTTTTACTTTGAAATGATGGATTTATAAAGCTTTAGAGTGTTGAATGTTAGGTTTTAGTATGTGAGTGGTGGGCAATTTGAGTTTTGGGTGGGGGGCACTTTCGGTTAGCAAGAATGGGGGCACTTGCCCCAATTCTTGCTATTCCTTGGATTCGTTTTCTCAGTCTCTAAATAAAGCTATACATGCAATCAGTGACAACTTTTGAAACTTCTTTTTCTTAACAAAAAAATATATCTTAAGGTTCTAACATTTTTTATATAAAATCGTACGTAAATAAAAAACATCGCAATGTTAGACACATTTTGTTCATAACTTAAAGACCTTTTCAACGATATAAATTTTTTTATAAGGAAATCCTAAGATATTTGATAAATAAAGTTTGTTATATAAATAATCGCAAATAGCTAAAAATAGTGGGTCTCAAAATTCACTTTCATTATTAAAGTATTAACGAGATATAAATTATGTTCTGAATACATGGTAAACTATAATAAAAAGTGACGATGAGCTTATAAAAATTCAAAAGCTAAATGATTACACTATAACTCATATCTACATGTTCAATTATCACTTAAGGGTGTGTTTGGTATGCGACTATCGGAATCAATGAATGACAATGATAACCGTTGTAAATGTTTGGTTAGCAAGTTGGGGAATGAAACTATCAAAGGATACCCATAGACTCATAGTTGGGGGGAGAGACTCCTTTTCTAATTCATTCCTTATTCATGTGGGGCCCACCTTGAATATTAGTTGGATAAGTCCATCCTACTTGTGATTTTCGAATCCCCACAAAACATACCAAACAACATTAATCATACTTTTCTATCAATCTCATACCATCCATTTATCAAATACATAGTGATTGTGATTCCCGCTTGCAAACCAAACGCACCCTAAGTTATTTTACTGGGTCTATGTAGCTCAGCAACGACACTGATGGTAAGTCACAAATTTATTTTCATCACTATCATATATTAAAAACAAATTTTCCTAAAACTAGAAAACTAAATTAAGGTGCAATGGGTGTTGGGGGTTAGGAGCCCAGAGCATGGTGAAGATAATTAATAGCCTAGCTAATTACCAATGAGTGGTTAACGGATATCACTTGGAATCGTGTTATCACTTTCTAAAGTAAACTACTCAACCCTAATGCCTGGGTATCACGAATATCTACTTCGGATAAGACCAAATGTATGTTAATGATTTAGGCACAAATCAATAACCCTTTTACATCCAAGTGTTTATGTTTTCTGTAGTTATTCATGCATATGTGATTTCTTATTTATATGGAAATACTCATAGCTAGTCAAATGAAATTATAAGAATTAATCGGCTCATTAATCGCCTCATAATTATCCCCATTATAGCTAATAATGGTTACACGACCAATTAAACGTGGTCATTAAGCAGTTATAACTGCCACTTGAATAGGTCAAAGCCGTTACAAGTTAATTCCAGTAGCACTAGAATCTAAAAGCCTTGGAATGCTCAGCATATCCAACAAAGATGCATTCAATGCCTCTTTCACCCAAAGTTTTTACTTTTTGATCAGGAAGTTTACAACAGCCCTACAACCCCAAACCCTAAGAAAGTTCAGGTTGGGTTTCCTTTTAGTCCAGAATTTATAAGGGGTAATCTTGTTCCTTTTATTGAAAACTATATTTAATAAATAGCAAGATACTAACATAGCTTCACCCCAGAACCCTTGACTTAATCCTGAATAGGACAACATGGAATTAACCATCTCCTTCAGTACCCTATTTTTCTTTTCAAAAATACTATTTTGTTGAAGAGTATATGGAGCAGTCGTTTCATGGATAATGCCAACAGACTGAAAATAAAGAGTATCCATGTACTCACATCCCCTATCAGTCATTAATCTTCTGATCAGGGACCCAAGTTGCAATTTAACTTCAGTTTTAAACACTTTGAGTTTATCTAATGCTTCATCCTTAGTATGTGACAGATAAACATAACAAAATCTAGAAGCATCATCAATAAATGTCACAAAGTACTTCTTATTCCTCAATGAGGGAGTGGCATGCAAATCATATCATCTCCAAGATCTTTGTTTCACGATTAACACCCGGAAAAGGTTTCTTAGTTATTTTGGTCAACATGCAAGTTTTACACTTTTCAGTGTCAATGTTAAATGCTGGGATTAACCCATCCTTAGACATATCTTACATCCTATTATAGTGTACATGGCCAAGTCTAGCATGCCAGAGGGTAGAGTCACTCAGGTCAAAGGTGGTCATAAAGGCTGAATTATCACAATCATTAACAATATTCAACCTGAACATTTGATTACACAAATATCCAAAACCAATAAATATACCACTTTTAGACAAAACAAATTTATCAGATTCAATAACTTGCTTAAAAACATGATTGTTCAAAACACTACTTGAAACCAAGTTTTTCCTTATATCAGGAACATGAATAACATTAAACAAAGTTACAATCTTTCCAAAACTAAACCTAAGATCTACACAACCATGTCCATGCATTTCCTATGTGAAGAATAGAACCATCATTCAGTGACTCATAAGTCTTGAACCAGCTTCTATCTTTGCACACATGAATAGTTGCTCCAGAGTCAACCCACCACGCAACACCATCATCCTGCACATAGTTAGATTCAGATACATATGTAACATAATAAACCTGAAGAGATTTATTAAATATATTCTGACCTTTCAGAGGAACTGAACCATTTTCTGATCAACTAGTGTCTAATCCATTGGTTTTATCACCAATTTTAACACCTTTGCACTCCCTTTTAATGTGACCAGATTTGTCATATTTTCAACAAGTAGGTGTTGCCTTCTTGTTAGGGTTAGCCCTTGTGTTATCATGATGTTTACGCTTGCCCTTGTTGTCATTGTACCTGGTGGAGTTGTTATGCTCCACCATATTAACAACAGATGCACCAGCAACATTGTTGCTTTTTGGCTTGTCATTATCCTGCGCATGCGTAATTCCTCAATGCGCAGATGACTGCCCAACTCAACAAGAGTTAAATCCTCCTTCTTATGTTTCAAGGTATGCTTGAAATCTTTCCAAGAATGAGGGAGTTTGTCAATGATACAAGAGAATAAAATAACCTCATCTATGTTCATTTTGTGTTGTGTAAACCTTCCAAGTATACCAAGAAGTTCATTGTATTGTTCCATAACTGGTCTTGAATCGGTCATTTTGTAATTTGTTACTTACATGTGATTCGATTTTTACAAATCATATATGATTTTTCTGGGCGGAATTTTTGAAAATAAAAGTTTGTCAAAAATATAGAGAAGTGCATATCTATAGAAAAATAATTTAATTCTCGTTGCGATGGTGTATTTTTTATAGTTTGAATATTTACCATTTGCAAGATATGTTGTTTTTTAAAAAAATATGAAAATGATTTTTTTTATTAATTTTGATAAAAAAAATAAATGGCTATAATTGATTTATTAGATCTATGGCAAATATGAGATCTATATTGATCTCAACTCTTGGATGCAATTGGCACGTCACCCATATGTAGATCAATTGGCTGGTCTCTTCTCATCTTTTAGTTGTGGTTCATGATTTTAGAATTGTCTTTTTGTGTTTTGAGAGTCGATGTATTTGTTTTTTTCTTGGGTCCCGCTTTTTTTAATCTTCTTGATTATGAAAGTTGGGATGCCGTTTATTTTGTTTTGTTTTGTGGTTGTTGTGTTATATTGTTGCCATTAAAAAAAATTAATAATAAGTATTAACTCAAAATAATGTGAATAAAAGTCACAAAATAGTGCAATATTCAAAGACATTGTGTAAAATTAACTAAAAATATTTTGTGGATATGCTTGATGAAATATTGATTATATGTTGTGGATGATGATTAAGATCGGATATGCGTTAACGATGAAAGTTCGAATACGTATGCAGTTATAATTACAACTTTTGATGACATGAGGATGATGATGATTAAGATGCAAATAATACAATTTAGAGATGCAATCTATAATAAATTTGTGATGATGATTCATGGTTGAATCAAGATTGGGAAAATAATAATTGTATATTTATTTAATCTATTAGCATCCATGCTAGAACATATCCTAGAATGACGTTCATGATGCACGAAATATGCATATGTTGGAATAGCAACAACTCAACTAAAATGTATATAACTTTGACCGCACGGCCAACACAAGCCCACCGACACCCGAGACATAACCATGTTTTCGATAAGCTAGCATGACTTCCGTACCAAGTTCCAGAGGCGGAGCTACAGGGGGTCCGGGTGGTCACATGCCCCCTCACCCGAAAAAGTTGTAGCGTAATTTTTTTGAGTTTTTGAAATATTTTTGTAATTTTTGCCCCCTAGAAAAGTATCTGTAGTATCTAAATTGAAAGCCAAAATCAATTTTTAGGCATTTTTCAGAATGTGGAGCTGATATTATTTGTTAGAATGGTGAAGAAAATGGAAGCCATGAAGGGAGTGTTTAATACAGTAGCAAAGTAGTAAACGAAGAAGAAAGAGTACTTGTACAAAAAAGGAGTAAAGCAATTTTTGTTTGTTTTGTAGTGAAATGCAATCACGTGGTACTAGGTTGACAAGTACAATAGGGGTGTCATTTCTATAGATTTTATTTTATATACTACTGTATTAATTTATTTTTTGTGTGTAAATTGTATTTTCTTACTTTTATTGAACATAGACATTAATAAGTACTCATAAAATCACAATGTTACAAAAATATTGTAAAATTTTCAAATATGGTAAAAATCCGCTATAAAGGGTAAAGGTGTTCAATATATCATTTATAGCGGATTTTGACCATTTTTGAAAATTTTACTATATTATTGTAACATTGTGATTATATGAGTACTTATTAACATTTTAAATGAATTTTCACGTTTAATGGTATATATATTTTAAAAAATCCGGTAAATGGGTGAAGGTGTTCAATATACCCTTTACAACGGATTTTTACCGTATTTGAAACTTTTACAATATTCTTGTAACATTGCGATTCTATGAGTAGTTATTAACATTTTTCATGAGCATGTCACGTTTAATGGTATATATTCTAAAAAATCTGGTAAATGGGTAAAGGTGTTCAACCTCCCGAACGAGATATGCTTGAGACCAAAACTTTATGCGATAATCAACATCTCAATGGTATTCGACAAGAATGAATAATCAATCTACTCCAAAAGACAAGTAGTAGAAAACTACAATTCATTTTGCAATATTTAACTTTACCCCAACTAGCAGCCTACACTCAGACCAATACTTTGTTTTGTATATTCATTTGCCTAAGAGTTTATATAGGTGAAAGAAACAAATGAAATTACCATACTTATACATCCTACATTTGTTTAACGATGCATTTATATAACATCCTAAAAGTTTAGTATTACAGCTATATACAGTCTTATCAGGTAAAGAAACTAGGGTACCCAAAGAAACTTGATATCCATATGTTTTATCATTCAATGAGTTAACTAACCTTATTAGCAAAAGCATTTGCGCATGAGGATGTTCAATTCGAGTCCCACATATCCGAGAGCATTGAAGCAAGTATTTCATGTGAGCCACAAACTTTTGGTTTTTCACTTGAAAGTCCACAATATATCTGCTCTAGATAACAATGGTTCACCTGATATATTTTATAACAAACCAATTCAAGAACTGAGTAAATAAGGTTTCATAGAATTGAAACCCGGCTGCACACAGTGGATGGGTTGAGAGGGTCGATTGAGCCCATTGTGGGGGTTGGTGATGTTCAGTCGAGCAACAACAAATACACAAACTAGTTTGTCTTCGCAACACTCCGTTTTCAGCGAAATACCTGTCAAAATGACCGGAACAACCTGAACCAGTAGGAACCAGTTAGAACTAGTTAAGAACCGGATATTACAGGCAAGAACCAGTTAGAACGAGTTAAGAAAAATGCTATTTTGGCCAAGAACCAGTTAGATCCAGCTAAGAACTGCCTATTCCTGTTAGGATTTAGAAAATCCATAGTGAAGTGTCAGTCACCACAACTATTGTCTATCATACGTTAGCTCGTAGACATTACGTTATCTTTTAGTTAGTTAGTTAGTTAGAGTAACATCGTGGAGGACGGACGGGTCTTTACCCACTGTATGCCTGATCCACAGCCCGACAGAGGGCATATCATGTAAAACTATAAATACCCTCTACCTCCCAAGGTAGAGGGTTGGACGTTTCATTTCTTAATCTAACATTCTCTTTGTTTTTCTCTCACTTTCTCTCTCTAGAAAGGATCCCATCTCCCACTTTCTATCTCTAAGTTTCTTGCTAAGATTCGAACCATATAATTGATTGTTTGTGTGTTACAATAACCAATATCCAACAATTGGTATCAAGAGCCATGGTTAGATCATAAAGATTGGTTATTTGTGTGTTTTGTTGGTTCGAATTCTATACCCTAAAAGTGTTAAAGTTTGAATTTTGATAGTACTTTTGTGTTTAGAATCATCATAAGTGCTTAGGTTTTGGTTTGGAAAGCTTAATTCATCTTGGTTATAGGGTTTTGGATTGGAAAAGTTTAGTTATTGAAGACTTTCAAGGAAGCGGTTTGAGTCTCGTACTATTTTCGTGTATGCAGTTTGATGTCATTTGGGTACGATTTGATCTAATCACGGAAGCGATTTGTCAAGTTCTTGGATGTGGTTTGTCTAGATTCGTTATATCGGAAGCGGTTTGACTTAAGCGGTTTACGTAAGCGGTTTGACATAAGCGGTTTGACTTAAGCGGTTTGACTTAAGCGGTTTGACTCAAGCGGTTTGTCTTTAGCAGTTTGACATAAGCGGTTTAACTTAAGCGTTTTGACTCAAGCGGTTTGTCTTCAGCGGTTTATAAGCAGTTTGATAAGAAGCGGTTTTAGTTAAGCGGTTTGATAAGAAGAGGTTTGATAAAAATCAATTTGATTTAAGCTGTTTGTATTACAGCGGTTTGACAGTCCTGCAATTAGACCAATGCGATTTGAGCACTGCCATTTGATCAAAAAAACTGAGTTTTGACTTTTACGGTTTGACTATTTGCGTTTTGACCACTTGCGGCTTGACCAAAGTTGACTTTTTACGTCAAAACTTCAAACGGCCATAACTTTTGAACCGTAACTCCGTTTTCAGCGAAATACCTGTCAAAATGACTGGAACAGTCCGAACCAGCAGGAACCAATTAGAACTAGTTAAGAACCGGATATTCCAGGCAAGAACCAGTAAGAACCAGTTAAGAAAATGCTATTTTGGCCAAGAACCAGTTAGATCCAGCTAAGAACTGCCTATTTCTGTTAGGATTTAGAAAATCCATAGTGAAGTGTCGGTCACCACAACTATTGTCTAGCGTATGTTAGCTCGTAGATATTACGTTATCTATAAGTTAGTTAGTTAGTTAGAGTAACACCGTGGAGGACGGACGGGTCTTTTCCCACTGTATGCCTTATCCACAGCCCGACAGAGGGCGTATTATGTAAAACTATAAATACCCTCTACCTCCTAAGGTAGAGGGTTGGACGTTTCATTTCTTAATCTAACCTTCTCTTTGTTTTTTTTCTCACTTTCTCTCTCTAGAAAGGATCTCATCTCCCACTTTCTCTCTCTAAGTTTCTTACTAAGATTCAAACCATATAATTGATTATTTGTGTGTTACAATAACCAATATCCAACAATTGGTATCAAGAGCCATGGTTAGATCATAAAGATTGGTTATTTGTGTGTTTTGTTGGTTCGAATTCTATACCCTAAAAATGTTAAAGTTTGAATTTTGATAGTACTTTTGTGTTTAGAATCATAATAATTGCTTAGATTTTGGTTTGGAAGGCTTAATTCAACTTGGTTATAGTGTTTTGGATTGAAAACGTTTAGTTTTTGAAGAGTTTCAAGGAAGCAGTTTGAGTCTCGTACTATTTTCGTGTATGTGGTTTGATGTCATTTGGGTGCGATTTGATCTGATCAAGAAAGTGATTTTTCAAGTTCTTAGATGCGGTTTGTCTAGATTCGCTGTGTTTGAAGCGTTTTGACTTAAGCAGTTTACGTAACCAGTTTGCCATAAGCGGTTTAACTTAAGCGGTTTGACTTAAGGGGTTTGACTCAAGAGGTTTGTCTTTAGTGGTTTGACATAAGCGGTTTGACTTAAGCGGTTTGACTCAAGCGGTTTGTCTTCAGCGGTTTGATCTAAGTGGTTTGATAAGAAGCGGTTTGATAAGAAGCGGTTTGATAAAAAGCAGTTTGATTTAAGAAATTTGTATTCCAGCGGTTTGACAATCCTGCGATTTGACCAATGCGATTTGAACACTGCGATTTGATCAAAAAAACTGAGTTTTGACTTTTACGGTTTGAGTATTTGCAATTTGACCACTTGCGGCTTGACCAAAGTTGACTTTTTACGTCAAAACTTCAAACGGCCATAACTTTTGAACCGTAACTCCGTTTTCAGCGAAATACCTGTCTAAATGACCGGAACAGGCTGAACCAGTAGGAACTAGTTAGAACTAGTTAATAACCTGATATTCCATCCAAGAACCAGTTAGAACCAGTTAAGAAAATGCTAGTTTGGCCAAGAACCAGTTAGATCCAGCTAAGAACTGCCTATTCCTGTTAGGATTTAGAAAATCCATAGTGAAGTGTCGGTCACCACAACTATTTTCTAGCATATGTTAGCTCGTAGACATTACGTTATCTATTAGATAGTTAGTTAGTTAGAGTAACACCGTGGAGGATGGACGGGTCTTTACCCACTGTATACCTGATCCACAGCCCGACAGAGGGCGTATTATGAAAAACTATAAATACCCTCTACCTCCCAAGGTAGAGGGTTGAACGTTTCATTTCTTAATCTAACATTCTCTTTGTTTTTCTCTCACTAGAATGGATCACATCTCCCACTTTCTCTCTCTAAGTTTCTTGCTAAGTTTCGAACCATATAATTGATTGTTTTTGTGTTACAATAACCAATATCCAACAATTAGTATCAAGAGCCATGGTTAGATCATAAAGATTGGTTATTTGTGTGTTTTGTTGGTTCGAATTCTATACCCCAAAAGTGTTAAAGTTTGAATTTTAATAGTACTTTTGTGTTTAGAATCATCATAAGTGGTTAGGTTTTGGTTTGGAAGGCTTAATTCATCTTGGTTATAGGGTTTTGGATTGGAAAAGTTTAGTTTTTGAAGAGTTTCAAGGAAGCGGTTTGAGTCTCGTACTATTTTCGTGTATGCGGTTTGATGTCATTTGGGTTTGATTAGATCTGATCAAGGAAGCGATTTGTCAAGTTCTTGGATACGGTTTGTCTAGATTCATTGTATCGGAAGCGGTTTGACTTAAGCGGTTTACGTAAGCAGTTTGACATAAGCGGTTTGACTTAAGCTGTTTGACTCAAGCGGTTTGTCTTTAGCGGTTTGACATAAGCGGTTTGACTTAAGCGGTTTGACTCAAGCGATTTGTCTTCAGCGGTTTGATCTAAGTGGTTTCATAAGAATCGGTTTGAGTTAAGCGGTTTGATAAAAAGCAGTTTGATTTAAGCGGTTTATATTCCAGCGGTTTGACAATCCTGCGATTTGACCAATGCGATTTGAACACTGCGATTTGGTTATTTATGTGTTTTGTTGGTTCGAATTCTATACCCTAAAAGTGTTAAAAGTTTGAATTTTAATAGTACTTTTGTGTTTAGAATCATCATAAGTGCTTAGGCTTTGATTTGGAAGGCTTAATTCATCTTGGTTTTAGTGTTTTGGATTAGAAAAGTTTAGTTTTTGAAAAGTTTCAAGAAAGCGGTTTGAGTCGCGTACTATTTTCTTGTATGCTGTTTGGTGTCATTTGGGTGCAATTTGATCTGATCAAGGAAGCGATTTGTCAAGTTCTTGGATGCGGTTTGTCAAGATTCGGTGTAACGGATGCGGTTTGACGTAAGCGGTTTGACATAAGCGGTTTGACTTAAGCGGTTTGACTCAAGCGGTTTGTCTTTAGCGGTTTGACATAAGCGGTTTGACTTAAGTGGTTTGACTCAAGCGGTTTGTCTTCAGCGGTTTGATCTAAGCGGTTTGATAAGAAGCGGTTTGAGTTAAGCGGTTTGATAAGAAACGGTTTGATAAAAAGCGGTTTGATTTAAGCGGTTTGTATTCCAGCGGTTTGACAATCCTGCGATTTGACCAATGCAATTTGAACATTGCGATTTGATCAAAAAAACTGAGTTTTGACTTTTACGGTTTGACTATTTGCGTTTTAACCACTTGCGGCTTGACCAAAGTTGACTTTTTACATCAAAACTTCAAACGGCCATAACTTTTGAACCGTAACTCCGTTTACAACGAAATACCTATCAAAATGACTGCAACAGCCTGAACCAGTAGAAACCAGTTAGACCTAGTTAAGAACCGGATATTCCAGGCAAGAACCAGTAAGAACCAGTTAATAAAATGCTATTTTGGCCAAGAAACAGTTAGATCCAGCTAAGAACTATCTATTCCTGTTAGGATTTAGAAAATCCATAGTGAAGTGTCGGTCACCACAACTATTGTCTAGCATATGTTAGCTCGTAGATATTACGTTATCTATTAGTTAGTTAGTTAGTTAGAGTAACACCGTGGAGGACGGACGGGTCTTTACCCACTGTATGTCTTATCCACAGCCCAACAGAGAGCGTATTATGTAAAACTATAAATACCCTCTACCTCCTAAGGTATAGGGTTGGACGTTTCATTTCTTAATCTAACCTTCTCTTTGTTTTTTCTCACTTTCTCTCTCTATAAAGGATCGCATCTCCCACTTTCTCTCTCTAAGTTTCTTACTAATATTCGAACCATATAATTGATTGTTTGTGTGTTACAATAACCAATATCCAACAATTGGTATCATGAGCCATGGTTAGATCATAAAGATTGGTTATTTGTGTGTTTTGTTGGTTCGAATTCTATACCCTAAAAGTGTTTAAGTTTGAATTTTGATAGTACTTTTGTGTTTAGAATCATAATAATTGCTTAGGTTTTGGTTTGGAAGGCTTAATTCAACTTGGTTATAGTGTTTTGGATTGGAAAAGTTTAGTTTTTGAAGAGTTTCAAGGAAGCAGTTTATGTCTCGTACTATTTTCGTGTATGTGGTTTGATGTCATTTGGGTGCGATTTGATCCGATCAAGAAAGTGATTTTTCAAGTTCTTAGATGCGGTTTGTCTAGATTCGTTGTGTCGGAAGCGTTTTGACTTAAGCGGTTTCATTTAAGTGGTTTACGTAAGCAGTTTGACATAAGCGGTTTAACTTAAGCGGTTTGACTTAAGCGGTTTGACTCAAGAGGTTTGTCTTTAGTGGTTTGACATAAGCGGTTTGACTTAAGCGGTTTGACTTAAGCGGTTTGACTCAAGCGGTTTGTCTTCAGCGGTTTGATCTAAGTGGTTTGATAAGAAGCGGTTTGATAAGAAGCGGTTTAATAAAAAGCAGTTTGATTTAAGCAGTTTGTATTCCACCGGTTTGACAATCCTACGATTTGACCAATATGATTTGAACACTGCGATTTGATAAAAAAAAACTGAGTTTTGACTTTTACGGTTTGAGTATTTGCGTTTTGACCACTTGCGGCTTGACCAAAGTTGACTTTTTACGTCAAAACTTCAAACGGCCATAACTTTTAAACCGTAACTCCGTTTTCAGCGAAATACCTGTCAATATGACCGGAACAGCCTAAACCAATAGGAACTAGTTAGAACTAGTTAAGAACCGGATATTCCAGCCAAGAACCAGTTAGAACCAGTTAAGAAAATGCTAGTTTGCCCAAGAACCAGTTAGATCCAACTAAGAACTGCCTATTCCTGTTAGGATTTATAAAATCCATAGTGAAGTGTCGGTCACCACAACTATTGTCTAGCATATGTTAGCTCGTAGACATTACGTTATCTATTAGTTAGTTAGTTAGTTAGAGTAACACCGTGGAGGATGGACGGGTCTTTACCCACTGTATGCCTGATCCACAGCCCGACAGACAGCGTATTATGAAAAACTATAAATACCCTCTACCTCCCAAGGTAGAGGGTTGGACGTTTCATTTCTTAATCTAACATTCTTTTTGTTTTTCTCTCACTAGAATGAATCCCATCTTCCACTTTTTCTCTCTAAGTTTCTTGCTATGTTTTGAACCATATAATTGATTGTTTTTGTGTTACAATAACCAATATCCAACAATTGGTATCAAAAGCCATGGTTAGATCATAAAGATTGGTTATTTGTGCGTTTTGTTGGTTCGAATTCTATACCCCAAAAGTGTTAAAGTTTGAATTTTGATAGTACTTTTGTGTTTAGAATCATCATAAGTGGTTAGGTTTTGTTTTGGAAGGCTTAATTCATCTTGGTTATAGTGTTTTGGATTGGAAAAGTTTAGTTTTTGAAGAGTTTCAAGGAAGCAGTTTGAGTCTCGAACTATATTCGTGTATGCGGTTTGATGTCATTTGGGTTCGATTAGATCTGATCAAGGAAGCGATTTGTCTAGTTCTTGGATGCGGTTTGTCTAGATTCATTGTATCGGAAGCGGTTTGACTTAAGCGGTTTACGTAAGCGGTTTGACATAAGCGGTTTGACTTAAGCGGTTTGACTTAAGCGGTTTGACTCAAGCGGTTTGTCTTTAGCGGTTTGACATAAGCGGTTTGACTTAAACGGTTTGACTCAAGCGGTTTGTCTTCAGCGGTTTGATCTAAGCGGTTTGAGTTAAGCGGTTTGATAAAAAGCAGTTTGATTTAAGCGGTTTATATTCCAGCGGTTTGACAATCCTGCGATTTGACCAATGCTAATTGAACACTGCGATTTGGTTATTTGTGTGTTTTGTTGGTTCGAATTCTATACCCTAAAAGTGTTAAAGTTCGAATTTTAATAGTACTTTTGTGTTTAGAATCATCATAAGTGCTTAGGTTTTGGTTTGGAAGGCTTAATTCATCTTAGTTTTAGTGTTTTGGATTGGAAAAGTTTAGTTTTTGAAGAGTTTCAAGGAAGCGGTTTGAGTCTCGTACTATTTTCTTGTATGCGGTTTGATGTCATTTGGGTACGATTTGATCTGATCAAGGAAGCGATTTGTCAAGTTCTTGGATGCGGTTTGTCAAGATTCGTTGTAACGGAAGCGGTTTGACTTAAGCGGTTTGACATAAGCGGTTTGACTTAAGCGGTTTGACTTAAGCGGTTTGACTCAAGCGGTTTGTCTTTAGCGGTTTGACATAAGCGGTTTAACTTAAGCGGTTTGACTCAAGCGGTTTGTCTTCAGCGGTTTGATCTAAGCGGTTTGATAAGAAGCAGTTTGAGTTGAGCGGTTTGATAAGAAGCAGTTTGATAATAAGCGGTTTGATTTAAGCGGTTTGTATTCCTGCGGTTTGACAATCCTCCGATTTGACCAATGCGATTTGAACACTGCGATTTGATCAAAAAAACTGAGTTTTGACTTTTACGGTTTGACTACTTGCGGCTTGACCAAAGTTGACTTTTTACGTCAAAATTTCAAACGGCTGTAACTTTTGAACCGTAACTCCGTTTTCTGTGAAATACCTGTCAAAATGACCGGAACAGCCTGAACCAGTAGGAACTAGTTAAGAACCGGATATTCCAGCCAAGAACCAATTAGAACCAGTTAAGAAAATGCTATTTTGGCCAAGAACCAGTTAGATCCAGCTAAGAACTGCCTATTCCTGTTAGGATTTAGAAAATCCATAGTGAAGTGTCGGTCACCACAACTATTGTCTAGCATATGTTAGCTCGTAGACATTACGTTATCTATTAGTTAGTTAGTGAGTTAGAGTAACACCGTGGATGACGGATGGGTCTTTACCCACTGTATGCCTGATCCACAGCCCGACAGAGGGCGTATTATGTAAAACTATAAATACCCTCTACCTCCCAAGGTAGAGGGTTGGACGTTTCATTTCTTAATCTAACCTTCTCTTTGTTTTTCTCTCTCTAAAAAGGATCCCATCTCCCACTTTCTCTCTCTAAGTTTCTTGCTAAGATTCGAACCATATTAGTGATTGTTTGTGTGTTACAATAACCAATATCCAACAATTGGTATTGCTGGGTTTTAGGTTCCTCGGATCAGGAATTATTCTAAGTATTGGAATCACTGCTAGAGTTGATGATACCACTGCCAGAAGAAGGAATCCATTGATGAAGTTAAACCGCGGCTAGTAGTAAAGTAGAACCACTGCTATTGTATTGTAAACACTGCTAGTTGTGTATAGTCGGTTTAATATTTTGTATTAGATAAATATGGAAAAGATATTTATCTTGTAGGTTACGTATTGTATTATGTAAAGGACTCCTTAGTCTATAAAAGGAGGTCCAAGGTTAGATTAGATATACGTATGTTTTATATCTAAGGTAGATACACTTCAAGGTTGTAAAACCCTAATACTGGTTAGAGTATTCGTTATTAATATAATTGAGGTGTTTAAGAGTTATTGTTATTGTTCTTCTTCTTAAGGTTGAATATTAAATTCGGCGTAATATCTAACAAGTTATTATCAAGTCAGTTTCTATAAGGATCGTTTGCTCAACTGGGATCGTTTGCTCTGATACCACTTGTTGATCTCAGTTGAGCAAACGATCCTTATAGAAACTCACTTGGTAATAACTTGTTAAATATTACGCGGAATTTAATATTCAACCTTAAGAAGAAGATCAATAACAATAACTCTTAAACAACTCAATTATATTAATAACGAATACTCTAACTAGTATTAGGGTTTTACAACCATGAAGTGTATCGACCTTAGATATAAAAAATACGTATATCTAATCTAACATAGGACCTCCTTTTATAGACTAAGGAGTCCTTTACATAATACAATACGTAACCTACAAGATAAATATCTTTTCTATATTTATCTAATACAAAATATTAAACCGACTATACACAACTAGCAGTGTTTACAATACAATAGCAGTGGTTCTACTTTACTACTAGCCGCGGTTTATCTTTAGCAGTGGATTCCTTCTTCTGGCAGTGGTTTCATCAACTCTAGCAGTGGTTCCAATACTTAGAATAATTCCTGATCTGAGGAACCTAAAACCCAACAGGTATCAAGAGCCATGGTAAGATCATAAAGATTGGTTATTTATGTGTTTTGTTGGTTCGAATTCTATACCCTAAAAGTGTTAAAGTTTGAATTTTGATAGTACTTTTGTGTTTAGAATCATCATAAGTGCTTAGGTTTTGGTTTCTTGGTTATAGTGTTTTGGATTGGAAAAGTTTAGTTTTTGAAGAGTTTCAAGGAAGCGGTTTGAGTCTCATACAATTTTCGTGTATGCGGTTTGATGTCATTTGGGTGCGATATGATCTGATCAAGGAAGCGATTTGTCAAGTTCTTGGATGCGGTTTGTCTAGATTCATTGTATCGGAAGCGGTTTGACATAAGCGGTTTACGTAAGTGGTTTAACATAAGCGGTTTGACTTAAGCGGTTTGACTCAAGCGGTTTGTCTTTAGCGGTTTGACATAAGCGGTTTGACTTAAGCGGTTTGACTCAAGCGGTTTGTCTTCAGCGGTTTGATCTAAGCGGTTTGATAAGAAGCGGTTTGAGTTAATCGGTTTGATAAGAAACGGTTTGATAAAAAGCAGTTTGATTTAAGCGGTTTGTATTCCAGCGGTTTGACAATCCTGCGACTTGACCAATGCAATTTGAACACTGCGATTTGATCAAAAAAACTGAGTTTTGACTTTTACGGTTTGAATATTTGCGTTTTGACCACTTGCGGCTTGACCAAAGTTGACGTTTTACGTCAAAACTTCAAACGGCCATAAATTTTGATCCGTAACTCCGTTTTTAGCTAAATACCTGTCAAAATGACTGGAACAGCCTGAACATGTAGGAATCACATAGAAATAGTTAAGAATCGGATATTCCAACTAGAACCAGTAAGAACCAGTTAGAACCAGTTAGAACCAGTTAAGTAAATGCTATTTTGGCCAAGAACCAGTTAGATCCAGCTAGGAACTGCCTATTCCTGTTAGGATTTAGAAAATCCATAGTGAAGTGTCGGTCACCACAATTATCGTCTAGCATATGTTAGCTCGTAGACATTACGTTATCTATTAGTTAGTTAGTTAGTTAGAGTAACACGGTGGAGGACGGACGGGTCATTACCCACTCTATGCCTGATCCACAGTCCGACAGAGGGCGTATTATGTAAAACTATAAATACCCTCTACCTCCCAAGGTAGAGGGTTGGACGTTTCATTTCTTAATCTAACATTCTCTTTGTTTTTCTCTTCCTTTCTCTCTCTAGAAAGGATCCCATCTCCCACTTTCTCTCTCTAAGTTTCTTGCTAAGATTCGAACCATATAATTGATTGTTTGTGTGTTACAATAACCAATTTCCAACAATTGGTATCAAGATCCATGGTTAGATCATAAAGATTGGTTATTTGTGTGTTTTGTTGGTTCGAATTCTATACCCTAAAAGTGTTAAAGTTTGAATTTTTATAGTACTTTTGTGTTTAGAATTATCATAAGTGCTTAGATTTTGGTTTGGAAGGCTTAATTCATCTTGGTTATAGTGTTTTGGATTGGAAAAGTTTATTTTTTGAAGACTTTCAAGGAAGCGGTTTGAGTCTCATACTATTTTCGTGTATGCGGTTTGATGTCATTTGGGTGCGATTTGATCTGATCAAGGAAGTGATTTCTTGGATGCGGTTTGTCTAGATTCGTTGTATCGGAAGCGGTTTGACTTAAGCGGTTTGACTCAAGCGGTTTGTCTTTAGCGGTTTGACGTAAGCGGTTTGACTCAAGCGGTTTGTCTTCAGCGGTTTGATCTAAGCGGTTTGATAAGAAGCGGTTTGAGTTAAGCGGTTTGATAAGAAGCGGCGGTTTGATAAAAAGCAGTTTGATTTAAGCGGTTTGTATTCCAGCGGTTTGACAATCCTGCGATTTGACCAATGCGATTTGAACACTGCGATTTGATCAAAAAAACTGAGTTTTAATTTTGCGGTTTGACTATTTGCGTTTTGACCACTTGCGGCTTGACCAAAGTTGACGTTTTACGTCAAAACTTCAAACGGCCATAACTTTTGAATCGTAACTCCGTTCTCAGCGAAATACCTGTCAAAATGACCGGAGCAGCCTGAACCAGTAGGAACCAGTTAGAACTAGTTAAGAACCGGATATTTCAGCCAAGAACCAGTTAGAACCTGTTAAGAAAATGCTATTTTGGCCAAGAACCAGTTAGATCCAGCTGAGAACTGCCTATTCCTATTAGGATTTAGAAAATCCATAGTGAAGTGTCGCTCACCACAACTATTGTCTAGCATATGTTAGCTCGTAGACATTACGTTATCTATTAGTTAGTTAGTTAGTTAGAGTAACACGGTGGAGGACGGACGGGTCATTACCCACTCTATGCCTGATCCACAGTCCGACAGAGGGCGTATTATGTAAAACTATAAATACCCTCTACCTCCCAAGGTAGAGGGTTGGACGTTTCATTTCTTAATCTAACCTTCTCTTTGTTTTTCTCTCACTTTCTCTCACGAGAAAGGATCCCATCTCCCACTTTCTCTCTCTAAGTTTCTTGCTAAGATTCAAACCATATAATTGATTGTTTGTATGTTACAATAACCAATGTCCAACAATTGGTATCAAGAGCCATGGTTAGATCATAAAGATTGGTTATTTGTGTGTTTTGTTGGTACGAATTCTATACCCTAAAAGTGTTAAATTTTGAATTTTGATAGTACTTTTTTGTTTAGAATCATTATAAGTGCTTAGGTTTTGGTTTGGAAGGCTTAATTCATCTTGGTTATAGTGTTTTGGATTGGAAAAGTTTAATTTTTGAAGAGTTTCAAGGAAGCGATTTGAGTCTCGTACTATTTTCGTGTATACGGTTTGATGTCATTTGGGTGCAATTTGATCTGATCAAGGAAACGATTTGTCAAGTTCTTGGATGCGGTTTGTCTAGATTCGTTGTATCGGAAGTGGTTTGACTTAAGCGCTTTGACTTAAGCGGTTTACGTAAGCGGTTTGACATAAGCGGCTTGACTTAAGCGGTTTGACTCAAGCGGTTTGTCTTTCGCGGTTTGACATAAGCGGTTTGACTTAATTGGTTTGACTCAAGCGGTTTTTGTCTTCAGCGGTTTGATCTAAGCGGTTTTATAAGAAGCGGTTTGAGTTAAGCAGTTTGATAAAAGGCAGTTTAATTTAAGCGGTTTGTATTCCACCGGTTTGACAATCCTGCAATTTGACCAATGCGATTTGAACACTGCGATTTGGTTATTTGTGTGTTTTGTTGGTTCGAATTCTATACCCTAAAAGTGTTAAAGTTTGAATTTTGATAGTACTTTTGTGTTTAGAATCATCATAAGTGCTTAGGTTTTGGTTTGGAAAGCTTAATTCATCTTGGTTATAGTGTTTTAGATTGGAAAAGTTTAGTTTTTTGAAGAGTTTCAAGGAAGCAGTTTGAGTCTCGTACTATTTTCTTGTATGCGGTTTGATGTCATTTGGGTGCGATTCGATCTGATCAAGGAAGCGATTTGTCAAGTTCTTGGATGCGGTTTGTCTAGATTCGTTGTATCCGAAGCGGTTTGACTTAAGAGGTTTCACTTAAGCGGTTTACGTAAGCGGTTTGACATAAGCGGTTTGACTTAAGTGGTTTGACTCAAGCGGTTTGTCTTTAGCGGTTTGACATAAGCGGTTTGACTCAAGCGGTTTGTCTTCAGTGGTTTGATCTAAGCGGTTTGATAAGAAGCGGTTTGATAAGAAGCGGCGGTTTGATAAAAAGCAGTTTGATTTAAGCGGTTAGTATTCCAGCTGTTTGACAATCCTTTGATTTGACCAATCCGATTTGAACACTGCGATTTGATCAAAAAAATTGAGTTTTGACTTTTACAGTTTGACTATTTGCGTTTTGACCACATGCGGCTTGACCAAAGTTGACTTTTTACGTTAAAACTTCAAACGGCCATAACTTTTGAACCGTAACTCCGTTTTCAGCGAAGTACCTGTCAAAATGACCGGAACAACCTGAACCAGGAAGAACCAGTTAGAACTAGTTAAGAACCGGATATTCCAGCCAAGAACCTGTTAGAACCAGTTAAGAAAATGCTATTTTGGCCAAGAACCAGTTAGATCCATCTAAGAACTGCCTATTCCTGTTAGGATTTAGGAAATCCATAGTGAAGTGTCGCTCAACACAACTATTATCTAGCATATGTTAGCTCGTAGACATTATGTTACCTATTAGTTAGTTAGTTAGAGTAACACCATGGAGGATGGACGGGTCTTTACCCACTGTATGCCTGATCCACAGCCCGACAGACGGCGTATTATGTAAAACTATAAATACCCTCTACCTCCCAAGGTAGAGGGTTGGACGTTTCATTTCTTAATCTAACCTTCTATTTGTTTTTCTCTCACTTTCTCTCACTAAAAAGGATCCCATCTCCCACTTTCTCTCTCTATGTTTCTTGCTAAGATTCGAAACATATAATTGATTGTTTGTGTGTTACAATAACCAATGTCCAACAATTGGTATCAAGAGCCATGGTTAAATCATAAAGATTGGTTATTTGTGTGTTTGTGGGTTCGAATTCAATACCCTAAAAATGTTAAAATTTGAATTTTGATAGTACTTTTGTGTTTAGAATCATCATAAGTGCTTAGGTTTTGGTTTGGAAGGCTTAATTCATCTTGGTTATAGTGTTTTGGATTGGAAAAGTTTAGTTTTTGAAGAATTTCAAGGAAGCGGTTTTAGTCTCGTACTATTTTCGTGTATGCGGTTTGATGTCATTTGGGTGCGATTTGATCTGATCAAGGAAGCGATTTGTCAAGTTCTTGGACGCGGTTTGTCTAGATTCGTTGTACCGGAAGCGGTTTGACTTAAGCGATTTTACTCAAGCGGTTTACGTAGGCGATTTGACATAAGCGGTTTGACTTAAGCGGTTTGACTCAAGCGGTTTGTCTTTAGCGGTTTGACATAAGCGGTTTGACTTAAGCGGTTTGACTCAAGCGGTTTGTCTTCAGCGGTTTGATCTAAGCATTTTGATAAGAAGCGGTTTGATAAAAAGCAGTTTAATTTAAGGGGTTTGTATTCCAGCGGTTTGACAATCCTGCAATTTGCCCAATGCGATTTGAACACTGCGATTTGGTTATTTGTGTGTTTTGTTGGTTCGAATTCTATACCCTAAAAGTGTTAAAATTTGAATTTTGATAGTACTTTTGTGTTTAGAATCATCATAAGTGCTTAGGTTTTGGTTTGGAAGGCTTAATTCATCTTGGTTATAGTGTTTTGGATTGGAAAAGTTTAGTTTTTTGAAGAGTTTCAAGGAAGCGGTTTGAGTCTCGTACTATTTTCTTGTATGCGGTTTGATGTCATTTGGGTGCGATTTGATCTGATCAAGGAAGCGATTTGTCAAGTTCTTGGATGCGGTTTGTCTAGATTCGTTGTATCGGAAGCGGTTTGACTTAAGAGGTTTCACTTAAGCGGTTTACGTAAGTGGTTTGACATAAGCGGTTTGACTTAAGCGGTTTGACTCAAGCGGTTTGTCTTTAGCGGTTTGACATAAGCGGTTTGACTTAAGCGGTTTGACTCAAGCGGTTTGTCTTCAGCGGTTTGATAAGAAGCGGTTTGAGTTAAGCGGTTTGATAAGAAGCGGCGGTTCGATAAAAAGCAGTTTGATTTAAGCGGTTTGTATTCCAGCTGTTTGACAATCCTGTGATTTGACCAATCCGATTTGAACACTGCGATTTGATCAAAAAAACTAAGTTTTGACTTTTACAGTTTGACTATTTGCGTTTTGACCACTTGCGGCTTGACCAAAGTTGACTTTTTACGTCAAAACTTCAAACGGCCATAACTTTTGAACCGTAACTCCGTTTCCAGCGAAATACCTGTCAAAATGACCGGAACAACCTGAACCAGTAAGAACCAGTTAGAACTAGTTAAGAACCAGATATTCCAGCCAAGAACCAGTTAGAACCAGTTAAGAAAATGCTATTTTGGCCAAGAACCAGTTAGATCCAGCTAAGAACTGCCTATTCCTGTTAGGATTTAGGAAATCCATAGTGAAGTGTCGCTCACCACAACTATTGTATAGCATATGTTAGCTCGTAGACATTACGTTACCTATTAGTTAGTTAGTTAGTTAGAGTAACACCATGGAGGATGGACGGGTCTTTACCCACTGTATGCCTGATCCACAGCCCGACAGATGGCGTATTATGTAAAACTATAAATACCCTCTACCTCCCAAGGTAGAGGGTTAGATGTTTCGTTTCTTAATCTAACCTTCTATTTTTTTTTCTCTCACTTTCTCTCACTAGAAAGGATCCCATCTCCCACTTTCTCTCTCTAAGTTTCTTGCTAAGATTCGAACCATATAATTGTTTGTTTGTGTGTTACAATAACCAATGTCCAACAATTGGTATCAAGAGCCATGGTTAAATCATAAAGATTGGTTATTTGTGTGTTTGTTGGTTCGAATTCAATACCCTAAAAGTGTTAAAATTTGAATTTTGATAGTACTTTTGTGTTTAGAATCATCATAATTGCTTAGGTTTTGGTTTTGAAGGCTTAATTCATCTTGGTTATAGTGTTTTGGATTGGAAAAGTTTAGTTTTTGAAGAGTTTCAAGGAAGCGGTTTGAGTCTCGTACTATTTTCATGTATGCGGTTTGATGTCATTTGGGTGCGATTTGATCTGATCAAGGAAGCGATTTGTCAAGTTCTTGGATGCGGTTTGTCTAGATTCGTTGTATCGGAAGCGGTTTGACTTAAGCAGTTTGACTCAAGCGGTTTACGTAGGCGATTTGACTTAAGCGGTTTGACTTAAGCGGTTTGTCTTTAGCGGTTTGACATAAGCGGTTTGACTTAAGCGGTTTGACTCAAGTGGTTTGTCTTCAGCGTTTTGATCTAAGCATTTTGATAAGAAGCGGTTTGATAAGAAGCGGTTTGATAAAAGCAGTTTAATTTAAGCGGTTTGTATTCCAGCGGTTTGACAATCCTGCAATTTGCCCAATGCGATTTCAACACTGCGATTTGGTTATTTGTGTGTTTTGTTGGTTCGAATTCTATACCCTAAAAGTGTTAAAGTTTGAATTTTGATAGTACTTTTGTGTTTAGAATCATCATAAGTGCTTAGGTTTTCGTTTGGAAGGCTTAATTCATCTTGGTTATAGTGTTTTGGATTGGAAAAGTTTAGTTTTTTGAAGAGTTTCAAGGAAGCGGTTTGAGTCTCGTACTATTTTCTTGTATGCGGTTTGATGTCATTTGGGTGCGATTTGATCTGATCAAGGAAGCGATTTGTCAAGTTCTTGGATGCGGTTTGTCTAGATTCGTTGTATCGGAAGCGGTTTGACTTAAGAGGTTTCACTTAAGCGGTTTACGTAAGCGGTTTGACATAAGCGGTTTGACTTAAGCGGTTTGACTCAAGCGGTTTGTCTTTAGCGGTTTGACATAAGCGGTTTGACTTAAGCGGTTTGACTCAAGCGGTTTGTCTTCAACGGTGTGATCTAAGCGGTTTGATAAGAAGCGGTTTGAGTTAAGCGGTTTGATAAGAAGCGGCGGTTTGATAAAAAGCAGTTTGATTTAAGCGGTTTGTATTCCAGCTGTTTGACAATCCTGTGATTTGACCAATCCGATTTGAACACTGCGATTTGATGAAAAAAACTGAGTTTTGAATTTTACAGTTTGACTATTTGCGTTTTGACCACTTGCGGCTTGACCAAAGTTGACTTTTTACGTCAAAACTTCAAACGGCCATAA
The DNA here is from genome assembly GCA_019973895.1 of Chrysanthemum seticuspe. Taxonomy (NCBI): domain Eukaryota; kingdom Viridiplantae; phylum Streptophyta; class Magnoliopsida; order Asterales; family Asteraceae; genus Chrysanthemum; species Chrysanthemum seticuspe. The sequence continues at coordinate 359,746,151 of BPTQ01000005.1, read as the reverse complement.
CTTTTGAACCGTAACTCCGTTTTCAGCGAAATACCTGTCAAAATGACTGGAACAACTTGAACCAGTAAGAACCAGTTAGAACTAGTTAAGAACCGGATATTCCAGCCAAGAACCAGTTAGAACCAGTTAAGAAAATGCTATTTTGGCCAAGAACCAGTTAGATCCAGCTAAGAACTGCCTATTCCTGTTAGGATTTAGGAAATCCATAGTGAAGTGTCGCTCACCACAACTATTGTCTAGCATATGTTAGCTCGTAGACATTACGTTACCTATTAGTTAGTTAGTTAGTTAGTTAGAGTAACACCATGGAGGATGGACGGGTCTTGACCCACTGTATGCCTGATCCACAACCCGACAGACGGCGTATTATATAAACTATAAATACCCTCTACCTCCCAAGGTAGAGGGTTGGATGTTTCATTTCTTAATCTAACCTTCTATTTGTTTTTCTCTCACTTTCTCTCACTAGGAAGGATCCCATCTCCCACTTTCTCTCTCTAAGTTTCTTGCTAAGATTCGAACCATATAATTGATTGTTTATGTGTTACAATAACCAATGTCCAACAATTGGTATCAAGAGCCATGGTTAAATCATAAAGATTGGTTATTTGTGTGTTTGTTGGTTCGAATTCAATACCCTAAAAGTGCTAAAATTTGAATTTTGATAGTACTTTTGTGTTTAGAATCATCATAAGTGCTTAGGTTTTGGTTTGGAAGGCTTAATTCATCTTGGTTATAGTGTTTTGGATTGGAAAAGTTTAGTTTTTGAAGAGTTTCAAGGAAGCGGTTTGAGTCTCGTACTATTTTCGTGTATGCGGTTTGATGTCATTTGGGTGCGATTTGATCTGATCAAGGAAGCGATTTGTCAAGTTCTTGTATGCGGTTTGTCTAGATTCGTTGTATCGGAAGCGGCTTGACTTAAGCGGTTTGACTCAAGCGGTTTACGTAGGCGATTTGACATAAGCGGTTTGACTTAAGCGGTTTGACTCAAGCGGTTTGTCTTTAGCGGTTTGACATAAGTGGTTTGACTTAAGCGGTTTGACTCAAGCGGTTTGTCTTCAGCGGTTTGATCTAAGCATTTTGATAAGAAGTGGTTTGATAAGAAGCGGTTTGATAAAAAGCAGTTTAATTTAAGTGGTTTGTATTCCAGCGGTTTGACAATCCTGCAATTTGCCCAATGCGATTTCAACACTGCGATTTGGTTATTTGTGTGTTTTGTTGGTTCGAATTCTATACCCTAAAAGTGTTAAAGTTTGAATTTTGATAATACTTTTGTGTTTAGAATCATCATAAGTGCTTAGGTTTTGGTTTGGAAGGCTTAATTCATCTTGGTTATAGTGTTTTGGATTGGAAAAGTTTAGTTTTTTGAAGAGTTTCAAGGAAGCGGTTTGAGTCTCGTACTATTTTCTTGTATGCGGTTTGATGTCATTTGGGTGCGATTTGATCTGATCAAGGAAGCGATTTGTCAAGTTCTTGGATGCGGTTTGCCTAGATTCGTTGTATCGGAAGCGGTTTGACTTAAGAGGTTTCACTTAAGCGGTTTACGTAAGCGGCTTGACATAAGCGGTTTGACTTAAGCGGTTTGACTCAAGCGGTTTGTCTTTAGCGGTTTGACATAAGCGGTTTGACTTAAGCGGTTTGACTCAAGCGGTTTGTCTTCAGCGGTTTGATCTAAGCGGTTTGATAAGAAGCGGTTTGAGTTAAGCGGTTTGATAAGAAGCGGCGGTTTGATAAAAAGCAGTTTGATTTAAGCTGTTTGTATTCCAGCTGTTTGAAAATCCTGTGATTTGACCAATCCGATTTGAACACTGCGATTTGATCAAAAAAACTGAGTTTTGACTTTTACAGTTTGACTATTTGCGTTTTGACCACTTGCGGCTTGACCAAAGTTGACTTTTTACGTCAAAACTTCAAACGGCCATAACTTTTGAACCGTAACTCCATTTTCAGCGAAATACCTGTCAAAATGACCGGAACAACCTGAACCAGTAAGAACCAGTTAGAACTAGTTAAGAACCAGATATTCCAGCCAAGAACCAGTTAGAACCAGTTAAGAAAATGCTATTTTGGCAAAGAACCAGTTAGATCCAGCTAAGAACTGCCTATTCCTGTTATGATTTAGGAAATCCATAGTGAAGTGTCGCTCACCACAACTATTGTCTAGCATATGTTAGCTCGTAGACATTACGTTACCTATTAGTTAGTTAGTTAGTTAGTTAGAGTAACACCATGGAGGATGGACGGGTCTTTACCCACTGTATGCCTGATCCACAGCCCGACAGACGGCGTATTATGTAAAACTATAAATACCCTCTACCTCCCAAGGTAGAGGGTTGGATGTTTTGTTTCTTAATCTAACCTTCTATTTGTTTTTATCTCACTTTCTCTCACTAGAAAGGATCCCATCTCCCACTTTCTCTCTCTAAGTTTCTTGCTAAGATTCGAACCATATAATTGATTGTTTGTGTGTTACAATAACCAATGTCCAACAATTGGTATCAAGAGCCATGGTTAAATCATAAAGATTGGTTATTTGTGTGTTTGTTGGTTCGAATTCAATACCCTAAAAGTGTTAAAATTTGAATTTTTATAGTACTTTTGTGTTTAGAATCATCATAAGTGCTTAGGTTTTGGTTTGGAAGGCTTAATTCATCTTGGTTATAGTGTTTTGGATTGGAAAAGTTTAGTTTTTGAAGAGTTTCAAGGAAGCGGTTTGAGTCTCGTACTATTTTTGTGTATGCGGTTTGATGTCATTTGGGTGCGATTTGATCTGATCAAGGAAGCGATTTGTCAAGTTCTTGGATGCGGTTTGTCTAGATTCGTTGTATCGGAAGCGGTTTGACTTAAGAGGTTTCACTTAAGCGGTTTACGTAAGCGGCTTGACATAAGCGGTTTAACTTAAGCGGTTTGACTCAAGCTGTTTGTCTTTAGCGGTTTGACATAAGCGGTTTGACTTAAGCGGTTTGACTCAAGCGGTTTGTCTTCAGCGGTTTGATCTAAGCGGTTTGATAAGAAGCGGTTTGAGTTAAGCGGTTTGATAAGAAGCGGCGGTTTGATAAAAAGCAGTTTGATTTAAGCTGTTTGTATTCCAGCTGTTTGACAATCCTGTGATTTGACCAATCCGATTTGAACACTGCGATTTGATCAAAAAAACTGAGTTTTGACTTTTACAGTTTGGCTATTTGCGTTTGGACCACTTGCGGCTTGACCAAAGTTGACTTTTTACGTCAAAACTTCAAACGGCCATAACTTTTGAACCGTAACTCCATTTTCAGCGAAATACCTGTCAAAATGACCGGAACAACCAGAACCAGTAAGAACCAATTAGAACTAGTTAAGAACCAGATATTCCAGCCAAAAACCAGTTAGAACCAGTTAAGAAAATGCTATTTTGGCAAAGAACCAGTTAGATCCAGCTAAGAACTGCCTATTCCTGTTATGATTTAGGAAATCCATAGTGAAGTGTCGCTCACCACAACTATTGTCTAGCATATGTTAGCTCGTAGACATTACGTTACCTATTAGTTAGTTAGTTAGTTAGAGTAACACCATGGAGGATGGACAGGTCTTTACCCACTGTATGCCTGATCCACAGCCCGACAGACGGCGTATTATGTAAAACTATAAATACCCTCTACCTCCCAAGGTAGAGGGTTGGACGTTTCATTTCTTAATCTAACCTTCTATTTGTTTTTCTCTCACTTTCTCTCACTAGAAAGGATCCCATCTCCCACTTTCTCTCTCTAAGTTTCTTGCTAAGATTCGAACCATATAATTGATTGTTTGTGTGTTACAATAACCAATGTCCAACAATTGGTATCAAGAGCCATGGTTAAATCATAAAGATTGGTTATTTGTGTGTTTGTTGGTTCGAATTCAATACCGTAAAAGTGTTAAAATTTGAATTTTGATAGTACTTTTGTGTTTAGAATCATCATAAGTGCTTAGGTTTTGGTTTGGAAGGCTTAATTCATCTTGGTTATAGTGTTTTGGATTGGAAAAGTTTAGTTTTTGAAGAGTTTCAAGGAAGCGGTTTGAGTCTCGTACTATTTTCGTGTATGCGGTTTGATGTCATTTGGGTGCGATTTAATCTGATCAAGGAAGCGATTTGTCAAGTTCTTGGATGCGGTTTGTCTAGATTCGTTGTATCAGAAGCGGTTTGACTTAAGCGGTTTGACTCAAGCGGTTTACGTAGGCGATTTGACATAAGCGGTTTGACTAAAGCGGTTTGACTCAAGTGGTTTGTCTTTAGCGGTTTGACTTAAGCGGTTTGACTCAAGCGGTTTGTCTGCAGCGGTTTGATCTAAGCATTTTGATAAGAAGCGGTTTGATAAGAAGCGGTTTGATAAAAAGCAGTTTAATTTAAGCGGTTTGTATTCCAGCGGTTTGACAATCCTGCAATTTGCCCAATGCGATTTGAACACTGCGATTTGGTTATTTGTGTGTTTTGTTGGTTCGAATTCTATACCCTAAAAGTGTTAAAGTTTGAATTTTGATAGTACTTTTGTGTTTAGAATCATCATAAGTGCTTAGGTTTTGGTTTGGAAGGCTTAATTCATCTTGGTTATAGTGTTTTGGATTGGAAAAGTTTAGTTTTTTGAAGAGTTTCAAGGAAGCGGTTTGAGTCTCGTACTATTTTCTTGTATGCGGTTTGATGTCATTTGGGTGCGATTTGATCTGATCAAGGAAGCGATTTGTCAAGTTCTTGGATGCGGTTTGTCTAGATTCGTTGTATCGGAAGCGGTTTGACTTAAGAGGTTTCACTTAAGCGGTTTACGTAAGCGGTTTGACATAAGCGGTTTGACTTAAGCGGTTTGACTCAAGCGGTTTGTCTTTAGCGGTTTGACATAAGCGGTTTGACTTAAGCGGTTTGACTCAAGCGGTTTGTCTTCAGCGGTTTGATCTAAGCGGTTTGATAAGAAGCGGTTTGAGTTAAGCGGTTTGATAAGAAGCGGCGGTTTGATAAAAAGCAGTTTGATTTAAGCGGTTTGTATTCCAGCTGTTTGACAATCCTGTGATTTGACCAATCCGATTTGAACACTGCGATTTGATCAAAAAAACTGAGTTTTGACTTTTACAGTTTGACTATTTGCGTTTTGACCACTTGCGGCTTGACCAAAGTTGACTTTTTAGGTCAAAACTTCAAACGGCCATAACTTTTGAACCGTAACTCCGTTTTCAGCGAAATACCTGTCAAAATAACCGGAACAACTTGAACCAGTAAGAACCAGTTAGAACTATTTAAGAACCGGATATTCCAGCCAAGAACCAGTTAGAACCAGTTAAGAAAATGCTATTTTGGCCAAGAACCAGTTAGATCCAGCTAAGAACTGCCTATTCCTGTTAGGATTTAGGAAATCCATAGTGAAGTGTCGCTCACCACAACTATTGTCTAGCATATGTTAGCTCGTAGACATTACGTTACCTATTAGTTAGTTAGATTGTTAGAGTAACACCATGGAGGATGGACGGGTCTTTACCCACTGTATGCCTGATCCACAGCCCGACAGACGGCGTATTATGTAAAACTATAAATACCCTCTACCTCCCAAGGTAGAGGGTTGGACGTTTCATTTCTTAATCTAACCTTCTATTTGTTTTTCTCTCACTTTCTCTCACTAGAAAGGATCCCATCTCCCACTTTCTCTCTCTAAGTTTCTTGCTAAGATTCGAACCATATAATTGATTATTTGTGTGTTACAATAACCAATGTCCAACAATTGGTATCAAGAGCCATGGTTAAATCATAAAGATTGGTTATTTGTGTGTTTGTTGGTTCGAATTCAATACCCTAAAAGTGTTAAAATTTGAATTTTGATAGTACTTTTGTGTTTAGAATCATCATAAGTGCTTAGGTTTTAGTTTGGAAGGCTTAATTCATCTTGGTTATAGTGTTTTAGATTGGAAAAGTTTAGTTTTTGAAGAGTTTCAAGGAAGCGGTTTGAGTCTCGTACTATTTTCGTGTATGCGGTTTGATGTCATTTGGGTGCGATTTGATCTGATCCAGGAAGCGATTTGTCAAGTTCTTGGATGCGGTTTGTCTAGATTCGTTGTATCGGAAGCGGTTTGACTTAAGCGGTTTGACTCAAGCGGTTTACGTAGGCGATTTGACGTAAGCGGTTTGACTTAAGCGGTTTGACTCAAGCGGTTTGTCTTTAGCGGTTTGACATAAGCGGTTTGACTTAAGCGGTTTGACTCAAGCGGTTTGTCTTCAGCGGTTTGATCTAAGCATTTTGATAAGAAGCGGTTTGATAAAAAGCAGTTTAATTTAAGCGGTTTGTATTCCAGCGGTTTGACAATCCTGCAATTTGCCCAATGCGATTTGAACACTGCGATTTGGTTATTTGTGTGTTTTGTTGGTTCGAATTCTATACCTTAAAAGTGTTAAAGTTTGAATTTTGATAGTACTTTTGTGTTTAGAATCATCATAAGTGCTTAGGTTTTGGTTTGGAATGCTTAATTCATCTTGGTTATAGTATTTTGGATTGGAAAAGTTTAGTTTTTTGAAGAGTTTCAAGGAAGCGGTTTGAGTCTCGTACTATTTTCTTGTATGCGTTTTGATGTCAATTGGGTGCGATTTGATCTGATCAAGGAAGCGATTTGTCAAGTTCTTGGATGCGGTTTGTCTAGATTCGTTGTATCTGAAGCGGTTTGAAATAAGAGGTTTCACTTAAGCGGTTTACGTAAGCGGTTTGACATAAGCGGGTTGACTTTAGCGGTTTGACTCAAGTGGTTTGTCTTTAGCGGTTTGACATAAGCGGCTTGACTTAAGCGGTTCGACTCAAGCTGTTTGTCTTCAGCGGTTTGATTAAGCGGTTTCTTATCAAAACGCTTAACTCAAACCGCTTCTTATCAAATAGCTTAGATCAAACCGCTTGAGTCAAACAGCTTAAGTCAAACCGCTTATGTCAAACCGCTAAAGACAAACCGCTTGAGTCAAACGGCTTAAGTACTCAAACCGCTTAAGTCAAACTGCTTACTTAAACCGCTTACGTAAACCGCTTAAGTCAAACCGCTTCCGATTACAACGAATCTAGACAAACCGCATCCAAGAACTTGACAAATCGCTTCCTTGATCAGATCAAATCGCACCCAAATGACATCAAACCGCATACACAAAAATAGTACGAGACTCAAACCGCTTCCTTGAAACTCTTCAAAAAACTAAACTTTTCCAATCCAAAACACTATAACCAAGATGAATTAAGCCTTCCAAACCAAAACCTAAGCACTTATGATGATTCTAAACACAAAAGTACTATCAAAATTCAAACTTTAACACTTTTAGGGTATACAATGCGAACCAACAAAACACACAAATAACCAAATCGCAGTGTTCAAATCGCATTGGTCAAATTGCAGGATTGTCAAACCGCTGGAATACAAACCGCTTAAATTAAACTGCTTTTTATCAAACTGCTTCTTATCAAACCGCTTAACTCAAACCGCTTCTTATCAAACCGCTTAGATCAAACCGCTGAAGACAAACCGCTTGAGTCAAACCGCTTATGTCAAACCGCTTATGTCAAACCGCTAAAGACAAACCGCTTGAGTCAAACCGCTTATGTCAAACTGCTTACGTAAACCGCTTGAGTCAAACCGCTTCCGATACAACGAATTTAGACAAACCGCATCCAAGAACTTGACAAATCGCTTCTTTGATCAGATCAAATCGCACCCAAATGACATCAAACCGCATACACGAAAATAGTACGAGACTCAAACCGCTTCCTTGAAACTCTTCAAAAACTAAACTCTTCCAATCCAAAACACTATAACCAAGATGAATTAAGCCTTCCAAACCAAAACCTAAGCAGTTATGATGATTCTAAACATAAAGGTACTATCAAAATTCAAACTTTAACACTTTTAGGGTATAGAATTCGAACCAACAAAACACACAAATAACCAATATTTATGATCTAACCATGGTCTTGATACCAATTGTTGGACATTGGTTATTGTAACACACAAACAATCAATTATATGGTTTGAATCTTAGCAAGAAACTTAGAGAAAGAAAGTGGGGGATGGGATCCTTTCTAGTGAGAGAAAGTGAGAGAATAACAAAGAGAAGGTTTGAATCTTAGCAAGAAACTTATGGTTTGAATCTTAGCAAGAAACTTAGAGAAAGAAAGTGGGGGATGGGATCCTTTCTAGTGAGAGAAAGTGAGAGAATAACAAAGAGAAGGTTAGATTAAGAAATGAAACGTCCAACCCTCTACCTTGGGAGGTAGAGGGTATTTATAGTTTTACATAATACGCCCTCTGTCGGGCTGTGGATCAGGCATACAGTGGGTAAATACCCGTCTATCTTCCACGGTGTTACACTTTTCAGTGTCTATGTCAAATGCTAGGATTAACTCTAACACAGCATTCCCATTAACAGGCATAGTAACATTCGTAGAATTATCACTAGGATTAGCATTAGAACTTTCAAAATTCTTAACTAAATCATTAACAAAACCATTACCTTTATTATTCACCTCATTTGCTTTATTAGTACTCTGCTCCCCACTTCCAACCTTAACGGAAACCTTCTTAGCACTAACCTCACACTTCCTTCATTCACCACATCCTTAATCTCCACTTCCTCCTCAATCTCCTTACATTCATCAGTTTCCTCCCATTCATACTCAATATCCTCCATATCCTTCATAGACTCCCTTAGCTTAGTATTCCCCTTATTTGACCCCTTCTTAAACACACCTCCAATAGGTTTGGATAATGCAACACCATGTTTAACAGACAACTTTGATTCATTACTTGAGTTTCTAGTAGATCTTTTGGGCCTTATCACCTCATCTGATGGCCTAGGTGGCATCAGATTAGGGTTAATGTTAATTGGTTCTTTCATGATAGAGTTAAGGTGGAAATCGAACACGAAATGATGTGGATAGTCTACATAATCAAACTTTTGATTAGCAGAAATGGATTTGTAAGAAGAAACGATGAACAATGGGTTTGTGTTTATTTGTAACGGTAAAATGAAATAAAATGAGGATAGGAGAGCGCTTTGGAAGAATCTAAGGGAGCATAGTAGTATTGCTGGCAGTTTCCCATGGGTTTTACTTGGTGATTACAATATTATTTTGAATTTTAATGAGCATTCTAGTGGTATAGGAGTTAGAACTTTTGGAGTCCAAGATTTCAGGGATTGTGTGGACTTTTTAGATATTGAAGATATCAAAATTACTGGTCTTTTCTACACTTGGATTCAAAAAAGAAGAGATCCCAATGCTGGTGTTCTTAAGAAGTTAGATAGGATTATGGTGTTCTTAAGAAGTTAGCTAAGATTGAATGGGTTAAGGAAGGTGATTTTAATACTTCCTGTTTCCATAATATGGTCAAGAATAGAATTGTTAAAAACAGGATTGAGGTGGTGTATGATGAAAGTGGGTCTGCTTTTCATGGAAAGGAGATGGTTGATAAGTTTGTAACTCATTTTGAAAGTTCTTTTGGTGCCTGTGATATGGTTTTTCCTATTGAAGACCCGGACTCCCTGTTCACTAACAAGCTTGATCCTGAGGTTGTTGTGGGTTTGATTAGTGATGTTACTGATGAAGAAATTAAGATAGCTTTATTTGATATTGAAGATAACAAGGCATCTGGTCCTGATGGCTACACATCAAAGTTTTTTAAAAGTGCGTGGAGTGTGGTAGGGGATGATACTTGTGTTGTTGTGAAGGAGTTCTTTTCAAGTGGCAAGTTGCTTGGTGAGTTTAACGCATCCATTATATCTCTTATTCCTAAAGTCATACCTCCTAAGAAACTTACTGATTACAGGCCTATTAGCTGTTGTAATGTTATTTATAAGACTATCAGTAAAGTCATTACAAATAGAATTAAAAGGGTGTTAAGTGGGCTGGTGGGTGATAACCAAAGCGCTTTTATACCTGGGAGGCAAATCAGTGATAACATTTTATTAACTCAAGAGCTTTTGAGGGGTTATAATTGGACCACTTGGGGGGATCTAGTAGGTGTGCTTTTAAAATTGATATTCAAAAAGCATACGATACGGTAAATTGGCAGTTTCTTGAGTTCATTTTGAAGCAGTTTGGATTTCATCCTGTTATGGTTCACTGGATTATGATATGTTTAACTACTGCATCTTTCTCTATTTGCATAAATGGTGAGTCTCATGGATTCTTCAAGGCTGTTAGGGGATTGAGACAAGGGGATCCCTTCTCCCCTTATCTTTTTACGCTTGTCATGGAAGTGCTGAATCTGATGGTACAAAGGCATGTAAGGTTGGAGAAGAAGTTTAAATATCATTGGGGGTGTAAAGAGCTAAAAATTACAAACTTGTGTTTTGCGGATGATCTGTTAATGCTTTTCCATAGGGATTTGATTTCTGCATCTGTCTTAAGACGGGGTTTGGACGAGTTTTGCTTAAGTTCTGGTCTTCACCCTAGCGTGACTAAAAGTGAAGCTTTCTTTGGGAACGTTACTGAGAATGTAATTGAAGACATCATAATGGTTATGCCTTTTAATGTGGGGGTCCTTCCTATTAGATACTTGGGTGTTCCTATGGTGTCCAAAAGACTTGCTGATAAAGACTGTAAACATCTGATTGAGATGATCAAGAAGCGTATCAGGGACTGGAGGAATAAAGACTTGTCTTTTGCTGGCAGGTTACAACTTATATCTTCTGTTTTATACTCTTTACAGGTTTATTGGTCATCATTATTTATGTTGCCTGATAGTATTTGTAAGCAGTTGGATAAGTTGTTTAAGTGTTTCTTGTGGGCTAAGGGTGATGCTATAAGGGGTATGGCTAGTGTAGCATGGAAGGATGTGTGTAAGCCTAAGAATCAGGGAGGGTTAGGATTAAAATCTGTTAAATTTTGGAACGTAACTCTCATGGCCAAGCATATTTGGAATATAGTCAGTAGGAAGGAGTCAATATGGGTTAGGTGGGTGAATATATATTGGCTTAAAGGTAGGAGTATGTGGGATGTTGAGCTGAATAGAGGATATTCATGGTGTTGGAAGCAGTTGTTAGATTTAAGAGATAAAATTAGTAGGTTTGTTCAGGTAAAGATTGGAAATGGTAAAGAATGTAATGTTTGGTTTGATAAATGGCACCCTAATGGTCCGTTAAGTAATTTAATTAGCCATAGAGTTTTGGAACAAGCTGATTTGAGCCTGAAGACTAAAGTGGTAGATATGATTCAAGACAATGAATGGACTTGGCCTATGGAGTGGGATGATAGGTTTAAAGAGGTCACTTGTGTTCCTGTGCCTAGTTTAGTTCATGATGTTGAGGATAAGACTGTTTGGGTGGATAAATTGGGAAATATTAAAGATTTTTCTATTAAAGAGATGGGGGATGCTATGAGTATTGAGTATCCCAAGGTCATTTGGTATAAACATGTCTGGTTTAATCAATGTATTCCTAGGCATGCTTTCATTTCATGGGTGGCTATTAAGGGTAGATTAAAGACTCTGGATAGAATTTCTAAATGGATTGATGTGCAGAATATGACATGTCATTTATGTAATCAGTGTAATGAGTCTCACAGCCATTTGTTCTTCTCATTTCCTTATGCTAAAAATCTGTGGGAAATGTTGAAACCAATGGCCAGGCTTGGTGATGTGTCTAATGATTGGGCAAGTATTATCTCTTTTATGTCTAATAAACCTGCTACTAATGCTATTTGGAGTATAATTCAGAGATTGGTTTGGGGAGCTTGTGTTTATTATGTGTGGCAGGAAAGGAATTTTAGATGTTTTAAAAGAGAATTCAGAGATGAGGAGAAGCTGTTTAAAATTATTGTGGGGATGGTGAGAATGAAGCTGTTAGGTTTGGATATAAAGATGAATTCAAGTACTGTTGATGCTGCCAGGATTTGGGATCTGCAACTGAACAGGAAAGCTTATTATAGAAGAATGGCGGAGGAGCTTCTAAAGGATAGTAGTTTTAATGGGTAGTGTTAAATCTATGTTTTGGTTTGGGTGGAGGTCTATGGGTACTGGATTATGGGCTTGTAATAGAATCTGGGATCCTTTGATTATGATTTTGGGTGGTACTAATGATGTTATTATGGTCTGGTCTAGTTGGTATTGGTGCAGGATTAGTATTATGCAGGTATGGAGAAATCCTGGATATTATGGTGGCATTGGTTGGTGGGGCTTTTTCCAGTTTTCAAACTCAAGTGGTAGCTGCTTTGTTGTGGATTGTGTGCTTAAGCTTCTTGCTATCTTTGGGTTTGCTGATTGGGGAGGTCTAGGGGATGGTCACTCTTTTTCCTACTCTTAGGTTTTTCCCTAGTGGTTTATCTGGGAGTAGGTTTTTTAAGGAGGAGACATTCACTAGACTGCCACACTGGCACTCCTCTATGTTTGTGGTTTGGGATGCTTATTGTGTTGACAAGTCTGCTTTCTGCTCCCAAAGGATGGAAGTTATTGAATCATGCTTATGGCCTTGATGTTTTGGATATGCCTTTTTTGGCTTTGTTATTTAGAGTTTTCAAGTCTATGTGGGAGGCAGGATATTGTGATGGATTAAGACAGTTAGGCTGGCCCCTTTCTTGTCTTATGGATTTAGAAGTGTACTGTTCTTTCTCATAGGCTTGTTCTCTTTGTTATCTTATTGTGTATTTTGTTTTCTTTGTTTGTTTTACTTGTATGTTGATTTTGTTATTAGTTATGGCCATGGGCATTTAGCCAAAACATGCTAGTTAGAGATGTGTCCTAACAGTTTATTATGTTTTGTGCTTGTTTTGTACTCTTTTCTCTTTTGGGGTTCCTTTTCTTAATAATAATTTACCTTTAAGAAAAAAAATCATCGAAAACGCCCTACAGATGTATAGCTAAAAACGTGTTCAATGACACTTGATGGAGCATTTTACTAGCCTCGAAATTTAACTATATTTTTGTACGATTGTCATTATATAAGTACTTTATAATATCTTAGATGAGGTTTTTACGTTTAAGGGTTGAGTATCACGTACGTTTTTTATATGTAATAGGTCATTACATTTATACAAGTATTTATTCTAAATGGTAAATTTATTAAGAAAGAGCCAAAAAAGGAAACAAGAAACAACTACAAAACAAGCCCAAAGCAAAAAGAGCTTAAAGGATACATCCCTAAAAGCTTACTTTGGCTGAAAATGCACAATGGCCATGGACACACCCATGCTCAATAAACAAAAACAGAAAACAAATCCAATTAAAGACATACAAAACTGAAAATACATAGGAACTTATTACAGACCAAATAACAATGAGACCAGGCTTAAACTGACAAAACCAAAGCATACTCTGAATCATTGAAGGTGCAAAGGGACCAACCAAAGCACCCCAAAACATCACCATACACTAAGGCTTATCAGAAACCTGGAAAACTCAAAAAACATCTATAATAAATCCATAATAACATGCATCCAAGGCCATAAACTTCATCCAAAAGATAGCAACATCAGACTGCACATTAGAAGCCAAAACTGAGATCCAAGGCTTGATATCATCAACCATAACTGATCCATAAGGGGAGTTCCAAGGTGGCAAGTTTATGGGAAAATGTCTCCTTAAAAACCTACCCAAAGTAAAACCCAAAGGGAAAAACCTAAGGGTAGGAAAAGAGTGCATCCTTCCCTTAAACCTCCCCATCATAGTGGTGCCAAAACCAGAAAGCAACTTGTATTCATGACCATCAACTAAGTTGTAACAGGGTAGGAGGATAACAAGGCTTGAACACCGCTTAACCTGCATAACACAGATCTCATAGGAAAAATAACAGCACCAAAGAAGCATCTGATATATAATCCAGAATCTGCAAAAAGACTTAGCTGATAGCAAACTCCACATCAGAAAGTTAGTAGCATCAAAAAGAATGTAAAACCAATAACAGTAGCCTTTGCCCATCCACACATCCCTTTCAGTTGGCCAGCGCAGAGTATTAACAGAACTCATATGATTAAACTCAACCATAGTATTAGGCCCTTCCTCTTTACCATAAATACAATAGATAAGCCAACCATAGAACATGGTTTCTTCTGTAGTGCATAGCCAACAGAACCAAATCCACTCAACCTTCCCATTCTTCTTCTCATACCTCCAAAACAAAAAATACCCATAATGATAACTATACCGACTCCAACTACTTCTAAAATGCACAGGATTCTTCCTGAAATTATGCAGACCAAACTCAACAAAAACGCTATCCGATATCATCAATGTCCATATCATCAATAAGCCCCTCACAGTCCTTCCTACCCAGACCAGGAAGACTCCATATAATAGCAACCTTACTAACCTCATTAGAACTTTTGATATTAAGACTCAACAACTTAATCCTAACCACATTAACAATTTGGTTGAAAACAGCATTAACAGATCTGCTTTTTCCTCCAAACATTCTAAAGTTCCGCTCCTGCCAAATGAAATAAACAGAAGTCCCAAAAACAAGCCTTTGGATGATGCTCCAAATGGAATTGCTAGCCTTCCTAACACAGACTCCAGAAATAACCTCAGACCATATATTACTTATACTATCAAGTCTCGCCATAACTTTCAATTTGTCCCATAAGAAACTAGAGAATTGGCAATCAAAAATACGATGACTGTGAGAATCAGTACCAGTAGAACACAAAGAACAAATGCTGTTGTTCAAAAAAAAAAACAGCGGGAAAGTCTGTCAAGGGTCTTTAACCTGCCTTTAATAGCCATCCAAAGAATGAAAGCATGTCTAGGTGTACATTGCATAAACTAGACATGCTTATGCAAAATAACCTCTGGCACATTCTCTCTAATAATCTCACAAGCCTCTTTAACATTAAAATCAACAATCTCATAGTTTTTGTTATACCAAATAGCCTTATCTTCTAAATCACTTAAAACAGGGACAAGAACATTAATAACCACATCAAACCTACCAAACCAGTCCAAAGGCCAGTCCCACTTACCATTATCAATCCAATCCAGCACTTTATCATTAATATCAAAACCATTAGACACAAGAAAGTTGTGAGAGATCAGTTTGCATAAAGGACCATTAATGTGCCATTTGTCAGACCAAACAAAACAACTCTTCCCATTGCCTATCTTAACACCAATATGACCTCTGATTCTATCCCTAAGCCTCATAATCTGTCTCCAACTCCAACCAGTTGTGTGATGAACATCAATATCCCAAATACATTTACCCCTTAACCTGTATGCATTAATCCACTTAACCCACAATGAGTCCTTCTTACTGACAATGTTCCAAAGATATTTGCACATAAGACTTTCATTCATCAAACTTGTAGTCCTAAGCCCTAACCCACCCTGACTCTTAGGTCTACAAACATCTTTCCAAGAAACACTAGATGTCCCTTTCTTAACATCATTATAACCCCAAAGAAAGTTTTTAAGAATTATGTCTATAGTGGCACAAATATGCTTAGGAATAATGAACATGGAAGCCCAATACACACTAAGAGAGGACAAAACAGCAGCAATCAGTTGAAGCTTACCAGCGTAAGACATACATTTATTCTTCCAATCCAAAATTCTCTTCCTCAAACTCTCAACAAGCACTCTACAATCCAAATTAAGCAACTGTTTGGTAATCATAGGGACACCTAAGTATCTAACAGGAAGCTTACCTTCTCTAAAAGGCAAAGCAAGCGCAATCTTCACTTTCTCATCATCAGGAACATTACAGTAAAAAGCCGTACTTTTCTCAACACTAGGATAGAGGCCAGAGCACATACTAAATTCATCAATGCCTCTCCTAAGGATACAAGCAGAATTATAGTCTCCATGACACAGGAGTAAGAAATCATCGGCAAAACATAGGTGAGTAAGGCTAAGCTTGCTACAGAATTGATGGTACTGAAACTTCTTATCACTTCTGATTTGTCTTTTAATCATAAGGTTCAAGACTTCCATAACAATAGTGAACAAATACGGCGAGATGGGGTCACCTTGTCTCAATCCTCTCCTACTCTTAAAGAAACCATGGATCTCATTATTAACACATAAGGAAAATGAGGCAGTGGTAAGGCAAGTCATAACCCACTTAACCATAGTATCATGAAATCCAAACTTATGTAAAAACACCTCCAAAAACTTCCACTCCACAGTATCATAAGCCTTCTTAATGTCTACTTTAAAGGCACATTTCCTAGTTCCAGAGTTACGGTCATACCCACACATAAGTTCTTGGATGAGTAAAATATTATCACTTATATGCCTACCAGGAATAAAGGCACACTTGTTGCTATCAATAAGACTATCCAGACCCTCCTTAAGCCTATTGGTCAACACTTTACTAATGCACTTATACACAACATTACAGCAGGCTATAGGGCGATAATCAGTTAAAAGGACATGCACACTAATCTTAGGAATAAGAGATATGAGATTAGTATTACACTCACCTAACAGCTTCCCAGAAGTGAAGAATTCTCTAACTACATTGCAAACATCAGAGCCCACCACAGACCATGCCTTTCTTGAAAAACTTTGACGTAAAACCATCAGGACCAGCAGACTTGTCGTCTTTAATATCAAACATAGCCACTCTGATTTCATCATCCGTCACCGTTCTGATCATATTCTCAGTAAGATGGGAATCCAGCCTCTTCACTAAACAAACTATCACAGTCATCAATCGGGATAACATCTTCAGTGGCACCAAGGAATTGCTGGAAGTGATTCACAAACTGAGCAGTGACCTCTTCCCCTTGAAACTCATTTCCATGCTCATCTTTCACAACCTCAATCCTACTTCTGCTAACTCTACCCTTCAGAATCTTATGAAAGTATGCCGAATTCTGGTCTCCTTCTCTAAGCCAATCAATCTTGGCTTTCTGCTTCAACAACCTTTCTTCATCAAGGGCTGCTTCATGATATGCTTTAGAATAAACCATCTCTTCTTCTCTAAGACAAACATTATTAGGGTCCTTATCCAAACTCTCCTGCACTCTGCAAAGCTCTTTCCTCAACATCTTAACTTTTTCAAAAACATTCCCATTCTGTCTATTTAACCTTCTCATATACTTCTTCATGTTCTTCAGTCTCTTGGCTAGAATAAACATAGAAAAACCCTTAACTTCAACACACCAATTATCTTTAACAACAGGTAGAAATTCCTTCTTCTCAGCAAGAAATTTCATGAACCTAAAGGATTTAGGCTTAATCTTATTAACCACAGGAATGACCAATGTAGCAGGGCAGTGATCAGAAGTCAAGTAGGGGAGAAAATTAGCGTAACTCTTCTCATAGACAACAACAAACTCACCATTCCCCATAACCCTATCTAACTTCTTCAAAATACCTTCACCAGGATCATTTATTTTTTGGATCCAAGTGTAAAACATACCATAACTGGAAAGGTCCTTGATATGTGCAAAAATACATATCATTTCCTTATCAAATAAAACCCAAAATAACCAAGAAAGAGCCGTTAATGCTTAATATTTGCGTGTTTCTTGAGTTTTTGTATGTGCAGGTACGGATATGACAAAACAGACAAAAAGAAAGCCAAAATCAAAGAAAACCGAGCACGAGAGAAAGAAGAGTGCAAAAGCCGAGGCTGGGAAAGGAATTTGCAAGTTTGGACAATAAATTCTCAAAATGGCAGTTTTAGTCCCTGAAGATTCAGAACTGACATGTTTGGTCCTTGGTTTATTTGAGAATGACAAGAATGATCCTTCAAAGATATTTTCAGAATTTACAGTTTGGTCCCTGGAATTTCAGTTTGTACATCATTAGTCCCTAAATTGCTATATGGATCAAATTCTAGTCCTAATTCTAACTAAATTATACCTTGGCCCAAGTCTAAATCCTAAAGCCCAATCCTCATCAAAACAACCTGGTCCAATATAAAAAAAAAACCCACAACTATCACAACTCCTAACCCGGTACCCATTTACACCCGTATACCCAATTCCCTAGTCAAACCAACCCAAGACCCGGTCAACTTGAATCAAAATAATATAAACAAAACAAACGCGCCCAAACCCAGCTTTTACTGTTTATCTCTTTTACCTTTACCCCTGATCCTCCCACATTTACCCACACTTAAATAAGCTTCTAGAAGCCCTCTGACAACGTGTCAGAGGGTGTGATGCAGTGGATAGCCAGCGTGGCAGATTGGAGCACTCTCATTGGTTCTAACACATCATTCAAGTAATCAAACGGATGAGAATTGATTTGATGACAAGGGAGTTGATCAATGGCTCAGGATAGAGCTCCTAGATGCTTCCCAAGGCTTCTCCCCTCAGCTATTAATACCCATTCCTTCACATTGTAGAATTCGTCCAATTCTTCATGTCTTAGAGGAATTTTGACATTTTACTTTTCATGTTTTCATTTAAATGTTTAATTAGATTAGTTGTCTGATTTCAATTTGTTAATCTCTTTTTGTACTCTCACCTTCATTAATAAAATTTACATTTGCACTTTCAATTTCTTGTCATTAATTTTAAAGTATTGTTGGTTAATCCTGTTTAAGTTTTAGTACTGTCCTTGTGAGTTTACCTAAGCTTATTGAAGCTTAGGTAAGTATTATAGTTACTTAAATTGCTTAATTTCAAGTTTTTGATAAAAGTCAACGAAGGTCAAACTGAGTCAATTTTGTAAAGTCAACCAAACTTTTGATTCAAATCTGTTTTGAAATGGTTTTTAGGATGAATTCAAATGTTATTTAATCATCACTTTTGTGTTTCAGTCATTTTCCTTTAAGTTCTAGTTTTGAAATTAGTTGAGTAGTTTAAAGGCGTGTTTGGATTTACTTTAAATTTGTTTTTAAAAGGAGTTTGGTAAGTGTGAAATGGAGTAAATCAGTATTGGTTTCAGTTTCAAAGCTTTCTCAGTTAAATTCTCAAAGTTTTCAAGTTGATTTCTGACATAAATTTCTCTTTTCTTTCAAATGAGTCATGTTTAACAATCATTTTCAAGCTCTTAAAGTGACTCATAGTTTGCCTAGATTGGATTTTGGTGTTGTCAATACACCCTAGTTTGCATAATCTCAGTTTGTTTGGCAATTTGAAGTAGCTTGGAGTGGTTAATTTGGTGCTTGAATGTATCCAGTTATCTGTCCTGCACCATCAGTAAGATTCTGTCCCATCATAGCTTGTTCAAATCTACTTAACTACTAGTTCTGTTACTGTTATTGCTTTATTTTTGTTTCAACCAGTAGATTTTAGTTTAAGTTTAGATGTTTTACTTTGATTAGAACTTTAGTAGCTATTTAGAAGCCTATTTGGCCTGCTTAATTCTTCCCTATCTTCCCTTTAGGACTGCTGCATCAGCAGCCATATTATTGATCTTAGTTGCTCTCTGAATTGCTTATTTCTAGCTGTTTAAGAATAGCTTAGGAGTAGTTTAGGTTTACTTTTAGTGATTTAGCTTATTTTAGTTAAAGTAGCCTAACTAATTTGGTGCTTATCTAGTTTTAAGGGCTGTTTGGTTATTGGCTTTTCAACCTTTCAGCTTAAGCTTATTTGGTCTTATCTAGTTGGTTTAAGTTTGTTTAGGTTTATTTTACTCATATTGGTCATTGTCATTGCATCTTAAACTCTCAAAGTCAAAATTATCATTCATCAGCTTTTGATACAGATTCTGTTTGAAACAGTTGATTCCATCTGGCAAATAGGTTAGGATATAGATAATTTAGTTTAATATAGCTTCATTTCATTATAATTCATCAATCTCAGTTCATAGAATTGAATCAAATCTCAGTTTAGTCAAATTGCACAACTGTTTTCAAAAGTCAAAGTTGTCACAAAATCAGTTTTCATCAGATTTTCTAGGCCTTGTATTAGCCTCATTTGAGCTTGTCTTTGCCTGAAATTTGGTACAAATGTTCTCTAGTTGGTGGTATTTAGTTTCCAATTCATAGTTTTTGTTCCAGCTCACTTGATAAGCTGGTGCAGTAGCTTAAAGTAGGGGTCAGGTAGCTGTTTGGATAAAAGTAGCAATTAGCTTAAATCTAGGTAGACTGCTTATTAGGTGTTAGGATTAGCTTGCATTAGTTGATTTATAGTAGTTATAGTATAATTCAGCTTCTGTAACAGTTTGGTGGCTATTTGTGCTTATTAGCTTATTATACATAGCTTATTTGTAATCAGTTTACTCATCAGCTCTTATTTCTCACACATAAGCCCATGTTTTTATATTTTTCATAGCTTTAGAATAATATTTTAGAATTTTCCTGAGTTTTTCATTACTTTTGGTCACTGTTTGGTATTTTTCTCTATTTAAAATAGTTTTTAGTCACTTTTAAATAGCTTCTATTGCAAATAATTAAGAAAAAGTTCCAAAAAATAATTTTTCAATTTTACCAGTTTAAGAAAAATATAAAAAGCATAAAAAATATTTTTCCCTATTTTTCCCCTTTTATTTGGTATTTTTCACAATTTAAAATAGATTTAAATAGTTTTAAATTTGTAGAAAATAGAAAATTAATCAGAAAAATAAAAAAAAATAGTTTTGAAAATTCTCTTAGGTTATTTTAGATTTTATAAAAATAGTTTCATATTTTTCCCCTTAAATTTCATAATTTCTAGTATTTTAAATTAGTTTTAAAAGTTAAAATTTAGTTTTTAATTCTTATAAAATCCAGAAAATTCCTAAAAAATAGTTTTAATTCATTAATAGTTTTCAAATTTCATTTCCAGAGTAAAATTAATTTTAGGTTATTTTTAGGATTTAGATTAGACGTAGTTGCATTTTTATTTGCGTTTCGTTTATTACTTTTTAGTTAATATCGTATTTAGGATTTCCCGTAGTGTAATTTCCATTTTATGCTTCCCTTATCCCGTAGTTTAGAAAACATCATATTATCCCCTTCTCTTATTCAAATCCCGATAATCGCGACGTGAGTTGGAAATTCCATTCAACCCTCGTTCGGAACGATCTCGGTGCTCAAACCTAATACGTTTGAGTTACCCAACATACAACACACTTCTCTATTATTGGTTTCCCCAGCGAATCAATTTTTGGCGCCGCTGCCGGGGAGGGCTTGTAGCGAGTTTTCGTATTCCGTCTCGAATCGCGTGCATTTGAAGATCCTTCCCCGAGTGAAGTTACCGTCATTTTTTTTGTAAATATATATTTTTGAAAAACCCAAAAACATCTAAAAACACCAAAACATTCTTCCTAGAGTGTTTACAAAACCATAAAAAGTAAAAAACCAACAAAAGAAACTGAAACGTCAATTGTTACGTCGGCTCACCTTGAAGGTACAACCTGTACACGGGGTATAAGGAAAGTCTTGACATTAAATTGCAGACTGAAGAACGATCCACTCTTCGTTCCCGCTCCGCTGCGCGTACTTTTGAGAGCTACCGAGCACCGGTTGACGTGAAGGTTACAAAAATATTGTGTTTTCTTAAATATAAAAACCCAAAAAGATTTTCCTTTTCAAAATTTGTTTTAAAATCCCAAAAATATTCTTCTTTACCCTCTGATTTGATAATTCTTTCCTCTTATCCCTCTATATGTTTAATTCTAATGGCGGACACGCGTACGATGTCCGAATTGCTCCAAGTACCCACCAAGGGTTACGAAGATGCTATCGTTGTACCGGAGATTCTTTCCGAAAATTTCGAGATACAAACCGGTTTAATTCAGCTAATTATGTCAAATCCTTTCTATGGTTTCGAGAGGGACGATCCCTATGCTCACATCCGATGGTTTGATAATTTAATTTCAACTATAAAATATAAGGATGTTCCTCATGCCACAATTAAGTTGATGTTATTCTCATTTTCTCTCGAGGGGGCAGCCCGGAATTGGCTCGATAAAGAACCCCCTCGATCGATCACTGCTTGGGAAGATCTCGTTTCAAAATTTCTAAATCGTTTCTTTCCTTATTCTAAGACGATAAAACTTAAGAACGAAATTACGAACTTCCAGCAGCGTTTTGATGAAAGTTTTGGTGAGGCATGGGAAAGATTCAAAGATCTCCTACGAAAATGCCCACATCATGGTTTTTCAGAATTACTCCAGATCGATATATTCTACAATGCTTTAACGCAAACCGATCAAGATTCACTTAATACAGCCGCCGGTGGCAATATCTTGTATCGTACCCCTAGGGATATATTGACAATCATCGAGAACAAATCGAAAGTTCCGACATCAAGAAATAAACCGGTTAAGATGGTTGAGCTTACCGATGATATTCGATGCATGAAGCACAAGTCAGAGTCTGTTGATACCGTTACCAAAAGATGTGATTATTGTGGTGGTCCCCATCCTTTTTACGATTGTCAAGCCACCGATGATGACGTCTATAATGCTACAACAACCCAATATCGCAAGACTTTCGTTTTCGATGATGATGAGTATTCCATTCAAATGAAAGAATATTATGAGAGTTTATCGGCTGAAACCACTCCCATTTCTGAGCCTTTCATTTTCGACTCTTCCCCTTCACTCACACCGGTTGAGAGAAGTGACGTTCTTTTGGAAGAGGTCGATGATTCTATTTCTTTAAACATTGTTGAACCCGTTTACTCTTTCATAATGGGGGATGAGCATCTTAGTACCATTCCGGAAACGGAATCGTCTAATGTTGAGATCCTTATCCCAATCCCAAGAGAGTCCGAGGTTGTTAATGATATTTGTGATGAGCCTTCTCTTGATATTTCAAATGATCATGTTGAGATGTTCTCCGATTCCGATGACGAGTCTTATGGAGACATCGATTTTGTCGATGATTTACCTTCTGAGCCCGTCCATATAGAAGAAGAAAATGATTTTGAGCCGGAAGATGAAGAGATTGAGCTTAATGATATAGAGATCGAGGATGAAGCATTACGAGAAACATTGTCGAATGTTTATCTTCTCATTTCTAAAATTGAAGCCCTTAACGATAATTCAAGTTCGCATCCTATCTCCGTTAAAGATAGCGACTTCTTACCCGAGCTTGATACTTTCCGATTTGATGAAGAGATTAGTGGCAATCTCACTATTGATGATGTTTATCCTCTGATTCTTGAGCGATTCTATTTCGAGGTTGATATGAGCAAAGTGATGAACGAGATTTCCGATAATCCAACGGATGACCCGATCATTGAGGATGCTATTGATGATCCAATACCACCGGGTATTGAGGATGTCGTACATGATCCCGATGGGGATATGGTTGTTCTTGATGGTTTTCTTGACTCTCCTCTCTCTCATGAGTCCACCATCCTTTATCCCGTTGAGCCGACATGTGAAGACAAGATTTTTAAACCTGGGATATTCATTGATGAGCTTCTTGCTAAAATCGTTGTTCGAGAAAAGGATCCTTGATAACGCTACACGCGTCGTTCGGGGTCAAAGGAACTTCCTTTTCTTCGAGCAAGTTTTATAACACCCTAGGCAGTGAACCTAATCGTTGTAGTGTAGTAATTAGGGTAAGCCACGGGTATTGATATCGTTCTCTAGGGGAATAGGAATGCTAGTAGGGAGTTACTACGCTAAGGTTAAGGTTGAGGAAGATTATTTTTTATCTTTTTATATTTTATGAAAATGGAAAGGTACGAATCTCGGGTATTGGATTTGGGGGGTTGGTATTTCTACCGATTACTCTACTATTATCTAATTATCTAAACTAAGGTTGTGGGAGTCTATGTCTGATTAATGTGTGCTCGTATGATAGTTTAAAGATGTGTTTACTTAGTTTGTATTACTCCTTAATTATCTCCTATTGATGGTTGAGTGTCACGTCTTAGTCCTAGTTGCGTTGTGTGTCTAAAGTTGTAGGGTATGCGTTTCTCCCTAACTCTTCGAACTTACCAAAGGGTCTTGTCTACAAACCCACTAGAGATTATAGACTCCTACTCTAAGGCGCTCTTTGGATGGTTTAGACTACAATCACTCAGGTAATTATACTCTAGGGTTCACAAAGATGAATCAAGCATTAAGTGCACAACGAATGATCTATCGCACTACTAGATCATTAATCAACTAAGATAAGAAACAACCAATCAATATTTAATAATTAAGTTTCATACTTCCTAAGCAAACACACAAATAAATTAGCCGGACATGGAGAACATGCAAGCATACACACAAATAATCAAAGACATAATTGAATTAATGAAGTAAAGACTTATCTTGGTGTAAGATAGGGTTTAAAACCCTAAAATACTGTACAAGACACCTTAGGTTCGGTTTTAGGTTTTTACTCCAAAGACTCTCCACACAAAGACTGAAAAATTCGGATTCTATATATAAGATTACAATTGTGACGGCGTCACCTTATGTTTAGTGACGCCGTCGTGTCGCCGCCATTAGGGTTTCGTCTTGGCCACGTTAACTTTGCGACGGCGTCACCTTATGTCCGTGACGCCGTCCTCTTCAGCTTCTGACGTCGTCTGGATTGCATCTAGGCCGTCTGAGTAGCGACGGCCTACTCTTTCACCACTAGACGCCGTCTCTTGAAAATACGAGTTTTGGGTTCTGTCACGTCACAATAATTCTGGGACGGCGTCGCAAATAGCACCTGATGCCGTCGCCTTCTACATTCAGCAACTGTGAGTGTCTCGATTTCGACTTTGGCCATTTTCTTCATATATTCGCGCATTTTCGTCCAAATAAGTGCCATTCCAGCATTTTGCCTTCACGAGACCTAAAAAGTGAAAAGGAACGATATTAAGCAATAACGGATACAAAAGTGATCAAATAAGGACTTAAATGACCCCTCAAAATGGTACCTTTTAAAACCTTATCAAATATCCCTACACTTGTTATTTGCTTGTCCTCAAGCAAATGTGCTTTTAGCCAATTAATTTATAAGTTAGGGGTCATTCAGCATTAATTCAAAACGGTCCACAACACATATAAGCCCCGCAAAAGTCATAACAAGCACGGAAATTACATACTAACACCTCACATGGGGTGTTTGGATACTCACATCTCTCTCAGGTGTATAAATGAAATATAACAATATAGGAAATGGAAGATAAACACTCATTAACCGGTCCTAGTACATAGATTACCATAGGCTTGAGAATAGATCAAACCTCCATCGCTTTGGCGTAAGCACCTAGGAAAGACTATCAAAGAGGTCTTTAAAGGGTTGTAACGTTAGGCTTACGGTAGGGAAATAAGGGTTTGGTGGGATAGGCTATTTAGTGGTGGTAAGTCAAAAATCTTTATGTTAACTGCATATGAAGAATGGCGTTGCTAAGCCAAGACTCGACACTCTAAACTCTAGATAACTGAAATAAATAAACATAAATTTAAAGGATAGATGTAGGATGGTAGCCCGTATGTTTTTTTTTTTTTTTTTTTTTTTTTTCACACTTTTTTTTTTTTTTTTTCCATACACTTTTACTCTACCACCCTCTAAGATAACATCAAAATACTAGGGATTTATAAGCATATCCCTACACTTGAGTTTTTATTACTCTAATACTAATTTGACCCGATTTGAAAAGATCAAAACACTTGGGGTACATTATTACGCAAACAAAGGGAATTTGAATTTAACGTTCCTGATCTGCGCAAAACCTACAAGTTTTCTCACGCAAGCAAGAAACTTAAAACAGCTTCAGCACAGATGCAATGAAGATCTGAGGAGTATGGTGTTTCCCCGGGTCGTTATGTCCCAGCGAGCTATGCAATGATTTATCAAACGTACAGTGATCGAGGAGTTTGAACGGAAAAAGGATTTGGTTATGATTATAACTACGGGAAAAGCCAACAAATTATAACGGCTTAAATGCAAATTAAAGAAAGTTAAAAAGATAAAATCTATTAAATAAACGCTATCACTATAATTAAAATGATGTTTTTGTTTTTATGTTTTTATAAATCTGAAATTAAAATCTACGCGACGTACAAATTAAAAAGTGAAACTAGAGCAATATTAACCCTAAAAATATGAAAATGATATTTTTACAATCCTAATGATAAAAGAAACTTTTTAGAAAAAGAAAACTATTTTTACAACTATTTAATTTATTACTATTAATTAAAAACTAATTTAACTATTTAATAATTATCTAAAATACAAAAAATTAGGAAACAAAGCTAGAAAAATAAAATTATAAAATGAAAAAGTCTAAAATATCAAACTAGAATTTTCAAAACTATTTTTGTATTTTTCTGATTATTTTTCTATTTTTTATGAATGTTAAACTATTAAAAACTAATTAAATTACTAAAAATTACCAAATAAACTATGAAAAATCTGGAAAATTACTTTTTTCACTTTTTATATTTATCTAAACTTAATAAAAATGAAAAATTATTTTTTTGAACCTTTTCTGAATTTTTTATATTAAAAGCTAATTAAAAATGATTAAAAACCACTTTAAATTAGGAAAAATAGCAAAACAACTTGGAAAAATCTGAAATTTTCAGGAAAACTCTAAATTGATACTAGGAATCTGAGAAAAATGGAAAAACAAGCACTTATGTGGAGAAATTAAGAACTGCTATGGAAAGTGCTTATGAATAAGCACTTTGATAAGCTAAAAGCTCACCAAAAGACACCAACTGTTTACAGAAGCCCTAAATTACCAAAAATGACCAAATGCAACTCAAATCAACAAGCATAAGCCACAGAATCACACTGATCACAGAGATTTGATGTTTGTGATTTTCAAGTTAAAACAGATTTGGGTGCTACTTTAAGCACAAGCAGAAGCTTATAAATAAGCTCAAAATGAAAACTAACACTTGGAACTTATAAAAGACCTGGTTGAGAGCAATTTCACCGAAATTCAGATTATGAAAAGCTCTTATGAGCTCTGTGCACTTTGCACAAAAACTGAGTAAAACTCAGTATTCACTGATCTCAGTGGTGCAGGGCATATTTGGCCTAAAAGAGACGCTGATTTGAAGCTTTTAAATAAATCTCAAAATTCTACAAAAAATGCTTATAAGTAACCAGACCAGATGAAGTTTATGAAGCTACAAATTTCACTAAAAATGGCTCAAAGATGAAGCCATGAAAATTCTTTGCATCTGAGCCTAAAACCAGATTTTAGCACTTTGACTTTTGAAGATATAATGAACTTTGACTAAACTGAACTTTAGATCCAATTTTTGATGCTGAGATTACTGTTATATGATAAACCAAAGCTACTGCAAGCAATGTTAGGGATTTCTAAACACAATTCAAGGATTTGCCAATCCTTGATCTCAACAGTTAACAGGTGAGATGGATTAAAGAACAATTTTGACTTTTATGATGTTGCAGACCCAAACTAAGGTACAAATGACTTCAAGAGAACTAAAGAAGCATGAAGCAATAAAAACCAACACTGCATAGGCCTAAAAAGGACAGATGAATCAGCAATCCAAACACCCCTATATAACCTGATTTGTAACTAAAACAGTTCCAATCACAGAACCAACTTATATTTATAATCAAACTAACTTTAATAGACCTAAGCACATCTGATTAAACATGTTTGAGCTTGTTTATTCTACAAATACAGCTTATGCACATAGAACTTAAAGTGACTTACAATTTGTCCAAGCCACAATGGCATGCAAATCAGTGAACCAAGGGCCTCTAACCTAATACAAACCAACCCCTAGCTTCCATTTCAACCCATTCCATGTCTGAATTAACCCAAATCCATGCTGCATCACTTTTGCCTCTCCTTGACTTTTTGTTGACCAGTTTTCAAATTAGATTGAAACTTAAATACAAGCTTATAGAAAGCTAATATGAGCTAACACAAACCTGTTTTACTTTGGAAAGAAGCTAATTGAAGCTTGATAATCATGGTTTGACATTACAAATTTCAACAGTTTAACAGAAAATGATGAAACTGAAATAGAACTTGCATTGATACTTAAAACTGGTTGCAATACACTTAAACACACTGAATTATTACAAAGGAACTTGAAATACAACTTTAAATCTATTTGAAGGCTTAATAAGTAAAAACGACATTCATTGCAAATAAAATAAAAGCTAACTCTTTTCTTCTTGCTTCTCTTGGTCTTTTATACACCCAGGTCTTCATCTCTCCTCTCTCTGGATATTTCCCACTAATAAAATTCACCATTGGATCACTGCAATTGATCTTAGCCGTTTAAAGCAATTTTGGCGCCAATTTTAGTTTAACAGTTGTAGCTTGAGTGGGGTTGGTATGGGGTGCATTTAATGCTAAATTGGCTCTTAGTGTTTGGAGGGGGGATGTAGGTGATGATGGTAGAGGTGGAGTGTGACCAGGGAGTTGCAGGGCTGGGGCAATGATGGAAATGGTTAACACTCGTGAGGGAGAGAGGGAAACAGGTGGGTCAAACAATTTGACCGGGTTTTAATAATAAGGGTGGGTTTGTTTCGGGTTTAAAACCGGGTAATTTGTTTGGGCCAGGGATTGGATTGGGCCAAAGTTGATAAAAGGGGTCCATTTGGCTAAGCTTAAAACACAAGGACCCATTATGCAATTCCAACAAACCAGGGGACCAATTCTGTAATTTTACAAAGGTGTTTCAGGGACTGAAATTGACAAGAGTTGATATTACAAGGACCAAAGTTGCCCTTTTCAATTTTTCCAGGGGCCAATTCTGTCAATTTGCAAACTTGAAGGACCAATTTGTAATTTTCTCAAACTTTTTTACATTTTTCACCAAAGGACTAAATTTGACAAGTTATGATTTAAAAAGGACCTTTGTTGATTTTTCTTTTGAAATTTTGACTCAGGGACTATTTTTGACAATTTTAGAAACTTGGGGGACTAAAACTGCAGTTTTTGCAAATTTAATATGTTTTTCATCTGATTTTGATATTTTTGTATTTAAAACACATAAAACACTGATTTGTGATATTTTGATCATTTTGATGTGTTTCTGAGTGTTTTCAGATGATTTTGCAGTTTATATTGTACAAAAATAATGAGTATTTACACACTCATCAATCCCCCACACTGAGATATTGCTAGTCCCTAGCAATGATTTGAGAAAAACTAATGGATTTGAATCTCTTTACCAAAAGCCATTACTTCTGGAGTAGCCAAATGTTTCAGTTCAAGTAAGAACCATGGTACACCGATAACCATGTGATTTTGAGCAAATCACCAGCTTTCAACGGATTTGATTTTGTCTTTACCAGAAGCCGTACCCTTCTGGACTAGCCAACTCTTAGATAAATTATCAATATTATCTTTGGTGAGTCGATTACCAATTATGGATTTTCCACTGCCTTTACCACAAGCCATAATCTTGCGGGCTAGCCAACTCTTCACTTTTTAGGATATGGTGAGCTGAATACCATACAATTTTGGGCAAATTGCAAGCCATATAAACGGATTTGAGATATCTTTACCAAGAGCCGTTTGCTCCTGGATTAGCCAATCCTTTAGTCTTACAGACAAGGCGGACTGATAACCAAGCTGAGTAAGTGTAGAACACTTACTCCAAAAAAAATTTTGGCCAAAAACGGGGGAATTGGGTAGATAATATATGAAATTCGTGAGAATTCCCCCCCCCCCCACACTTATAAATGAATATTGCCCTCAATATTCAAAGTACCGGCGGTTATGCCGAAACAAAGAACGTAAAAGGGAAATACTACGGCCATTATTTAGAAAGAAGATTTTTTTTTTTTTTTTTTTTTTTTTTTTTTGAAACATGTGGGCAACCCCCCCACACTAGGGTGGTAGAAAGAGGTAAGAAGACAGAAATATGGGTGAGAACCCATATGGCATGCTACTGTTTTTGATTCCCGAGTCGCTAGCTTGACTCGACCCCGAATTCATTTGTTCATGGGGAAAGTAACGTGGAAAACCAATCTCGAACGGACTTTCGTTCACAATGTTAATGAACATATGAACATCAGAAAGTTCCACACCGACGAGATACAACCTCGGTATTGTTAATAGTAGAAACTATAAGGGATGATACCGGGGTCAAAGATGGTGTCCTCATTCCCGAAAAAGAAAAGGGAAAGAGCAACCACACCATCTGTGAAGAATGGAATAAAGACGTACATGAGAATGCATGTCCATTCCTCAGAAGAGAGAAACAAATCACCAGTTTTGACATCTTTAAGCTTAAACTTGAAGCTTAGATGGTGATTGTCAAGAAGATGTCCGGGAGGGAGGGTGGGAAATGGTTCTTCAATCAACAGACTTTCCAGAAAAAGGATGTCTCCCTCCGGATCAAGGTAAGTGTTATCAATTCCCGTAGGAATTGACTCATCACTAAGAAATGCATCGACTTCATTCCAAAAGTTGTCATCTTCCTCATCAGGAGTGAGAGAAGGGATGGAAGAGTCGGGAATAAGACTAGAAGATGATGGATCATTTTTGAGCAATTCATCAATGGGAAGAATGTCTCCCATTGGATCACAAACATCATCATCCAACTCAGATGAAACTGAAGAGAGATTAGTTTCATCCACAGACTTAACAATCTCGATGCGACAAACTGATGCCGGAGGTGGGACAAGTGGTGTGCTCTTAGAGCTAGCAGTTTCCACCACTTCCGATGAAGTCTCCGATTCTAGATCATCGTCATCATCATCAAGAACACTCTTGACTTCCCTGGTACAGCTTTCAAACCATTTGCTTGAACCAGGGGTAATTTTCAAAGCTTTGAGCTCAGCACATTTTTGGTGAACACTCTTAACCCTGAAATTTGAGAGTGTTGCATTGATTCTTTCAGATTTTTGATCAATTGTGGCAACACTCTGTTTGTACAGAGGTTTGGAGTTCTGGTTGATATTTAACGTGAGCTCTTTGTTGTCAACCCGTATGGTCAACTCTTCAGCAAACACATCAATCAGAGCACAACTCGTTCTTAAGAAAGCTCTCCCTAAGATGAGGGGAACTCTAGGATCTGCATCGAAGTCTACTACAACAAAGTCAGCATGAAAGTGAAACTTTCCCACTTTCATCACGACATCCTCGGCTATCCCAAGTGGACGAGTTACGGTACGGTCCGCTAGCTCAAGTGTCATACGAGTGGATGAAAGTTCAGGAAGAGACAGTTTCTTCCATACTGAGAGTGGCATGAGGTTAATGCTAGCGCCAAGATCGGCCAAGGCGGAGCATTGAAACATCCCCAAGAAATCACACGGGATTAAAAACCGGCCAGGGTCTTCAAGCTTTTCGGGAAGCTTATTAAGAATGGCTGCTGAGCATTGCTCATTGAGAGGAGTTTTCGCCATCTCAGACAACTTATCTTTGTTGGTGAGTAAGCCTTTAAGCGTGGATGCAAATTTAGGCATTAGAACGAGAGCATCAACGAAGCTTATATCAAAGTGAAGCTCATTGAAGATTTGGAAAAATTTTTCCATTTGCTCTTTGTTTTTGTCTTTGAGCTTCTCATCATTCATTCTTGATGTATATGGAAGCTGACTAGACTTTTGAGCCGGGATGGAAGTGTTTTCTGGCTCAGGATTTTTCTTCGGAACATCGGGTTCCGGACTTAAAGCTTGGACTACCGAAGGTGGGACGTGTGCGGTACTTCGTGGGCTTGAATAATGCACCTTGTCCGTTGTCTCCTTGGTAACTTGACTAAATGCCACAGGAGGAGGGGGCATTGGAGTCGAAGGTCCATTGTGCGTCTTACCACTACGAGTGGTGACGGCTTTCAACTTGGCATTTGGATTGGGAATAGTATTGCCTGGGAGTCCTCCAGAAGATGGCGAAGCTTTGTTCATATTCATGTTCATGAAACTGCTCATCATATTCTTTAACTCATTTGTCTGCCGAGACATTGTGGTATCAATTTCCCTTTTAAGCTCAACTCTCATGTTATTGATCTGAGTTTGCATTGAACGCATGTTTGACTCAGTCATTTTCATGAAGTCATTTGGCATGGGAGCTTGAGGAGGTGGTTGATAACTTTGATGATTAGGAGCTTGATATGGTTGAGGTTGGTTGAAATTGTTCCGGTTTTGATTGAAATTTTGTCCTCGATTCGGAACAAAGCGATTTTGATTGCCATGGTTTTGCACGGGAGGAAAACCAGGTGGTGTCATACCGCTAGGTGCACGGTAGTGAGGATCAGCTTGTGGTCGGTATTGATTGTGGTTTACCGAAGCTACGGGAGCTTGGTAAAAGGAAGCATCGGTTGCTTGACAATCATAATACGCGTGTGGACCACTACAAGTTTCACACACCTTGTTTACGGCTTTGATTGGTTCCGGCTTATGAATTTCGCTTTTGATTTCCTTTACCTCTTTTATCATACAATGGATGATATCCGTTAGAGCGGCTAACGGAGCGGCTAACTTGGAAGAGTTACCGGATGAAGAAGCAGGAGTGTTCGGAACATTGACTTTGTTGCGAGAAATAGGAACTTTTGATTTTTGCTCGCAAATCTCAATCACATCTTTAGGTTTACGATTCAAGATATTGCCGCCTGCGGCTGCATTCAAGGAATCTTGATCGTTACCGTTCAACCCATTGTAAAAGATATTAACTTGTTGAAGCTCCGTGAATTCATGATGGGGGCATTTCCTGAGGAGATCTTTGAATCTCTCCCATGCCTCTCCAAAGTTTTCATCGAAATTTTGACGAAATCCAGAAATTTCATTTTTAAGATTAGTCGTCTTTGATGGAGGAAAGAAATAGTTGACAAACTTTTGAACAAGATCCTCCCAAGTTTCGATAGATCGAGGGGGTTCTTTTTCCAGCCAAATCCGGGCTGTCCCCTCAAGTGAGAACGGGAAAAGCATCAACTTGATGACTTTTTGAGGTATATCCTTGAAATTGATAGTTGAGGTTAACTTGTTAAACCAACGGATGTGTGCATACGGGTCTTCTCGATCAGACCCGCGGAATTGATTTGTAGACACAAGTTGGATCAAATGTGTCTTCAATTCAAAGTGATCAGAGTTGATTACGGGTAAAACAATGGCATCTCCATAACCCTCGGTGGGTGCCTGGAGCATTTCCGCCATAGTACGTTCGTCTGCCATGGTGTTGCTTGAAATAGTACGAATCTCGGGTTCGACTATTTGGGCAGCACGTCTACGAGAACGTCTTCTTGGAATTTCTGCTAGATCACGCAAAGGACTCAATGATCTAGAAGAACGAGTGCGCATGCACTAGAGATAACTCTAAGGAAACTCAGAGTTAAGGAGAGAAATGGAATTATGACAATCTTTCAGATGAGAATGAGAATTATGAAGACGTTTTATAAAAACTGGGGTGAGAAGAATCTTTCTGGGTTTTCTGGTTCTGAAACGTCGATATCACAACAAAATCAATTAACACAAAATCGAGGCAAAACAACAGTGAACTTAACCAATAATCCAAGATGAATGGCTTCTTTGAAAAAGGTACACCAATCACAAGGACACAAAGGCAAGTTTTAAATCTTTAGTTCGGGAACTTATTATGGTCGCACCCCCAGTTAGGTAGTGCACTGCCTTGGTTTTCGGTGGTAATCTTTTAAGTTGTTATTATTAAAGAAAACGACGAATCTTTTTGTATTTTTATTATTTGATACATATATAGAAACAAAAGAAAAATATTTTTGTGTTTTATATGTTTTTGCTTGTTTTTTGGGTTTTTGGATTTTTTTATCAGAAAATATGGATATATATATAGATGGATATGGATGATATAAACAAATGAGTGAGTATTCAAACAACTAATCTGCTACACGTAAGACAAATAAGCACAGCTCCCCGGCAGCGGCGCCAAAAATTTGATCTGCGCAAAACCGTCAAGTTTTCTCACGCAAGCAAGAAACTTAAAACAGCTTCAGCACAGATGCAATGAAGATCTGAGGAGTATGGTGTTTCCCCGGGTCGTTATGTCCCAGCGAGCTATGCAATGATTTATCAAACGTACAGTGATCGAGGAGTTTGAACGGAAAAAGGATTTGGTTATGATTATAACTACGGGAAAAGCCAACAAATTACAACGGCTTAAATGCAAATTAAAGAAAGTTAAAAAGATAAAATCTATTAAATAAACGCTATCACTATAATTAAAATGATGTTTTTGTTTTTATGTTTTTATAAATCTGAAATTAAAATCTACGCGACGTACAAATTAAAAAGTGAAACTAGAGCAATATTAACCCTAAAAATATGAAAATGATATTTTTACAATCCTAATGATAAAAGAAACTTTTTAGAAAAAGAAAACTATTTTTACAACTATTTAATTTATTACTATTAATTAAAAACTAATTTAACTATTTAATAATTATCTAAAATACAAAAAATTAGGAAACAAAGCTAGAAAAATAAAATTATAAAATGAAAAAGTCTAAAATATCAAACTAGAATTTTCAAAACTATTTTTGTATTTTTCTGATTATTTTTCTATTTTTTATGAATGTTAAACTATTAAAAACTAATTAAATTACTAAAAATTACCAAATAAACTATGAAAAATCTGGAAAATTACTTTTTTCACTTTTTATATTTATCTAAACTTAATAAAAATGAAAAATTATTTTTTTGAACCTTTTCTGAATTTTTTATATTAAAGGCTAATTAAAAATGATTAAAAACCACTTTAAATTAGGAAAAATAGCAAAACAACTTGGAAAAATTTGAAACTTTCAGGAAAACTCTAAATTGATACTAGGAATCTGAGAAAAATGGAAAAACAAGCACTTATGTGGAGAAATTAAGAACTGCTATGGAAAGTGCTTATGAATAAGCACTTTGATAAGCTAAAAGCTCACCAAAAGACACCAACTGTTTACAGAAGCCCTAAATTACCAAAAATGACCAAATGCAACTCAAATCAACAAGCATAAGCCACAGAATCACACTGATCACAGAGATTTGATGTTTGTGATTTTCAAGTTAAAACAGATTTGGGTGCTACTTTAAGCACAAGCAGAAGCTTATAAATAAGCTCAAAATGAAAACTAACACTTGGAACTTATAAAAGACCTGGTTGAGAGCAATTTCACCAAAATTCAGATTATGAAAAGCTCTTATGAGCTCTGTGCACTTTGCACAAAAACTGAGTAAAACTCAGTATTCACTGATCTCAGTGGTGCAGGGCATATTTGGCCTAAAAGAGAAGCTGATTTGAAGCTTTTAAATAAATCACAAAATTCTACAAAAATGCTTATAAGTAACCAGACCAGATGAAGTTTATGAAGCTACAAATTTCACTAAAAATGGCTCAAAGATGAAGCCATGAAAATTCTTTGCATCTGAGCCTAAAACCAGATTTTAGCACTTTGACTTTTGAAGATATAATGAACATGACTAAACTGAACTTTAGATCCAATTTTTGATGCTGAGATTACTGTTATATGATAAACCAAAGCTACTGCAAGCAATGTTAGGGATTTCTAAACACAATTCAAGGATTTGCCAATCCTTGATCTCAACAGTTAACAGGTGAGATGGATTAAAGAACAATTTTGACTTTTATGATGTTGCAGACCCAAACTAAGGTACAAATGACTTCAAGAGAACTAAAGAAGCATGAAGCAATAAAAACCAACACTGCATAGGCCTAAAAAGGACAGATGAATCAGCAATCCAAACACCCCTATATAACCTGATTTGTAACTAAAACAGTTCCAATCACAGAACCAACTTATATTTATAATCAAACTAACTTTAATAGACCTAAACACATCTGATTAAACATGTTTGAGCTTGTTTATTCTACAAATACAGCTTATGCACATAGAACTTAAAGTGACTTACAATTTGTCCAAGCCACAATGGCATGCAAATCAGTGAACCAAGGGCCTCTAACCTAATACAAACCAACCCCTAGCTTCCATTTCAACCCATTCCATGTCTGAATTAACCCAAATCCATGCTACATCACTTTTGCCTCTCCTTGACTTTTTGTTGACCAGTTTTCAAATTAGATTGAAACTTAAATACAAGCTTATAGAAAGCTAATATGAGCTAACACAAACCTGTTTTACTTTGGAAAGAAGCTAATTGAAGCTTGATAATCATGGTTTGACATTACAAATTTCAACAGTTTAACAGAAAATGATGAAACTGAAATAGAACTTGCATTGATACTTAAAACTGGTTGCAATACACTTAAACACACTGAATTATTACAAAGGAACTTGAAATACAACTTTAAATCTATTTGAAGGCTTAATAAGTAAAAACGACATTCATTGCAAAAAAAATAAAAGCTAACTCTTTTCTTCTTGCTTATCTTGGTCTTTTATACACCCAGGTCTTCATCTCTCCTCTCTCTGGATATTTCCCACTAATAAAATTCACCATTGGATCACTGCAATTGATCTTAGCCGTTTAAAGCAATTTTGGCGCCAATTTTAGTTTAACAGTTGTAGCTTGAGTGGGGTTGGTATGGGGTGCATTTAATGCTAACTTGGCTCTTAGTGTTTGGAGGGGGGATGTAGGTGATGATGGTAGAGGTGGAGTGTGACCAGGGAGTTGCAGGGCTGGGGCAATGATGGAAATGGTTAACACCCGTGAGGGAGAGAGGGAAACAGGTGGGTCAAACAATTTGACCGGGTTTTAATAATAAGGGTGGGTTTGTTTCGGGTTTAAAACCGGGTAATTTGTTTGGGCCAGGGATTGGATTGGGCCAAAGTTGATAAAAGGGGTCCATTTGGCTAAGCTTAAAACACAAGGACCCATTATGCAATTCCAACAAACCAGGGGACCAATTCTGTAATTTTACAAAGGTGTTTCAGGGACTGAAATTGACAAGAGTTGATATTACAAGGACCAAAGTTGCCCTTTTCAATTTTTCCAGGGGCCAATTCTGTCAATTTGCAAACTTGAAAGACCAATTTGTAATTTTCTCAAACTTTTTTACATTTTTCACCAAAGGACTAAATTTGACAAGTTATGATTTAAAAAGGACCTTTGATGATTTTTCTTTTGAAATTTTGACTCAGGGACTATTTTTGACAATTTTAGAAACTTGGGGGAGTAAAACTGCAGTTTTTGCAAATTTAATATGTTTTTCATCTGATTTTGATATTTTTGTATTTAAAACACATAAAACACTGATTTGTGATATTTTGATCATTTTGATATGTTTCTGAGTGTTTTCAGATGATTTTGCAGTTTATATTGTACAAAAATGATGAGTATTTACACACTCATCAGTTCCCTTCCCGTCATTTCATAAACTTTTACTTTTCCCATGAATCCCAATCATCCCAAAACTGTATACAAAGGATATGACTCGACTTAGCAACTCATGCAAGCAACCAGATAATTGAACTAAGGGTTTAGGGTGATAACAAATATTTGCACTAAAAGTGAGTGCATAAGGGGTAGGCTAAGGCGATTTGGGTGTATATTTGGGGGTGGGGTGTAAACAATGCTCTTCATTGATATTCCGGAAAAACCGAAATATCACGAGAACCGCGAAAATGATAGGCTCTGAGGGGTTAACTAGGGGTATCGTGTACTAAAAATGAGTACAACGCAAAGGGTGTGGGGGAATTACTCAACCGATGTGGAAGAAGTAATTATATTACGGGTATTAAACAAGGGTTATCCTAATGCCTCTTATCATTTAGTTATTCCTAACTACACAAGTGTAGCCTCACTTGCGATCTCGGAATGCATCACAAAACAAGTTCTAGAATCTAATATACTACCGGTTCACACTCTAAGCATTAAAGATGAATGCTTTTATTCCTACTAATCTAAGGGCGATCCTCACATTTTGGGTGGAATTTGGGTGGTAAGGGTTTTTGTGGTAGTCATGCAACTTCCTATCCGTGAGACGCTTTTGTTAAGACTAATGGCCCACTCCTATATGTCATGAAAAATTTTAAATTTGGTGCCAAAATTACCCTAACCGACATTTTCCCATGGTTTATTACACAAATGCAATTAGACAAAGCAAATAGTCAAGGATAAGCATAGTTTCAAAGTTCCCGTTTTATTTTCCCTCCCTACACTTAAACTGAACATTGTCCCCAATGTTCCCCGAAAGTATCAAAGATATGATAAAAGAAGGTAATTAAAAACGAAAGAAACTAATACTCCCCTGATTAGCTCGGTAGGATCCGTGTAAAGTGGTGGTTAAATTCTTTTCAAGAAGAATTATTGCGTGAAAAGCTCCTTCCAATCTTATGTAACTTCTTCTTGACAAACTAAACCTGCACACTTGAAGAAAACAAACGAAACCTTCGCGTAAAATCGGCGGTAATAATATATATAAGATTCGATTTAAACTAGGATACAATGCTTGTGGGATGGATGTTTACAGAATTTCTAAGAAAATTAAGACCTGGAAAATTCCAAAAATTTATAAATAGCTCAGAAAACGAGAAAAAGTAATCTGATGTTTTTACTCCTTCCTGACGCCGTCAGGTTGCAATCCTGACGCCGTCAGGTTATCCTGACAAAAACTGGTCTGCGATTTTCTGGAAAAAATTCTGGAAAATTTACATCTTTAGAATCTGGAAAAATTTCTGCAAAACATTCATTATGACTCGATACAAGCATTTGACTCGAACAAACAAACATAAATATCTTTTAATTAATTGTTATTCTCATGTTTATGTTTCTTTTGAAAACGTGTGTAATCCTCCCTACACTTATCCCTTATGTAAAATACCTTTATATGCAATTAAGACGAAGTTAAAAACAAAATAAAGCATTTTTACAAATTTAAACATGAGGATAAACAATTAATAAAAGATATATGACACTAACAAGCAAACAATTAAACATGGGTTGCCTCCCACGAAGCGCTTTTCTTTATTTAAGAGTCTTGTAGCTAGACTCATAGTCGTGCTCCTACGTTTCCTCACCACCGTCCTCTTGAC
Source organism: Chrysanthemum seticuspe (assembly GCA_019973895.1). NCBI lineage: Eukaryota > Viridiplantae > Streptophyta > Magnoliopsida > Asterales > Asteraceae > Chrysanthemum > Chrysanthemum seticuspe. The sequence goes on along the minus strand of BPTQ01000005.1, from coordinate 359,707,523 downwards.
GGCCTCTAATGGGGGATTCCATGTTGTAGAAGTGCCCTAAAATGAGCTTCTCTAAGAGTTCATCCTCTCCCCATTCGGTCCTGTATTCCGGTCCTAGGCTCAAGCAATCCTTGTAGAATCCGAAAATCTTAGCCATAACATAATCAACACCTTTCTCCTTATCCTCATCATTCCTATAATAGACCGATAGTTTAAGTTCCTTTTCATCATTAGAGAGTGATGAAAACTTCTCAATCTTAAACGGCATTTGGTAAGCTATGTCATCGGTCTTATTCTTGAATCGCACTACTCCTAATGAGGGGTCATAGGTCATTCCGGTGCTTTCTATGAAAGGTTTTTCTAGAATAACATGGGACAAGCTAGGGTCTATGGCTGTGCTAATATCATCCACAATTATGAAATCCGTAGGAAACGTGAAACTACCTACATAAACGAGCAATCCCTTAACTCTACCAAGAAAATTGCAACTAACATTAGGATCATTGGGGTCTTGCCTAGTTGGAATAGGCTTCTTCAATATCCAATTGTAGTAGGTGCTAGTCATTATGTTGATTGGGGACTTGCGATCAATGTAAGCTTTTGCCACAAAAAGGTGTCCTATGACACATGGTATGTTAAGATTCCAAGGGTTCCCAAACTTAATTCGAGGACTTTTCCTAACATACATGTGACGGAGGTCACGCACTAAGTGAGGGTGGCGAGATAGTTCTTCTTCCGTAGGAAATTTGTTGAAATAGTCAATGTCTACTTCATCTACTTCCTCGGGTATTTCCTCATCCACAAGTGTATAGTCCTCTTCGTCATTTGTTTCATCAGGTTCTAAGGCGATGGTATTGACGAATTGGACATACTTTAGCTTGCTTGGATCCTTAATCTCTATGCCTGAAGGCTCGGGAGTTGAGGTAGCACTAACCTTCTTATCACTAGCTATGGCTTTCAAAAGGTTGTCTATTTTCCTATCCATCTCGGCTTGTTGATTATTAAAGCGGTCCGAGAGCTTAGCCATTTGGGTTTCTTGGGATGCAACTAAGTTTTGCAACATTCCTTCGATGTTTTGTTGGTTAGGACCGTTAGGTGGGGGCCATGAGAAATCATTAGAAGTGAATTCTTTGGTTTGTCCCCAATAAAAGTCGGGCTTGTTTTTCCATGCTTCACGGGTTTCATTGAAATTCCTAGGTCCGGGTGTTGTAGGGAATCTTCCTCCCGCTCCATTAATACGCGAGGATGCGTAGTCAACAGAAGCGTGTTCGGGGGATCGGGTGCTAGTGCGCGTGTTATGAGGATCACAAAACGGCTCGCACGAGGAAGAAGCTTTGTTCACATGGTGTGAAGATTTAGGATTTTCGTAGGAACTCATGAGGAATTTAACTTGATCTTCAAGTTCGATCATCCTACGGTCGGGAGGAGGCAAGGAGATTGCCTTGACGGTTTTGGGCAGCTCACGGGGGTCATCCCAACTTTCGTTGTCATAGAGGGCGAGGTCCTCTATTATATCCCATGATTCTTCTGCAGTGAAATCACTAAGTTTTCCACCGGCCGCTTGGTCAATGGATCGCTTAGTGGGAAAGTTGACATGATCATAAAAGATTTGGACTTGAAGCCAAAGATCAATGCCGTGATGAGGGACTTTATGAAGTAAGTCCTTGAATCGGGTCCATGCTTCGTAGAGAGATTTACCTTGACGTTGTTGGAACATCAAGATGTCATTCCTAAGCTTAGTGGTTCTCCCCGGTGGGAAAAATTGGGCAAGGAAGCGAGAGGTAAGATCATCCCAACTTGATATGGAGCCGGCGGGAAGTCGCTCAAGCCAATTACTAGCTTGGTCCCGTAGAGAGAATTGGAAGAGACGCAGGCGCGTGGTCTCCCGAGTAGTAGCATCAAGGTCGATGGAATCGACGATTTTGAGGAAATCCCTCAGATGCTGATTTGGATCTTCGGAACGAAGTCCATGGAATGCACATCCGTTTTGCACCAACCGGATGGTGTCGGATCGCAGGGCCGTAGTTTGGGCTTGGTCGGGAAGCTCAATGGTGTTCCTATAGCCTAGGTGGCTTGGACTCGAGTATTCACCAAGAGTACGGGCTCTTGGCGGGTCATTTGGTGGTGGGTTGATGAAGGGTAGTGGGTTATCACCTTCCATGATGAAAAGTGATGGAATTACTAACAAAGGTCACGAAGAAGGGGGATAGACTAAGAGAAATCTAAAAATGAGAAAAAAAGTTTACTTGATAGGAATCAAGCAAAGAAACCTAAACGAGGTGGACTACTAACTAGCTATTCTATTCCCCGGCAGCGGCGCCAAAAACTTGATAACGCTACACGCGTCGTTCGGGGTCAAAGGAACTTCCTTTTCTTCGAGCAAGTTTTATAACACCCTAGGCAGTGAACCTAATCGTTGTAGTGTAGTAATTAGGGTAAGCCACGGGTATTGATATCGTTCTCTAGGGGAATAGGAATGCTAGTAGGGAGTTACTACGCTAAGGTTAAGGTTGAGGAAGATTATTTTTTATCTTTTTATATTTTATGAAAATGGAAAGGTACGAATCTCGGGTATTGGATTTGGGGGGTTGGTATTTCTACCGATTACTCTACTATTATCTAATTATCTAAACTAAGGTTGTGGGAGTCTATGTCTAATTAATGTGTGCTCGTATGATAGTTTAAAGATGTGTTTACTTAGTTTGTATTACTCCTTAATTATCTCCTATTGATGGTTGAGTGTCACGTCTTAGTCCTAGTTGCGTTGTGTGTCTAAAGTTGTAGGGTATGCGTTTCTCCCTAACTCTTCGAACTTACCAAAGGGTCTTGTCTACAAACCCACTAGAGATTATAGACTCCTACTCTAAGGCGCTCTTCGGATGGTTTAGACTACAATCACTCAGGTAATTATACTCTAGGGTTCACAAAGATGAATCAAGCATTAAGTGCACAACGAATGATCTATCGCACTACTAGATCATTAATCAACTAAGATAAGAAACAACCAATCAATATTTAATAATTAAGTTTCATACTTCCTAAGCAAACACACAAATAAATTAGCCGGACATGGAGAACATGCAAGCATACACACAAATAATCAAAGACATAATTGAATTAATGAAGTAAAGACTTATCTTGGTGTAAGATAGGGTTTAAAACCCTAAAATACTGTACAAGACACCTTAGGTTCGGTTTTAGGTTTTTACTCCAAAGACTCTCCACACAAAGACTGAAAAATTCGGATTCTATATATAAGATTACAATTGCGACGGCGTCACCTTATGTTTAGTGACGCCGTCGTGTCGCCGCCATTAGGGTTTCGTCTTGGCCACGTTAACTTTGCGACGGCGTCACCTTATGTCCGTGACGCCGTCCTCTTCAGCTTCTGACGTCGTCTGGATTGCATCTAGGCCGTCTGAGTAGCGACGGCCTACTCTTTCACCACTAGACGCCGTCTCTTGAAAATACGAGTTTTGGGTTCTGTCCCGTCACAATAATTCTGGGACGGCGTCGCAAATAGCACCTGACGCCGTCGCCTTTTACATTCAGCAACTGTGAGTGTCTCGATTTCGACTTTGGCCATTTTCTTCATATATTCGCGCCTTTTCGTCCAAATAAGTGCCATTCCAGCATTTTGCCTTCACGAGACCTAAAAAGTAAAAAGGAACGATATTAAGCAATAACGGATACAAAAGTGATCAAATAAGGACTTAAATGACCCCTCAAAATGGTACCTTTTAAAACCTTATCAATCCTCTCTTGGATGCCTTCATTGTTAAGCTTTCACCTCCTTACTATGAGCTCCCGTCTTGCTTGGAGTATTCATTTTGTGATCCGTCATTCCTTCGTCCACCTGCAAAACCACCGGATGATGGATCATTCTTTCATATACCTTATGTGAGTTTGGGAGGTGATATCCCATTTGTGCTTGAGCCGACACTTTCTTTCCCTCCCAACCCACCCAGTCTCATTCTTTCAGGAATGAGGACACCGTTTTTGACCCTGGTATCTCTACCACTTTCTTCCCCAAGGACAAATAAATTCGGGGACGAGTCAGGATAGCGACTCGGTGACCAAAAACAGTAGCGCTTCGTGGGAGGCACCCCATGCTTATCTCTATCTTCTTTCTATTTTCTAATAAGTGACGTGAAGGGGTTAGCCTCTTCGATTTCTCGTGTTTGGTTGTTTGTGATGTTGTGTTTAGGATGTTCCCGATATGAAGACTCTCGTGCTCGAAGTTTGTTATTTTCTCCACTCGAGTCTCATGATCGTTGCTGATGGAAATCCGATATCCTAATCTTATCGACTAACGTTTATCTTTGAGCATACTTAATAAACGGCTTTTAGATTTTCGTGATACCCTTGCTTTAAACATTGAGGACAATGTTTCGTTCTAGTCTGGGGTAGGGTAATCTTCGATTTGATTTGACCGCACTTGCATATTTTTGTTGTGTTTCTCTCGTAACCCCGTTTTTCCTTAGAAAATAAAAAATTGTGCAAAATGAGAAAAATTTAAAATTTTTTGTAAGCTTTTGCTAGTCTTTTTGATGGAAAAGTTTGCTAGTCTCTTAGACAAGAAGCTATAAAATGCGAATTCTAGCTCACAAGGCCAAGATTTTGCAAGTTTCCCTGAGTGACTTTAAATATGCATAACTTTATTTCATTAGACGAAGCATTCGCTAAGATTAATATATGTTTTGACACCTTGTTGACTTTCCGCTGGTGAGAGTAGGAATGGAATTCTGACTTGACCGGGCGTGTTGAGCCCTAGCTTGTTCCCTTAACCATAGATAATCTAAAAATTATCGGCTAAGCATCCGCGGATCTCATTATTTGGGATTTTAAATTTGCGGAGATCGAGAAATGATAGAGTTACTTATGAGTTTAGATGCTAAACGTGGATTAGTTGGTTCTCTTTAGAGCCCATCGAAGGTACTTATGGCTTTTTGTTCCCACAAAATTGTTTCACCCCATATTTGTCTAATGAATAATTAGAGATGTTGAGTTTTTGGCGATAGTTAGTTCTTTATCTTTTTAAAAGAATCTTTGTTTTAAAAATTGGGTACACATCAAGGATCCGTAATAAATAAGCAATCAGTGATAAGTAAAAAGTAATAAGTAAAGTTATGAGCTGCGGTGTCGAGATCGGACCCTTGGATCTTTAGCCGGGATTGAGTGAGGTCTTAGCGTAGCCAGCCGGGATCCTCATTTCATGAAGCCTATAGTCTTGGAATTACCCCGTGAAGCTCCATAGTTCATAGCTCATATAAGTAAAAGTTCTTGCAAAAAAAAAAAAAAAAAAAAAAAAAAAAAAAAAAAAAAAAATGATGTATGAAAAATGAAAAAAAATCAAAAGTATAAGTGAATAAAAATTCCTTGATGTGGACCTCATTTTTGAGACAATGGTTCTCGAGGGAAGATGGATAACTAATTAGCGACTTAGCTTTATATCTTTATCGGAATAAAAATTATTGAAACGAGAAATTTGAAGAAATTAATTTCTCACAAAAATAAAAAAAAATTAGAGGAAAATAGGAAAATGGGAGCAAAAGGTAATTACACAAGTAACTTCCATGGGTAGTGTTAGCATCTAGAGTCATATTTAACAATGATTTCGATTTTACACTTAGTTTGGGAACTTGTGAAAAATCAGGGACGATGTACTCTATCCGTATGGTCACTTCACGCTGTGTTGTGTTTCCTACTCCGTGATCCTAAAATGTCGTTTGAAAAATGTTGGAGTTATTGATCGACATGAATGTTCAACAAACCGTCACTCATAATTGGAATGTGCTTAATCGTAATATCTACATATGAAATAAAAGGTAAACGGGGCGTTTTTAGAATTAAGGTTCTCTTAATCTCTTTTGAGGAATCTTTGCTACTTCTTCATAGGTTTAGTAGAAAGAGATTGAAATCCTTGGTTTTAGAAGCGTGAGTTGATTGCATTGCGTGAGGACACGACAATGGTCTCGTCTGGGGTATTTTGATATGTGCAAAAACACATATCATTTCCTTATCAAATAAAATCCAAAATAACCAAGAAAGAGCCGTTAATGCTTAATATTTGCGTGTTTCTTGAGTTTTTGTATGTGCATGTACGGATATGACAAAACAGACAAAAAGAAAGCCAAAATCAAAGAAAACCGAGCACGAGAGAAAGAAGAGTGCAAAAGCCGAGGCTGGGAAAGGAATTTGCAAGTTTGGACAATAAATTCTCAAAATGGCAGTTTTAGTCCCTGAAGATTCAGAACTGACATGTTTGGTCCTTGGTTTATTTGAGAATGACAAGAATGATCCTTCAAAGATATTTTTAGAATTTACAGTTTGGTCCCTGGAATTTCAGTTTGTACATCATTAGTCCCTAAATTGCTATATGGATCAAATTCTAGTCCTAATTCTAACTAAATTATACCTTGGCCCAAGTCTAAATCCTAAAGCCCAATCCTCATCAAAACAACCCGGTCCAATATACAAAAAAACCCACAACTATCACAACTCCTAACCCGGTACCCATTTACACCCGTATACCCAATTCCCTAGTCAAACCAACCCAAGACCCGGTCAACTTGAATCAAAATAATATAAACAAAACAAACGCGCCCAAACCCAGCTTTTACTGTTTATCTCTTTTACCTTTACCCCTGATCCTCCCACATTTACCCACACTTAAATAAGCTTCTAGAAGCCCTCTGACAACGTGTCAGAGGGTGTGATGCAGTGGATAGCCAGCGTGGCAGATTGGAGCACTCTCATTGGTTCTAACACATCATTCAAGTAATCAAACGGATGAGAATTGATTTGATGACAAGGGAGTTGATCAATGGCTCAGGATAGAGCTCCTAGATGCTTCCCAAGGCTTCTCCCCTCAGCTATTAATACCCATTCCTTCACATTGTAGAATTCGTCCAATTCTTCATGTCTTAGAGGAATTTTGACATTTTACTTTTTATGTTTTCATTTAAATGTTTAATTAGATAAGTTGTCTGATTTCATTTTGTTAATCTCTTTTTGTACTCTCACCTTCATTAATAAAATTTACATTTGCACTTTCAATTTCTTGTCATTAATTTTAAAGTATTGTTGGTTAATCCTGTTTAAGTTTTAGTACTGTCCTTGTGAGTTTACCTAAGCTTATTGAAGCTTAGGTAAGTATTATAGTTACTTAAATTGCTTAATTTCAAGTTTTTGATAAAAGTCAACGAAGGTCAAACTGAGTCAATTTTGTAAAGTCAACCAAACTTTTGATTCAAATCTGTTTTGAAATGGTTTTTAGGATGAATTCAAATGTTATTTAATCATCACTTTTGTGTTTCAGTCATTTTCCTTTAAGTTCTAGTTTTGAAATTAGTTGAGTAGTTTAAAGGCGTGTTTGGATTTACTTTAAATCTGTTTTTAAAAGGAGTTTGGTAAGTGTGAAATGGAGTAAATCAGTATTGGTTTCAGTTTCAAAGCTTTCTCAGTTAAATTCTCAAAGTTTTCAAGTTGATTTCTGACATAAATTTCTCTTTTCTTTCAAATGAGTCATGTTTAACAATCATTTTCAAGCTCTTAAAGTGACTCATAGTTTGCCTAGATTGGATTTTGGTGTTGTCAATACACCCTAGTTTGCATAATCTCAGTTTGTTTGGCAATTTGAAGTAGCTTGGAGTGGTTAATTTGGTGCTTGAATGTATCCAGTTATCTGTCCTGCACCATCAGTAAGATTCTGTCCCATCATAGCTTGTTCAAATCTACTTAACTACTAGTTCTGTTACTGTTATTGCTTTATTTTTGTTTCAACCAGTAGATTTTAGTTTAAGTTTAGATGTTTTACTTTGATTAGAACTTTAGTAGCTATTTAGAAGCCTATTTGGCCTGCTTAATTCTTCCCTATCTTCCCTTTAGGACTGCTGCATCAGCAGCCATATTATTGATCTTAGTTGCTCTCTGAATTGCTTATTTCTAGCTGTTTAAGAATAGCTTAGGAGTAGTTTAGGTTTACTTTTAGTGATTTAGCTTATTTTAGTTAAAGTAGCCTAACTAATTTGGTGCTTATCTAGTTTTAAGGGCTGTTTGGTTATTGGCTTTTCAACCTTTCAGCTTAAGCTTATTTGGTCTTATCTAGTTGGTTTAAGTTTGTTTAGGTTTATTTTACTCATATTGGTCATTGTCATTGCATCTTAAACTCTCAAAGTCAAAATTATCATTCATCAGCTTTTGATACAGATTCTGTTTGAAACAGTTGATTCCATCTGGCAAATAGGTTAGGATATAGATAATTTAGTTTAATATAGCTTCATTTCATTATAATTCATCAATCTCAGTTCATAGAATTGAATCAAATCTCAGTTTAGTCAAATTGCACAACTGTTTTCAAAAGTCAAAGTTGTCACAAAATCAGTTTTCATCAGATTTTCTAGGCCTTGTATTAGCTTCATTTGAGCTTGTCTTTGCCTGAAATTTGGTACAAATGTTCTCTAGTTGGTGGTATTTAGTTTCCAATTCATAGTTTTTGTTCCAGCTCACTTGATAAGCTGGTGCAGTAGCTTAAAGTAGGGGTCAGGTAGCTGTTTGGATAAAAGTAGCAATTAGCTTAAATCTAGGTAGACTGCCTATTAGGTGTTAGGATTAGCTTGCATTAGTTGATTTATAGTAGTTATAGTATAATTCAGCTTCTGTAACAGTTTGGTGGCTATTTGTGCTTATTAGCTTATTATACATAGCTTATTTGTAATCAGTTTACTCATCAGCTCTTATTTCTCACACATAAGCCCATGTTTTTATATTTTTCATAGCTTTAGAATAATATTTTAGAATTTTCCTGAGTTTTTCATTACTTTTGGTCACTGTTTGGTATTTTTCTCTATTTAAAATAGTTTTTAGTCACTTTTAAATAGCTTTTATTGCAAATAATTAAGAAAAAGTTCCAAAAAATAATTTTTCAATTTTCCCAGTTTAAGAAAAATATAAAAAGCATAAAAAATATTTTTCCCTATTTTTCCCCTTTTATTTGGTATTTTTCACAATTTAAATTAGATTTAAATAGTTTTAAATTTGTAGAAAATAGAAAATTAATCAGAAAAATAAAAAAATAGTTTTGAAAATTCTCTTAGGTTATTTTAGATTTTATAAAAATAGTTTCATATTTTTCCCCTTAAATTTCATAATTTCTAGTATTTTAAATTAGTTTTAAAAGTTAGAATTTAGTTTTTAATTCTTATAAAATCCAGAAAATTCCTAAAAAATAGTTTTAATTCATTAATAGTTTTCAAATTGCATTTCTAGAGTAAAAGTAATTTTAGGTTATTTTTAGGATTTAGATTAGACGTAGTTGCATTTTTATTTGCGTTTCGTTTATTACTTTTTAGTTAATATCGTATTTAGGATTTCCCGTAGTGTAATTTCCATTTTATGCTTCCCTTATCCCGTAGTTTAGAAAACATCATATTATCCCCTTCTCTTATTCAAATCCCGATAATCGCGACGTGAGTTGGAAATTCCATTCAACCCTCGTTCGGAACGATCTCGGTGCTCAAACCTAATACGTTTGAGTTACCCAACATACTACACACTTCTCTATTATTGGTTTCCCCAGCGAATCAGTCCTCAACATCCAATTCTTGAACACACTCTTTAAATTCAGTAATACCTCTATCTCCATCAACAAACACATTAGAGCTATCATCATAGTTCAAAGCCACATTAAAATCCCTAAGGAGAACCCAAGGAGAGTTACCTACCAGCTTCTTATGCTCACACAGATTCTTCCATAACCCTCTTCTACCCATCACAATATTCTCAACATATACATAAGATATAAAAACCTTCCTACTATCATGAATAAAAGTAGCTTCAAAGTGCATAACCTGATCAATTTGGGAAACCAGGCTAGCACTAATAGCAAGAGGGTCCCATCCAACCACAATTGTACAACCCTTATTACTATCACTAGAGTTTGAAACCCAATTCCATCCTCCAAACAGGCTATTACAAACAGAATTCACAAACTTCTTCCTCAACTGAGTCTCCAAAACAGCACACATACACAAATTCTCTCTTCTAATCAAAGCCTTTATCTCATCTTACTTAAGGGTAGAATTCATCCCCTTAACATTCCAAGCAGCTAATTTGACTAACATTTAAAATTAGAGGGATGAGATGCAATACCTCCTTGCATATCAGCAATAGAATCATCATGAACATTAGAACATCTTGATGCGCCAAAAAATGAGCACTCCCACCCATTTCTTCAAGCACTTCCTCATTCATATCCCCATCCGTAACCTTTAGAGAATCCAAAACTTTCTCATAGAGATTAAAACCAAATCTAGATTTATAAAGATCAAGCATCTTAACAGTCTAATTTTCTAACTCATAAAGAGAGAACACTTGGTCTGTTTCAATAAAAAGCTCAACCTCATTCATCTGCCTTTTAACCTCTAAATCTTTAATCCATTCAATTCATCCCTATAAACCTCATCATATGCCTTAGTAAAAGCATGATTCTTAGTTAGACCCTTCTCTTCCATTAAACCCTTACACATTCTTTCTGCCTTCTCTTTAGATCCTTTCACTAGCCATTTATTACTATAATTTATTTGTTTTTGAAGCTCAACCACTTTCTGTCTTAACCTTTCTGCATTAGCATTAGGAGTTGGGACAACATACTTCCTTTTGTAATATTGTTTAAGATCTTCAGACCATCCATCAATCTCCTCCTTACCTATAGACAAACCCTTAGAACATACATCATCAATTCTCCTCCTTTTAGCTTCCCAATCAAGTTTTTTCTCAATTTCAGCTTCATCAGCTAAAGAAGAGAACTTATTGTTCTTTAGACCATCTTTATTACCACTGCCATTACCTTCCTCACCATCCACATCCATTTTACCTTTACCTTTGTCACTTTGACCACTACCATCAGGCTGATTATCATTAGGAACTTTAAAATTCTTGGTTGGAGCAAACTGCTTATTCTTATTTCTAGTATACCTCTGATCTCCATTTCCCCTACCATACACATTACCTCTACCCCTTCCACCAAAACCACCTCTACTAGAACTAGCACCATAAAAATTCCTCTGCACATTAGTACCCATATTATCACCTTCCTTCCTAGTGGCTTCCTTCCTACCCACATTATGCCATTCACCATCATTCTTCCCCTCATTCTTGCCCTCATTCAAACCAACACCAGTTTTCTATTTCTCATTATCATTTCTTATCCTTTTCTCAGCTTCAGTTACAATCCTGTTAGGACAACCAACATAATTGTGGCCAAAAACTTTGCAATGACCACAAATAGGAGGTCTCCAAACATACTCCACCCTAAGCTTCATAGACCTTCCTAAACTTTTATAATTAACTTCAACCTGATCCACTAGACCCTTAGCAACATCAATCTCCACCAAGACTCTAGCAAAACTAGCCCTACCAGAAGCCTTCTCACACATAGAAGTAGTGATTTTGTCCATGATGATTGGGTTACCAATTCCACTAGCAATCCTGCTAATACCCTCCACATTCCAAGCCTCTAATGGTACATTCATAATCTTAACCCATACAGGAACCTTGGTTGGCTCTGGCTTACTCATACACATTCCCGCTTCCCACTTTTGAACAAACAACGGCTTACCATCAACAAGCCAAGGCCCATTCTCTAACACAAACTGCATACCCTCATCATATTTGAACTTAAGAAAATAAAAACCACGCTCATTCATAATGATTTCATCAAAAAAGTAAGGCCTCCACATTCTCCTTAGATGACCCATAATCTCCCTGTAACTCATCTTTAATCCCACAAAATACCCAACCAAAGTCATACCCCAATTCCTACTACCCTCTAGAATAACAGGATCCATTTCCACAACTTCATCACCCTTATCATTAACACTCACAGGAAAAAGCTTCAATCTGTTACTACCACTGAAACTCCTACCCTGGACAGCATTCAAAAATGATGAAGGAAGTGTAGGACCAGTATTTTCCTTCATCACAGTATCATCATTCAGTATATTAACTTCATCTACACTTTCACCATTCTTACCTATATCCTGACCCTTACCACTACTATCCAAACTAGGCCATTTCTCCTTGTTGTTGAAAGAGAATGGAGCCTTAGAATTGCTTCCACCATCACACAAGACCTCACCCCTTTTTAAGATTCTAGGACTAGTACTAGGATTAACCTTAACAGAAGTGGGCACATAATCATCATTACCAACAACATTCTTAGCACTATTATTATCAGAAACATTAACTTTACCAACATCATTATCATTCAAAGACTCATTAATCAAAGTACTTACCATATCATTCTCAAAAGCTGTGTGAACCTCCTTCTCAGAAACAGAAACAGATTCCCCACAACTCTTAGAATCAAAACTTTGACTATCAACATCCAATCCCTCTACCTTAAGC